>JAODKK010000060.1:3367818-3381582 GCA_026774405.1 Petrocephalus microphthalmus | reverse complement strand
CACCCCCTTTGGCGGGGGGGGTATGTGGGCTGGTCGCCATGGAGATGCAAAGGCTCACTTAAACCCTGCCTCATGTCTGCTCTGTGCCGCAAGCACAGGAATAAATTGTTGAATGTTGTGGGCAAACGAGAGCTGAATAGCCAGACGTCAGCCCACATGTTCAGTTTGTTAGCCAGGCCTTTGATCCATAGAAGGTTAAGGTTTTAACTTTAAAGGTCTGCATCTGATTTAAGCAGCCACACAATGTTTCAACAGCAGGCACCAGAGACCTCAATCTTCAGGTTTTGTCTGACCCTGAATTCTCAGCTGTAAGGGCAGATATTGCCAATAATCCTTCACATCCCCTTCCTGGCTGAGCACCTTGGACACTAGGAAACTCCCCATGGGGTAGGATGTTGTGGCGAGAGGAAGTGGGCTGGTCTTCCGTGGGCGTCGGTGAAAGGAGAGCCCAGCAGGGCACAGCGCTTTGGTTTGCCTTAACCAGTCTCACATACCAACCTGTTTACCGTCGTCCGGGGGGAGCTGCACGTGCCCGAGGAGGCACTGAAGGTAGGACACTGGTGCTCTTTTAAGGAACTCGCTTGGGATCTTTAAATAGGCATTTAAATTCGGTTAGAGACACAAAAGACTGTAGTCCGGCAGAAATTAGGTTAACAAAATAAAACTATTACTTTTTTACTGTTTGTGGCAATGAGGCATGTGATTCATGTGAAGGCAGGATTTCAGGGGTGGTTAGTGAAGACCTGGTCTCCAAGGGACTCGCGTGTGCGGCTGAGGAGCCTCTAGCAAAGGTAGATGATGTCGCTGCCGGCCAGAGATTCCTTAGATGTTTTTCCCCTCGCCCAGCATGAGAAATTCACCAGCCAGCTGCAGCTGACCAAGAAGCCGTCCGTGGCGGAGCAGCCAGCCAAAGCCCTGAAGTCTCCGGAGGCCAAGCCATCAGGGAGCAAAACCACAGAGGGAGGCGGCGATGGGGGGGCCAGGCCACCTGACGCACCCAAGGGGGAGGACAAGGTAGCAGGTGAGAAGGCTGGCGTGGGCTCTGCTCCTCCTAGGGTACTACTGCTGTGCATGAATCCTCATGAAAAATACATATTTTGGTCAAGAACTGATGCAAAATCAGCATTATTAACTAATTATAAAGTGACTATGACTCCACTTGTCAAGCACTGTGTTTTTTCATTCTTTTTAGTACAACAAACACCGATGCTTAAGCTGTAGCAATGACAGCGCTGGGTTTCTGGAGGGATTTATGGGGTAGAGAGGTGGGGGGGGTGGAGTGAAAAGCAGCCAACAAGCTGTCCTGAAGGAGCCACGTGTGACGCGCGGGGTCCCATGGGGATTCTCTGAAGCTGTGATGCGCGGGGTCCCTGATCTGTGATCACGGGGATTCTCTGAAGCTGTGACGCGCGGGGTCCCTGATCTGTGATCACGGGGATTCTCTGAAGCTGTGACACGTGGGGACCCTGATCTGTGATCACGGGGATTCTCTGAAGCTGTGACACGCGGGGTCCCTGATCTGTGATCTCAAGCTTTATCCCTCCCGTGTCCCTCTGCAATAAACAGACAGGCTTGCAGTGATGTTTGCGAAGCAGGTTATAAACTGCGGGAAGAGCGTGAAATCACCCGGCCCAGCTTCAGAGTCCCATGGTTCGTGTTATGTGATTCCTTCCTAGCACCACGATAGGAAATGGGCGACATTGCCAGCGTGTGTGGAATATTCGCTTGTTGGAAACGTTTAAGGTCGCGGTCTTAGTGGCCTTGTCCTTATTTGGCTGTCTTGTGACACCGGAAGGCGAGCAGCCGTCTCTCATCCTTGGAACGGTTTGGTGTCTCCCCCGCCCCCGTGGGTGACTCACGAGATGGGAAATGGCGGGCGGCAGCGCCGAGTGGCCTTTCAGACGAAAGGGGGACGCAGGGTGACCTTAGTGTAGTGAATCTTTCTGCTGGGTTGGGGCCAAGGTGCAGAACTGGGCTGGGAGATGCCAAATGCTGCAGCTTCATCGCTATCTGCATGTCTGAGGTGGCCGGCGGGATGCCAGGGCTGGAAAAGAAGGCGGAGCTTTAAAGGCAAAGGAAGGATGGTGGGTGGGCCAGGCGGTGACTGCAGGTACTGTTAGCATTAGTACCATAGCCACTAGCGGGTGACATGTCACCACTCACACTTGTCGTGTTCAGAACACAGACCTGGGTCTGGCATTTGTAGTAGATTCTGTAGGTACGGCCCAGAGAGACCCTGCATTAATAGTGCTCTGCTTTCCCCAGTAGCTTCTTTAGCACCACATGCTAATCTATATACGTTTAATCCAGTGTAGTCTTGCTTTCTAACTGATTTGGGTTGATGAACTTTTTGCATCAGCTTGCCATTCCTGCTGTTAAAAAAAAGCAGGCCTCTTTTTTGATGCATTTCGCTGAACGGCTACCTGCATATTTTATCCAGCTAACAGCCGGCTTCGTGCGACTGCTCTGTCTGTTTCTGGGCTCTGCTCAGAACCTTCTGGAAAGAAAAACAGATGCTCAAATTGGGTGTTGGAAGCTGTTGATGTATTTCTTTCTTGCATTGTGTCACTGTGAAATATTTTTCTTTTGCGTTTCTGACGTGTTGCTCTTTGCTGGATGAACATGGCTGGTCCTCTACTGAACGAGCAGCACACACAACGTGCGGGTAAATTAATCTGCGTTTGTCTTGCGGAATCTCACATTGTAAGCGCAGCAGCCCTCCGGGTTTCTTGAGGAGGGTCCTGTAAAAGCACCCGCAGTGCATCAGTTCCCCGGGAGGGGAATAGCGGGGGCCCGGCCTCGCGGCCATCAGGCGGGCAAGCCAAGCTGCGCTTTAATAACGAGCAGCACGCTTCTCCAGCTTTCAAGGTCGTTGAGGTTAGTGGGTAATGCAGCCATCTCTGATAGGAAGCTCTACTGGAATGAATACCCAGCATACAATGCTTTGTTAACTACTAGGCTTATAAACAGAACATTGATAAGATACGTTTTTGGGAGCATTTAATAGATATCAAAAATGAAAGAATTCTAAGAAGCACTGGAGAAATGTAGTCATGCTTTCTGCAGGGCCGCAAACTAATTGGCTATGATCAAATTTCCTGGAAAATCATCTTTTTCTTGTGTTGTAGGAGACATAGCGGCCTTGCATAGAGGGACCCCACTGTACGGACAGCCGTCTTGGTGGGGCGACGGGGACGCGGACGACGAGAACTCCTTCAAGCAGGAGTCCAAGAAGTTGGAGAGCGGTGTGCCAGGTGAGGGCCAGTCTCTTTCAAGCCAGGAGGCCAAGGGGCCAGGGGCCTGAGGGGCCAGTGCCCAGGCTGTGGGAGGTTAAAGCAGCTTCTGTTTGGATCCTGGATGCTGGATCACTGGTTACAGCTCTGTAGTCTTGCTTCTCTGCCAGTAGCTGAATATCTCTGTCAGCTTTGTTGATATGCAAAACATCAAAGTAAACATGAAGGATGTTGTCTTGTTTTACACTGTTTTATAAAAGTGTAGCTTGAACTCATCTAATGGAATTTTTACAGGATTGTTAATTGGCATGTTAATTGGATGTAGGTTAATTGCCTGTTAATTGGCTCTCCTGAGTCTGGATGTTCATAAGTAATGGTGTTAATGTGGGTTCTGGCCCCACTGCGATCGTTTGCTCTATCATGGCGGGCAGGCGATGGTTTCTTTAACCTGTGCTGTTCATGGATAATGGGATTAGCGGTTATTGTAAGCCTGGGCCCTGAAGATTAGCCCAGCAGGGGGACCCTGTGAATACGCTGCTGTGGGATGAGCGTCAGCTTTAGCAGCCCATGGACAGAATTCCATGTGGATGTAAATGAAAGATGCTGGACTGCATTGTTCCCCCCGCGTTTGGAACCTGCTGTCATCGACGTTATTGGCTTCGCAGATTAGAACCTGAATGCCGAAGAGAGTTTCTGAGATTCTCTCCCTGAGGCTCCGGCTTGTATGTGTGTGGGTGTGCTTGTGGTCAACTCAGACCCTCCCTCTCTGAAGAACAATGTCTGACTCGGTCCTTACTCCCCATCCAGGAAGAGTCTTGCAGTTTGTTTTGTCTCCTCGTTCCTCTCTGGCTTGCCTGGCGCTGTAGAGATTGAAGGTCTGTTGACCTTCTGACAGGGCTGGTTTACCTTGAGGCGTTCTCCTTGAGGTCTCCAGTCAGTTTTACAATGAGGGGTATTTTTTACAAAGCAAACAATCTGGAGACCTACTGAGTCGCGACTAGTGTTGTCAGGAAATGAACATTTCAAACCACGGTACCATTGCCGTTTTCCATTTTCATCAGCCAACAATATATAATGTAACTCAAAAAAAGATAACGTGTTTCGAAGCATAACAATCCTGAACACAGTAGCGCACAGACCTCCGTGTTTAGCAGAGGATAGGAGTCTGGCAGGAGAAGTCGCTAGTTTAGGTGAATGGCTGCATTCAGTGGATTTGTGCCCTTCATGTGCGAGACAAGGAACACGAACATTTAAAGTGTTCGAAATTACTAAAAGGTCATGATTCTGCCTCTGCTTTGCTTTGTTTTTCTCACCTGGCATTAATACATATTTTTGATTTCTAATTTTACAGTCGTTGTCAGGGAAATTAATTTTAAAAGGTATCCTTATTAGGGAGGGCCGTTTCTTTGAGAGGGCTTTAAGCAGGACTGTTTAAGTGCTCAGTCAGGACTGTCCCTGTTGGAAATAAGGATTCCCTTCCACCCCCATTGACGCACCCTCCCTGCCGTGGTGAGGAGTAATCATCCTCGCCATGAGGGCACTTTGAGTATGTCTGGCGGGACGCAGAGGTCAGGCACTGCGGGCTGAGGCGCCTTTGTCTGCAAATCCCCATTCTTTGGGGTCCCGGGCGTGGGACTGCAGCAGCAGCGGTGAGAAGGAGAGGTACATCAGAGTGGCCCGCTTACACTTCCCCCCAGCGCTATTTATAGGCCTGTGGAAGGGGGGCGCTTTTCCTCCAATCGGGAGGAGGGGGTGCAGGCGCTGGCCCCGCCCCCTTCCCCGCGCCTTGCGTGTTGTCCTGTAGTGGTGGCCAGCCGCGGCTCCCTCCCACAGAGTACCGCTTCACTGTGACGCCTTTCGGCTTCTCCCGTGCTCCTGCTTCCATTGGCCCATAGGATGTCGTATCGGATGCCCTCCTCGTAGTGAGTAGCTTCTTCTAGCACTTTCCATTTCTCGTTTTCATTCATGTATGTATTGATTTTTATGGTTCAAACCAAAGGCAAGAAGGTCGCAGAGCACCGTGTTTTGCAAATTTGGTTCTCCATCTGTTTATTATATTCTGACTGTTTTGGTTTGTTTTATTTTCTTTTAGTTTTATGTTGATTCTGTGTTATTTGGTTTTTGTTCAGCACTTTGGGATCAACTCCTGTTGTTTAAAAAGTGCTTTATAAATAAATTTAATTTGATTACAGTCTCAAGGTCAGGTTTTATCGAACAGGCTCATTCGGTGCTACTGTGTGGGCCCCTGGATGGTCCTGAGGCTCATGATCAGTGTGGATACACCAGGGAGGAGGGTCTCACTCTCCCTGTCACGGGTCTCCTTAATGCTCTCCGGGAAGCCCTTTTAGCATGTTTTTCTGAAATTAGCTTTTAAAAAGTTTGTCTTTGCTCCTTGCTGCCATATGTATTTTTCCTGAATGAATAGCATTTGTTTTTTGTCCTTTGCTTCCTGCTTAAAAAGTCCCTGTCCAGGAATCAGACTCACGTGGGCCAGCAGCCGTGTGATTTTCTGACTTTCTGCTGAAATCTCTGTGACATTCAGGAAGTTCATTTTCTAAAAACAGGAAGTTCCATAAACTGTGTTCAGTAAAATCTAGGCATGTGTAGCTTTATGGGAGAGGCAGGGAAACGGTCACGCACATGACAGTGTTTCTTGGTTGGCATAAAAATTGTAAGAATTTTAATTTGTACAATGAGTGATCTTTGACAGGGTTTTTTACTCCTTTTACTGGAAAATGATTCCCATTTCACTGTCTGTATGTGTCCTACAAGTGATTTTATGAAGTTGCTTCCTTTTTGTACACTTACGTGCCAAGCACACAGTCTGATATTTTGGTTTCTGTGACTCACTGTAGTGAAAATAACTGAGTGGAACTAGGAAGCCATGATTCACTGTTAGATATAGTCCATCACACTGTAAAGGGAGCTCTGGGTCAGCTTGGGTAAAGGAACATTTCGTATTAAATTGCTGTGGCTATCTGTGGCTTTGCAAAAAGCCACAAGCAGCTCAAACAGGGATGCTGAATTGTTCTGGGTGGCCAATGAGAATTTGTGTTGTTACATGAAACAGAGCAGTTTTGTGAGTCGTGATTTGTCTATATCTCTGGTTGGTTCTTTGCTTCCTGGCTGACTGAGTGATGCTGGTTAGTTGATGAGGAATGAACAAGGGGGTCTTTGACTCCCTTGTGACTCCACCTTCCTTATATCCAACCTTTTGCTCATGCTGAGTTCATTCAGACGGTGCACTGAGAGAAAGCAAGCGGGCGGCACGTGAGCCGTGTCCCCGGGGAACCCTGGCGACTGTGCTTCAGACCCTGATACCCGGTCCTCCCGGTTTTGTCTCCTGCGAACCCACAGACGGCAAGGAGTGCAAGAGGAGTGAGAAGGCGAAGGAGGAGGCCGTCGGCCCGCTGGGCCCTGAGCCGAGCTATTTTGAGATTCCCACCAAAGAGCTCCGGGCGGCGCCGGAGAGCGCCGTCCACGAGGTGCCCACCAAGGACACGCAGGAGGCGGGCGGCACCCCGGCCGCGGGGACCTCGGCCACTGCGCAGGGCCACGCCTCCTTCACCATCGAGTTCGACGACACCTCCCCCGGCAAGGTGACCATCCGCGATCACGTGTCCAAGTTTGCACCGGACCAGCGAGTGCGACCGAGACGCTCCCCCCAGCAGGGCGGCCGGGAGCTGAGCACCCTGCAGGCTGCCATGATGGCCTCGGAGACCAAGGTGGCCGACTGGCTGGCCCAGAATGACCCGCCGCTGGCCCGCAGGGAGTCCACTGAAGAGGACAGCAAGAGCATCAAGAGCGACGTGCCTGTGCACCTGAAGCGGCTGAAAGGTGAGGGGGCTCAGCCCGCATCCCACAATGCAGTGCGAGTCACGGGGCAGCCGGGCTCTGCTTATAGAGAAACTCTCGCCATTAAGAAACTTAAATTCTGTATAAAGGTCCATTTCCAGTTAGTGTTCTTATCCTAGCAACAATCTGACATATGAAAGAATATCTGCAGGACACGTGGGTATAGAAAACGGATGGAGGGAACATAAGTGTATTTAATTAGAGCGGATTGTATATGAAAGTGCATCATGAGTGGCCTAATTGTAGCGGGAGATCTTGTAATGGGGGTTGCATTTCCCCACGTTGTTGCAGAGATCCATGCAGGGTGGGGGGTGGGGGCCTGCACACGGCCTTACCTCTTCTGCACAGCCCTCCTTTTCATCTGCCTTTTAGTGGCTGTTTGTCGATTGTTTGAGCCGCGTTTTATTTCCAAAAAGCCTTATAATTTTCTTCCTGACCACCCAACTCTTTTGTTCACTCTACCAAAAGGCAAACAAAGGAATTGCTGTACTCTGCATTGATGCTCTGAGCTGACTTTCATCCTGGGGAAGGGTGGGGGGGGGGGATCACGTTATAGCCCTTGAAGGTAAATCACTAAGGATAATGAATTAGAAATTCTCTTCAGTCACAGCAGCTGGATACATGTGCATTTTTCCCATGCTTCTGAATGCATGCATGACTTCTTTGCATTGCACTGCACATTAATCTTTCCTTTAGATTAACTGGGCTTTCCCTCTCCCATCTGCTGAGACTGTGCACAATTAAAGCATGCAATGAAGTTTGTTTAAAAAATGAAATGCACTTCCTGACTTTCTCCGGTATTCCGGGTACATTTGCGGCGAAATTGGTCTGTGGCATTAAGGGGAACTTAATCTCATGCACCTAATGCCAGGAAAAGAGCAGGCTGACATTTTAGGCTATTACACATTTGACAGCTGACATCAGTGCAGGAAAACGCCGCTGTCCGTCCGCCCGTCTGTCTGTCACTGCAAAGCTCCTCTCGGGTGCTGAGTCTGAAACGTTCTGCTTCATTCCAAATTCAGCGGATTACTGAATTCCCCGCTTCCAATGCAGTGCCCGTGACGGAGCTCAGGGTAGCTGGCACAGTCAGCCCCACGCCCCCCTCCCTCCCTCCCTCTCCCCCTCCATTCCTCCCTCCCTCCCTCTCTCTCCTCCGATGTGTTTGTTCAGCGCCTCTGTACTCTCCTCCGACTCGGTGCTCCTGCCTCCTGGCCATTATTTTTTTTCCCTCTTCCATCGATGCGAGGGAGCGTTTCCTGCTCCCTAAATCCGGCCGCCGTGTCTCCCCTCAGCCGCCTCCGTCTCCGGCACTGAGACGCCGCGATGCGCCGCACCGGTAGGCAGCCGGCAGAATGCACCTTGCGACAGGAGGCGGGCGTGCAGGGATCCCGGCGCGTGGGAGTGGGTGTGCGCCTGCTGCACTGCCGGCTGATGCGCGGGTAGCACGCCGGATTTTCTGTGCGCCGGCGCGCCGCACTTGACCGGGAAGCCTTGGCTGTGGCTGCAGTCTTAAGGAGGAAACTTACTTCCAGAGGTGGCTGGGCGATGGAGCAGCCTCGCTGACTGCAGTGCCGTCCTTTAGGTGCGGCTGCACCTGCACTTCCCTGACGTATCCGTAGGTGTCACTCTGCAATTTCTGACTGACACCTCGGCTAGGTCAACGTGAGGCGTGGACTGGTCACGGTGGGGATTTTGCTTTCACGGTGCATCTCAATGCCGATTAGTGGTGTGCGGAGCGGTTGTCACCGCGAGGGAGGGGGAAGGGGTGGCGAGCGGCCAAACGGGAGCATGCGGAAGCGACACTGTCGGCATGCCCGTCGACGTGCATTCGGTATCTGTAGTGCCTGATTTTATACCCGCTCCCTCGGGTGGTCCTTTCCCGTCGCGGTGTAGGGGAGCCTGTGTATGGGGGGGGATAATAAGGGAGATGCAGTCTGACTCACGGGAGCTTGCCGGGACCTTGCACCGTTATTCAAAGGCAGGGCTGTGCATTAACAAAAGGATGCCTTTGTCTGCAGCTGGCCCATCAAAGCCCACTGTCCAGTTCCCTGTTGTGATATCTGCCTCTGGGGCCCGGGACTGTCAGATCGGCCTGCACGCTATTTCCTGACTGCATCCCCCCCCGCCCCCTCGCTTTACACCGTCCACCCCTATCCTTCGCCAAAACACACTTTGCCCTAAGGGATTCTGCCGCGGTAACGGGCTGATGGTCACGTGAGCATGTCTGGCGGCTCTCTCTGGCAGGCGCCGCGGCGATGTGCAGTGACCCCCCCGGACTGATCGCGCCCCTCCCCGTCTGCACAGGCAGCAAGCACGAGGACGGCACACAGAGCGACTCGGAGAACGGCGCGGGGCTCCGCTTTGGCAGCCGGAGGCTGGCGCTGGAGGAGCGGCTGCGGGGGGCCCAGGCGGCGCGGGCCCTAGCGGGGCCCGAGGGGAAGTGCGGCGAGGGCCCCGCCGCCGGCAGCCGCACCACCTTCATGATCGAGTTCTTCGACGAGGACAACCCCCGCAAGCGCCGCTCCTACTCGTTCTCGCAGACGGCGCCTCTCATCGGGGGCGTGGCCGGCGAGCTGCCATGCCCCACCCCCCCCTCCCGCCCCAAGGCCGGTGCCTCCGCCTCCTCCTCGTCGGCAGACGGCAGCAAGGGCCCGCCCTCCTCGCTGGCGGTCACCGGCCCCTCGGCCACGCGTGTGCTCCTCAAGCAGAGGTCGGAGGATCCCGGCGTGACCAGGGCCAACGTGAGCCAGCAGACCAGCCCCGCCGACGAGTCGCTCGGGCCCCCCCGCTGCGGGGACAAGGCGCCTGACGACGACCAGAGCGACAAGGGCACCTACACCATCGAGCTGGACAAGCAGAACCCGGAGGAAGAGGAGGCGCGGCGCATGATCGACAAGGTGAGAGCGCGGCGTCGCCGGCAGGCTGCACCTCCCAGGGGTCGGCGTGTGCGTGGCCCCTCTGCGCGGCTCTGACTGGCCAAGGCTGTCCCGTAGAAGCCAAGGACTCTGTCTGTCCCCCTGCATCTGTCTTGGTCTCTGCTAAGCAGAAGGGAGTGCAGTGGCACAGGAAAATGAAAGAAGAGTTTTATTTTAAGTTACAAGTGTGGCGTACAGACAAATGCCCGGGCTTCACAATGGGCCTTTTAAATTCTGCAGAATTACTGAAACCCAACACCCAGTCCTTAAGGCTGTCAATACCTGGTTAAAATTTCTTGGTCCAGATAACATCATAGATGTACCAGTTTTTGACTACTCTTATAGACTTTTGGTGATGGCTTCTGTCTCACTGAGTTCAGCATGAATACATATACAGTGTGGCTTGGCTGGCAGTCCCCCAGAAGTGTCCTGAAGCGTTTGCAAAGCATGCTGGTCTTGAGGAACCATGATGTGTCTAATTACTTTTCTGCCTTGGCCTAGCCTGTCAGGATTGCCTTCCCCTGTGCAGACCCCTTGGAATTCAAATGACTTTCAGTTCAAAATTAACCATGTCTGGTTGGTGCTAAAACACAAAAGGGTGATGATTGAATTTATGTGCGCATTTTTGTGACTTAATTAAGGCCTGCTGTGTTGCTAATCAGTCCCTCACTGTACCACACACCGCGAAATGGAATTTGCTGAACAAACTGGGAATTCTCTAGGCAAAAACTGTAGCCAACACACATCGCCAATGCCGCATGTTTCTTTCCTGAAAGGCCCTTTTCTTGGAGAATTGCTAGAAGCCATGTTTGTTTCGTTATTGTTTTTTTACGAGCGGCATTCTTAATAATTGTACATCTGGCAAAAAATCTGGTGTCTTCCAGCCCCCCACCTCCCCCTTTTGGGGCCACAGCGAAACCCCGAAGTATCTGCGGTTGAAGGGCCGCCTTTGACGCTGAGCAGCCTTTGTCTAAATTGAATGTTTTGCCCAAGGTTTTTAAAGCAAGGCCCCTTCTCTGCTGCTTGGTTCAGGAGTGCAGAGCTAATGGGTCTGTGGAAACGTGGCTCTGGGCAGGACGGTGAACAGAATCACGTGACCCGGGAATGTGGGGAGGAGTAAGGAGTATGTTTGGGGAGGGTAGTAAAGGGGGGGGGGGGTGCAGACATTGATGAATGTAAACAGAAAGCAACTCGAGTCCATAGCGAGCGCGCTGGGCTGCCCGGCCTGCGGGGGATTCTGGGAAGGTGGGGCTCAGGTGGTCAGGGGCAGAACTGGAGATCCAGAGCCAGCGAGCAGCCCCCCCCCATGCTCAACAGCGGCAGGAAGACTAATTATACTTTAATGGCACCCTGAGTATAAACAAGTTGTGCTGCAGGGCTCCATTCCTCCCCCCAATGTTCCCATTTCCTTAATATATTTCAGTAACAGGCGTGTCCCCACAATGCTGACAGCCCATATTTACAGCAGAGGGGGTGTGCGTGCGCCAGCCGCTAATCGCATGATTAAAGCGGCGTGTGGCTGGTGCAGGCAGACATCCCTGCCACTCACCCATCATTAGCAAAGTCAATTTCCTCCCCTCTGCCATGCAAAGAAAAATATTTAACGAGTGAAGCATTTCTGATTAAAAACCAATTACACAGCAAATTAAGGAATTCTCAGGGAAGTGCGGGCGGGCTATATTTAGGATGACACAGACCCGTCCTGGGCAGCAGAAACTCAAAGAATTTGTGTCAAGCTCCAAATGGGGCTTTCAAGTGTCGCCTGACGGCCCTTCATCCTCCGAGTCTGCGGATAGCCAGCAGGGGCCCGCGAGCTCCGTGCGCGACGCGGCACTGTCCTGCCGCGGTTTGATTGCTGGCGCGGTTTATTTACGATTTGCCACAAACCTAGAGGAGGACGTGACCTTTGATGCCACAGTGTTCGTATTAGAGCTGGATACAGGGAAATTTGTTTCAGGCCACTTCAAACGCATACGAGCGAGCGAGCGTGAAAAAGGAGATGCGTTAGTAAGCGGAGGCATGGGAGCAGCCTCTGCTGGCTCCTGCGGGAACGCCCATGGCGTTAAAGGGGAATCCTGGGACATTAGCCGTGCCACAATTGATTTCTTGAAGGGGATGGGGCCGGAGCCCCTTTAAGGCCCAGCAGCGGCACCGTATATGCCTGCTGGCTGGCGGAAGGGCGGCTCCAGGCGTGCAGCGCGCGTCATTCACCAGGACACAAGCGACGCGATGTGCTCCCCCCCCAATTAGCCCCCGTCATCCTGGTCTTCCTGGTCACATATGCAAAGCCTGACAATGGAGCCTGACGCAGAAAGAACTCTTAATCGGTATCTGGCGTCTCCAGGCAGGGAGAGAGCGCCGGGCTCGTTAGCCGGCTGACGCGCCTTCGCCTTTACGGCCACACAATAGATCGCTTTATTCCCTAATGAATCACCAGGAGCCCTCAGCAGGGCTGCGTGTGACTTGAATGCTGGCCAGCCATCGCCCCTTCTCACTGCTCACACGGCATGCTGGGAAGGCACGGGGCGGCCCCTCCCTCACTCAGCCCAGCGCGGTGCTCACAACACTCTCAACTTCTGCAAAATATATTGCGCGACCCCGCTCGCCCGTAATAAATTCAATTCCATGGGCCGATTTTCCCACGGCGGATCCGGAACGCCTCCGGAGCCCGAGACTGCGAGGAGGGACGGCTGACGGAGCGTAGCGGGACGGCGCGGGCAGCCCCTGGGGCCCACGGACACTCACCAGCTGCTTGTAGTCTATCTGCTGGCGAATGAGCTTGTCCTCGCTGAGGGAGTAGCGGGCCTCGCCCGTGATGGCGTCGATGGGCCCCTTCTCCATCTGCTGCTTGATGGCGCAGTACAGCATAAAGAGAGGCTCTCCGGCGCACTCCTGGCAGGGAGAGGGCAGCGTGTTTGTGCGCGTGTGTGTGCGCGCGCGCGTGTGCGCGGGCGGACGCGTGCTGGGGGCCGGTCACATGGGCAATCGCTCTTCATTTCGGCATTTCTGAGGAGCTCAGAAGTCACCAATTACCCACTTAAAAGCTTTTGATGACTAAACAGTGATAGTGATAGAAGACTATGATTTAGTTCTCGGGCGCGATTAACTTGACGTTATTAATTACAGCGTGACATCGTGACTCACAGGCCCCATAAGCAGAGAGGCCCGTTAACCGTCAGGCGCTGAACAAAGAGCGCTTGCTGGCGAGTCACGCCACTGCTTTCATACTCTACAGGCTCCAGACAGACCGTTCCTTCCACCGGGAACCACTTCCAGCACTGGGGAGAACATGCAGATTGCAGTGCAGATTACCTCGAATGGACTGACACTTTAGAATAAGAAATGTAGCTACATGGTAATAAAAAAGAATGATATACCAGGTGTACTAGAACAAATACATTTAAATAAAGAATTTCACCATAACTGGCACTGAGTCGCACGGCAGCTAATGGCGTCTGTTTCAATATCTTATGGAAACGAATCTGAAAATATGAGTGAAGTTTAAATAAGCCGGAGAGGGGATTTCAGAGTAATTGGTCTGAATGGCAGCCAAAGCTCTTTCACGTGTGTACTGATGTAGCAAATATATCTGGATGGAATCCAGAATACGTCGCAATAGCCATTTAGGCCTGACGGAGTGCACAAAGGGGCCCGCATTCATCAGCGTAACGCAGACGGCGGGCTCAGGGCCGGGCTGCAGAGGGATTCATAACGCAGACGGCGGGCGCAGGGCCGGGCTGCGGAGGGATTCATAACGCAGA
>JAODKK010000060.1:3356358-3367718 GCA_026774405.1 Petrocephalus microphthalmus | reverse complement strand
TGTTTGGGGAGGGTAGTAAAGGGGGGGGGGGTGCAGATAATCACGCTGGGTGAGTGCCCCCTTTACCTGCCTTCACCCTGCCTCGGGCTCTGCTGAGAAGAGCTACTACACTGGTGCAGAATGAACATTGAGGAGGCATGTTGTCTCACACAAAGACACATGTCTTTTGTGCATTTGAAAGTTTCTTTGAGAGTAGCGAGATATTTCGTGTCATTTACACATTTGTTTTTCCTCACTGGCTTTCTGGGAGTGTTATGCATGTGCTGGACTTGATCTGATTGTCCGTGGAGACGGCCCTCGGCTCACCTAGCTTTGGGTCTTTCTTCCACAACCGTATTCTTAAAGAAGATCTGGTGAGGAAAGGGTTTCATTCCTTTGTGAAGCCCTGGATCTTAGTCACATTGGAAAAGATGAGTAGTTATTGTGTTTAAGGGCAAAATATAATCAATTGTAAAGCTCCCACTACAAGTGAGGTTTGTATTGCAAATGAAATGGAAGATATTACTTCCTGTGTCTTACTTCCACGGGCCTAAATGAAATCAGTTTCCAGTTTCCTGCCAGCTAGTCTCAGGGATTAGCAAAGCTTTCAAATGGTCACCAGCTAATGGAAGCTTGGTGGTGGTTTTACTCTCCATTCTTCTAGTGTCCTTTATTTTATTTTGAAGTAAGGACTGGTTGCGTGAAATTAACCTTTGCTGCTAAATCTTATGTGCTAATGTGGCCCTGAGTAAAAGCTGATTTACACTTCTTCTATACTGGTGATTTTAAACTGACATGTTATTTATATCTGGCATTAAATAAGCAACCCTAGGCATCTTAGCAACAGGTCTACAAAACACTCAGGAGGACAGCGCCAATTTCACTTACCACAGTGAAGTTTATTTGTACTTTAAAAGACTGAAAAAAGTAAAAAGTTGCATAGACACGAACTTTAAAAGGGGAGAATGCATAGAAAGTGACAGTGTAGCGGCTTGACATTTTGTCTACAGGAAGTTTGGAGCAGCACAAATATAATCAGGACATGATAAATGGATACTTTGTTAGACATTTGTTTTTCCATTTCAGTTGTGTGATTCAACAACTGATTACATCACAGAGTGAGAAGACAATAAGTGCAACATCCGAACCTATGCATCACCTAGTGTCTTGGAGGTGTAACTGCAGAGGATAAATGTTTGCAACAGTGTAAGCCACTTGCATAGGTCACAGCGTAGGCTCAATGCAGAAGTATAAATCAGCCTTAACAGACCTGACTTGTGCTTACTGGCCTTCTCTACAATCACTCTGCGCAGGTCTTTGGGGTGGAGCAAAGTGCTGACCCGGCCAGAGTCGCTCGACCTAAGCACCACGACACGTTGAAAGACTGGAAGACCTCGGCCCAGGGGGAGATGAAGAAGTCTGACTGCTTGCCTTCAGAGGTAGCACTGCTAATAACTGATCTGGCTAAGGGCGTCTGCCAAATGCTATAAGTGTAGTTGTTAATGTAATCTTCCTTCTATTGACACTGTTTTTCCAGGTGGTATCTGAATCAACTAAACACTGGATCTGTCTGTGGGTATCCAGCATGGGTTGAATTTAGCTTTTTTCAGGGAGGAAGTCATTGTTCTTCTTACCCCAAAAAAATCAGGAAATGATTCAGACCAAATTTAAACCATGATGTTAACATGCATAACTTGTTCTAGCCTGGTGTATTGATTTGAGAAAAGGAGGTCAATTTTAAACTCCTCTAGTGGCTTTTAAGAAACAGTGCCACCCAAAGGCTGGAGGATGATTAACATCTCAAGGGGAAAGTATGTTTTGTGGGCTTTGATTTTAAACTCAAGAACTACCATCCATGTTATTAAGATGTAGGACCTTCAGGTGATGGTCAGGATGAAGAATGTATTAAAACGTCACCCTGGTCTTCCGTCGAATCCGCTACTGGTTCACTCGTTCCCTTCCTCACCACCACCACCTCCTTCCCTCTCTCCCTTTCTCTCTCGCTCTCTTTTTCACGAGCATGCCAGCTATCAGTGCTATCCAGAGAGTGAGAAATCTTGCGGCTGACCTACTTCACTGGAAGATCACTAACAGTGCAGCCTTCTTTGCCGGCTGCTACCACCTACCCCAGGGCAGGAAGTGCCATTGCTCACAATGGGGAATGATTACTGAGCACCTTTTGTTTTACATTATTAATGCCTCCATTCTTCTCCTGCCATCAGATCTCCCCTACAGAGCAGTTAGAAACTCGTCTTAACTAAACTTCACTGTATTATTCATTTTTTGAGACTGACTGCTTATCACTGCAAACCAGGATCTAGATTTTTTTTTAATTTAAATTCTGTTTGGACGCTTAAGTTAAACCATTGTAAACCGCATTATTGTGATAATTGTTGCATTGTCATCTAGAGTGATTCTGAATTATTCCAGATCGGTATTAATCAATGAATATTAAATAGTGAATGAAGAGCTCATTTACTGTCCACAATGCAGTGTGTGAAACAGGAAAAGGAAGTGCTTTTTCTAGCCTTCTGTCTTAAATCTTACACCATTTGCTAGCTGGCTGATGTCAGAGGGGCTGTCCTTATAACGCCAGCCCATCCTCTTGCCCGGGGCCTCAGTGCCGCCCCCCCTTGTTTCCTTTTGGATCTTAATGAGGTTATGATAATGAACTGGCCCCTCTCCTTTTCCACAGCTCTTTCCAGAAGGCCCGGTTGCCGTGGGCAGCCCACGCTGGGTGTCTCAATGGGCCACGCTAGCTGCCAATCACACGCGGACAGATCCGGAAGGCTCCGGCGCTGATTCGGCAGCTTTTGTCCACCAGGAGAAAGGTGAGCTGTGGGGGCGGTCATCTGTGTGATTATGCAGGAGCACTCCACGGCAGAATGGTGGCTGAGAAGCCCGTGGAAAATTCTGGGACATTAGTATTGTGAGCGGGGGGTACATTGCAAGCCAGACCGGCTCTCCTTTCGGATGACTGTGATCACCAAGTATCACCGTGTCCCGTGCTAATATAAGGCTGTAACTGAAATGTTCCTGGTTGGGGGGCCGTTGGTGCGTCTTTCAGAAGCTGACGCCAGCGAGTCCGGCGTCTCCATCAAGAGTGCGACGTCCACCTCCAGCCACGGAGAGCGCAAGCGGCGGACCCTCCCCCAGCTCCCCACTGAGGACAAGGCCTTGGAAAGCTCGCGGGGCAAGTCGGGGAGGGCACCCCTGGTGGCAGGCCTGCGCTCCGAGATCGGGGAGAAGCAGGACACGGAGCCCCAGGAGAAGGAGAGCCAGTCGGATCACAAGGGCCGGGCGATCGCGGCCAGCCACCGGGTTACCATGGAAACCGGGGCGGCGTCCACCGGCAAGCCAGGCCAGAGCCAGCAGCAGGAGACCAAGGCAGGGTTCTCCAAGCCCCCGGCTCGGGCCTCTGGCAGCGGAGAGAAGAGAACAGACGAGGGACGCAGGAAGAGAACCGAGGACAGGGCCGTGCAGGGTAAGGCGGCGGACGGGGCGGAGAAGTCGGGCAAGCCACTGGTGAGGCAGGGCAGCTTCACCATCGAGAAGCCCAGCACCAACGTGCCCATCGAGCTCATCCCTCGCATCAACAAGCAGCCGGGTGCCCTGCCGCTGGTGCGGGACCGCAGCGACTCGGTGGGCAGCCTGGACACGGCCACGCTGCTGAAGGACACAGAGGCCGTCATGGCCTTCCTGGAGGCCAAGCTGCGCAAGGAGAACAAGCTGGAGGCCGGCGAGCAGCCGAGCTACCCGCGGGCTGGCTCCATCTCGCCCGAGTCGGACGTGGACACGGCCAGCACCGTCAGCCAGGCGGCAGGCGACGGCGACCGCAAGGCCGCGCAGAAGCGGCGTACGCTCAGCAGCATGCACAAGGAGAAGACGGCCGGCGGGGGCACCGGCGCCACCAGCAAGACTGCCAGCGGGGCTCGCGAGCGCCTGGACAGGAAGGCGAAGGCCCGCCCATCCGAAAGCCGGCCCGAGGCCCGCCGCTCCCTCCAGGCCGGCTCCAGACCCCGGCAGCCGTCTGTCGACCTGACCGACGACGACCAGACCTCCTCCCTGCCCCATTCCACCATCTCAGACGTGCTCTCCTCCGACCAGGAGACGTACTCGGGCCGGTCTCACGGCCGGGGCCAGTTCACCTCCACTGACGAGCTGCTGCATTCTAAGATGGAGGCCGGTAAAGGAGGCAAGACGGCGGTGACCGCACCCCCCGCAGCGGCCGGTGCAGGGAAACCGGCCACGCTGCCCCGGCCACGGCCCACCCGCGCCTCCCTGCTGAGACGGGCCCGCCTGGGGGACACCTCCGACACAGACCTGGCCGACGCGGACCGGGTATCTGTGGCCTCCGAGGTTTCCACCACCAGCTCCACATCGCGGCCGCCGTCGGGGAAGAAAGCCCCCTCGCGCATCGACATGCTGGCACAGCCCCGGCGGACCCGGTTGGGCTCCCTGTCGGCCCGCAGCGACTCGGAAGCCACCGTGGGCCGGTCTGGGGCCTCGTCGCGAGGCAGCATCTCTGCGGAAACGGTCCTGCGGCTGGGACTCCGCACCGGCTCCATCGCTGACGGCAAAGTGGCTCCGCGCGTGAGGGCCAACAGTGTCTCCAAAGTGCCCGACGCTAAAGCCAAGGTCTCCTACTCTATCCACAGCGCCCCCTCTGGTGGGTCCATGTTAATACACGCCGAACATACATATGTGATGATACCCAAGCCTTGTTAATTTTGTTAAGCTACCATAAAAATATAACAAAGATAAATCAGTAAAGTGGCAAATGGTATAAGTGGTATAGCTTGAAAATTACAGCAGTAGGCCTGAAATTACAGGACTGGTTTTACGGGTGGAAAAAGGTTAAAAGACAGATGTGTATTCCATTGTCATTCAGGCAGTTGTTACCACCAATGCTAATTCTGTGCTAGCGATGCTAGTGAAATGACATTTCAGAGGTTAAATAGGGAATAGAGACGAGCTGCTTTCGAGCTGCTCGCAGCCCTGTGGTGTCCGTCTGCAGTGTGATCTCATTTGAGGTTAGTTATATGTAGGCTTTATTTGTGACGCATTGAATAGAAATTGAGTGTTGGGTGGATGGCCGCAGCTCTCGGCTCCTGCGTGCTCGGGAGCGTCACCGTAGCCGTCCGTGTTGGGATCTGTTTGTCGTCGCCGCCGTCATCACCATGTGTGTCTTGTCCTGCCGTGAGCCGTGCCAGCGAGCCCAGCCCGCCGGCCGCGCCGCAGTCACAGTGGCGCTTTTTCACAAACCAGGCTGCTTGTCCCACGCAGAGAGCGCCGCGCCCGGCCCCGAAAACGTCCCTTCCCTGGAGGAGCTCCTGGGTAGTGTACCGGCGCAAGCCCCCTGGCCACATGTGGTGATCTGCATGTGTCCACTCCCCCGCCCCCCCCCCACTCCTCCCAAGCTGGCTTGGCAGTGATGACTCCCCTCCTCCGAAAGCATGACATGTAGCTGAACATCTACACGTAGCAGCCAGACTCACAGGATGCCCCTGTAAATAGTCCCTAATGTTGTTAAAAAAACCACGCTCCAGCTCCTTTGTTCAGAAGTTTCCCTTGAATTGCTGATGCAAGCAGCCGCTTTAGTGGAGCAGCGTCAGGATGTCATTACGAGGCGCCACCTGGTGGACAGTTTGCTTTCATTTTCTTTGCCCGATAAATAGAGCCGCTCTTTGTATTAGGCCATGAACTTTGTGAAGCACATGGTAGGCACACCGCCATGTCATCACTGCCCAGCAGCACTGAGCGGGGATGGAGACCTCGCCAGATCCCTCTCACCGGGAGTGGGGCCCACACTTGTGTTGTGTGTCATTAGCAGGCTATAATGAATGGCCAGTTTGATCATCTGTTTGTTTGTGTTTTTAACTGTATTAACAAAACCTCACACCTGTGTTCCATTGTCATTATTTTCTTTTTACTAATTAACCAAATCTCTCCAAGGATATCACGCATGGTGGTTATGGTCGTTTGGCAAAAAAACCTCCGTGTCGACCTGGAATAACATGCGGTTGTCCAGAACAGAACCCACCTGACCTCTTTCTGACTTGTTGCCCTGGGTTCTGCTCAGTATCCGTTCAGCTGCCAGTGTTGTGACGGTTCATACATGGCATCTAACACAAGGCTGCTTTTAAAATCACTAAATTGAGAGCCTCTAGCTTTTGCTGGATCAAATAGGTTAATACAACTTTACCTTTAACGTAAGTCCTCTTGATAGTAATACTGACAACAATCTTTGAACTTCCAAAATTTATTTATTATTTAGAGGTCTTTAAGTTCGAAGACCCTCTTTGCTGCCTTGTGTTATAGGATGAGTAAGAATTACTGTGAGGAGCTGTTTACTCGTTTAATTAACGGAAGCGCCCCTAACATTTTCCTGGCCTTGTGCTACACAAGACTCACCTGTCTACTAACAAAGGCCAACGGGACCTGCATCCATGAATCCCTTGGTAGCCTTCATCTCCCAGCGCAGGCATAGAGACGTAGGCTGATGAGAAGCCGCTACTGTAGAGATCTGCAGTTTCCATAAACCTGTTTCAGTACGTGAAAACCCAGTAACTCACACAAGCATGTCCTGAAAGCCTCCAGGGTCATCTCATGCTCTCACTGGAGGTCTAGATTAGCCCTGATTCTCACTGTTTACTTTGCTTTCCATACCACCACACTAATGAAGCTGTTTGATCTCCTTTAGAAGAGGGTCATCAGCAGACATGGGGATAGTGCCAAAGGGTGTGTGAGGTGGCCAACAGACTGAGCTGCCGCTTGTTATCTTCTACCAGCATCCGTCTGCTCTGGAAGCCACACTGACAAGTGTCAGATGCTTCAGCAGTCTTGGCATTTTTGGAAGAACAATAGCCTTTTTTTTTCCGTTCAATTTAAACAGCACACTCACACTGATGGTAGATGTTTAGCTCTAATGTGTCACACCATTCTTCGTCATGGACTTTCCCGTGTTTGTGGGTGGTAACATGTTCTGAGGGAAGCCATCTTGGTTTTGAACAGCATAGCTGGCCCTGAGCAGGTGGCTGGTCCTGTTTCCACACTGACCCCCCCTTTTGCCTCCTGCCCCGTCCCCCCCAACCCTCAGCCAGCAGCCGGTGGCGACGCCTGCCCCCCGAGTACGCCTCCACGTCCGAGGACGAGTTCAGCTCCAGTAGGAACTCCCCCAAGCACGCCCGTCTGCGGCCTGGCACCGCCCTGCGCTCTGCCCGTCTGGGAAGCTCCGCCCCCACCACACCCAGCCCCATGGGCGGGGCCATGAAGCACCGAATGAGGGAACAGGAGGACTACATCCGGGACTGGACGGCCCACAGCGAGGAGATCGCCAGGTACTAATCTGCTCCAGTTCGCCACTCCTGGGGTACCTTGGGCAGGGTGGGACTTCTTAGTATGTATATTTGGTCTAGTTTGTTTAAACTTAAAGCAATGCAGTAGGAAATAATAACTTAAATATCAATGTCATCTTTTCTATGAAAATCGGTGATTCCATGATTAATCGATCCATTGTGACATCCTTAGTGCTAGGCAATGGCTGAAGGACTCAGCACTCCTGTGCATCATGTCCAAATTCAGCCCTGACTCCCCGAGAGACAAATTACAGGTCTTTTACCTGAGCCGCACGCCATGGACTTTCTTTTCCTGGCCCCACCAGGGCTCAAAGGTCTGCTTTGTTGTATCTCAAGCGGAGCGTATATCTGCCACATTTGACACCTACAGCAATTTTGTTGGTTCCCTTGTTAAAGGTGTGCCAGCAGAGTGTGGTCGTCATGGGAACAAGCCACTTAGCTTTATGTTTAATGACTGCCAGTAAAGTTGATGCCGGATTATGTTGTGCTTTTCCTACAAAGCACTAATGGCTGGACTTAGAATATAAATTCAGCCCTGGCATCTTTTGAAATAAAAGCAAAAGTGAAGAGTTAAAAAGCTGCCAAGATAAATTTAATATGACACGCATTTAATATAGTTCAAGAGTCATCGATTCATATCTTTAACATGTACGCAAGATAATTGTCACTACCGCTGTCGTACACTAGAGGGACCCAGATGCTGGCTTCTCAGTAATGAATTGCTGTGGTTTTTGAACGACTCTGTGTGTGCTGTTACACATAAGCAGGTCAGCCACCTAGCGGCCACATTTGAAATAGCCGTTTCGTGTAATGAACGTTAGCACTGTGTGAGAACTGATTGTTCCAGAACCCCGTCTGATGTGTAATAGGTTATTCCCCTGTGTGCGCAGGATCAGCCAGGACCTGGCCAAGGACTTGGCCATCCTGGCGCGTGAGATCCACGACGTGGCGGGCGAGATCGACTCCGTCAGCTCGTCAGGCACGGCGCCCAGCACCACAGTAAGCACTGCGGCCACCACGCCAGGCTCCGCCATTGACACCAGGGAAGAGGTAGGGCCGTCTCAGGAAGGCGTGTGCAAGGTTCTTTCTTTTTCTTTATTTCCTCCCTCCTCCCCCCCCCAGCATCACACACCATGCGTTTTGCTTTGCTCAGTCTCCCCCCCACCCCTTATAAAAATGTAGACGTGGCCTGTGTAATATTTTCGTATTATGGGTATATATAGATAAAACGCACCCATTTGTGCTCCTGTGCAGATCAGTTTACTCAATCAGGCTATTAAACCATGAATTTTATAATAACATGTATATTTCATTGAAAGGCTGACATTTTAACTTTGTGAGACACAGCCTGACTTTTGTCCTAAATATCTACAGCACTGCCAGTTTGTGCAACTCCGTTGAGAGGGAAGATACTAACAGATGGATAATTGAGAAAGATTAGCAGAACCTGCACAGGACTCTTCTCTGTTTGCATTAAATAACTGAGAAGGGGCGATTCAGATGCTTGGCAACTGAGGAATATTTATCGACCGTCTGATTAAAGTATCCCCAGCTGACATGGATAATCGTTTTTGATTTATTCGGTATTTGTTGGTACATAAATGGAAATCCTTCCAGGCCTGAGTGGAAAATATGTGCAAATGCACAAGTTCAAGGGTAGGCCAAGCGTACAGCACCACATCATGTTACCTGGAAAGGAGAGCATCTCATCTTCCATTCTGATGGCACTTACCGATGATAGATTTCTCATTACTGCGGTCACCCTGCTCTCTACATTTTTATAAGAACCGTTCCATTTCTCATAAATTGCCGTCGTCTCCTTCCTTCAGCTGCCTTTCATCTGCAGCCAGCCAATGTCTAACTAACAGCCTAATGCTCGTGTGTTGTCGTGATGCGCGAGAACGTGTGGCCAAAACCTGTCAGCCATGGCTTCTTCTTCCCATCATGCTTTTCCTCATGATCCATGAGGATGAGAACCCATTGGCATTTCTAGCTAAGGGCGGACAGCCTGAGACGCATCACCGCTAGGGTAGATGTAGACCTCAGCGAAGCAGATAATCTGACATGCAGCCGCAGACTTAGCAGAACTCCTGAGATGTTGCTAGAACTGCAATCCCCAGACAGACCATTAGCCTTACACTACGTGACAGATTTTGGTAGGCACTGTGGATGTGTGCGGCTAACAATAACAACTTGTTCTGTGTCGTGCCATGTGACTTAGAGTAGGTGTGAATGTTCTGAGTGGATTGTGCAGCTGTGAAGACCGTCCTGAAAGACTGGAGTATAGATTGTAGAGGGTGCTCTTGATTAAAACGTGTAAATGTACAGGAAATACGCAGTGGGCGAACTTAACCCAAAGGATGCCACTCCTCTAGTGGTGAAGAAACAGGACACTGTTAGGACAGCTTATCTCACTGTGGTGAACAGTAGGCCACCAGAGATGAAGTTTTTCTGTTTTCTGCCCCGTCCTTTCCCCCGCACACACACCCCCACCATCCACCCCGCAGCTCGTGGACCGCGTCTTCGACGAAAGCCTCAATTTTAGGAAGATACCACCCGTGGTGCAGACCAAGGCCCCTGAAATCAACGGACGTCCGGTGGAACTCCGCCCGCGTGCCCCTGACAGCCAGGACCCCCAGACAGCCCTTCGGCGCCGCACGTGGAACCGAGATGAGGTGGGTCCATCCCAGGCCATCCCAGAGCATTCTGCTACTGAACTTCCAGCCTCATTTTCTGAGGCAGCTAGAATAGGCCACAGGCTGGCCTGCATTGAAGGAGCTCTCCCTTCCTGTTCCTCTAATGGCAACAGCAGTAATAATATTGTGATTAACATAAATAACGTTATATCCGAAGCCCAGTAGGGCTGGCATGTTCCCCTTCGGAAACCGTAAGCAGCAGCAGCATCTCTTTGGTGCCACTATTGTGTTCCCCATGAACAAGACAGACAGTCTGTCATGAACATGCAAATATTTGAATTAAATATTTGTTTTTGCCGCATATAATTTGGTTGTCTGTCCGTTGGCGTTTACTGCGCAGTCCCCGGTTACTCTCCGTTTTCCCTCGTCAGGCCGTGCTGGACAGTCTGCTCCTCACCTCTGTTTCCCAGCTGTCTGCAAAAATCCGCCATTCCGTGGACAAGACAGCTGGAAAAATCAGGTAATGTTCCTGTTAGACTCAGTCTGAGCTGAGACACTTGTGTAACAGCTTTATTGGTAAATTCATCACAAGGCCATTTGAAAGGTGACTCGGAATATCCTATATAATCTTTGTTAGTCGTCAGACAGTTTCTTATAAGGTCTGGTATCTGTTGGTTTTCCTGTCTTTTAACAAATGAATGTGAACAATGATCAGCCAGATTGTAGTGCATTTCTTGAACCAGCAGGGGGCCATATCGAACGAAGGATATTCTCTCTGTCTGCTTTTCCTCTTTGCCGAGTCTGACGTTTCAGTGCAGGCTTAATTAAAATGTCGAGAGATGCACAGATGTATCTAGATTCCTGTTTTCATAGCCAATTCTGCTCAATTCAAAAGAGCAAGCTGAAAAAAGGTTTTCAAACAGGAGACGACTGCATCCTCTCCTGTTTGACACATAACACATGCTCAGGGATGCATAAAATCTTCATTGTGTGGATGGCTGGCTATTTTCCACCAGCAAGCTGGAAGGAGGCAGGTCAGTGCTGACAGGCACTTCAAACGCATATCCTGTGAAGCCCGTCTAACAGGCTGAAACTAATTAGCTGTCTTGCCATTGAGCTAAAAACACATGTGATTCTTCTCCTCAGATAGACTCTCAGGATTCTGGTACCACATGCCCCCCCACCACCACCATAAACACACACACACACACACTGGATCTGCATAGCCCATTCTATCAGGGGAAGCTCTCATCTACAGCTCTGGAAATTAGTGAGGAAAAAGTGCAGTGCCACAGTCTTAAAAGGCCACATGAGACTTGTACCGAATCAGAAGGCAGAGGGGCCTGGGGAGATGTGCAGCTCCCTAGCTGATGGGTGAGCCAGAGGC
>JAODKK010000060.1:3340655-3354162 GCA_026774405.1 Petrocephalus microphthalmus | reverse complement strand
CCCAGAATACTGTTTAAGGACAAGGACCGGAACTGGGAGGAGATTGAGAGCAAACTCCGGGCGGAGAGCGACATACCACGTCTCAAGACGTCCAACAAGGTGAGTGAGCCACTTCCTTTCCAGCAGTGGATTTTTGCAACAATGATCCACTGCCCCCCAGGGGATTATGAGTAGGTTCCAGGCTTCGCCGCATGCATTCTTTATTCTGTTGGATATTGCTGATTTTCTGCTTAGTTCAGCCACAATGCTGTTAAGTACATAAGGGTGATGGGACTGAAATATCCCACCCTTCAATATCAATATGAAAGAAGCAGTGAGGATCTCCATACTCCCTTGTGTGCCGTTAGACTCAATCCAGTATTATTATTGCCGCGGGGTGTGTTTTTCCAAATTAAATGGGATGCCGTTCCCAGGAAGCCTCGCTGCCTCGGCTGAGAAGGCAGGCTGCGTTCTCAGGTTCCCCTCCGGAGCGATCAATCACACAAACGCCAAGCTGGAAATCAGCGTCCCCCAACGCTGACTGCCAGGGCCAAATTTATCTGACTCTCCTGTCGCCCACAGAAAACCTCTTAAAATGTTTATAATCTGTTTTTCCGGAAATTAATAAAAGTTTAGGTGTTTTATGCGCCTGCAGTCCATAAATGATAGGATGGTTTGATGCCAAGAGCATAACCTTCAGTCAAGGAAGGTTTAGATTAAACCGGCAAAGTAAATGGACCAAGGCGTGGCCTTCATATCAGACACCGCATAACTCAAAAGTTAAATTTAAACATAAAGGACTGGCTGAAGTGTGTAGCTAATGTCATGATGTGGTGCCCTATGGCCAGCTCTACTCTAGTCTCAGCTATCTGGTGTCATCTGTGCCTGATAGGAGGGCCAGTATTAAGAGGTATAAAAACACAGTAAATGGGAAGATCAGGTCCCTGGTTTCAGTGAGCGAAAGCCTCAAGGGGACAGACCACCGATCCTGCCCAATAACCCTAAAATATTCCCAGTACAGTGCATAAAGTCACCAAGGCGGCCTGTTGGGTGGGCACATGGTGGCTCTCAGGAGGTACGGGTTGGTCTGCTAGTGGCTGGCGATTGGTGAGAATCTGCGGCCCCATTCCAAGTGACTCTCCGCCCCGCATCCTTTAGCTTTTTGCAATGTTGTGCCCAGTACCCCTGAGGCACCAGGGCTGTCCGGCTGAATTAATTCATGACATGCAAGCTTAGTTCTGCCTCACCTTCTGAGCCCCTGTTGGGCCAGTGAAGGGTTTCCACATGGTCCATGCCTCCCATGCAGAATGGCAGAGGAATGCCCCTTGACCATGTGATGACTACAGTTCACATGTTTACATGGCTGCTGTCAAAGGGCCCAGGGTTGCTCTCCATGGAGACGACTAAAGATTTCCATCCAGTTAAGCGTCTCATCACAGGCTGTTGCAGCTGTGAGTTGTGGCCAGGTAGCTCTGTAGGAAACTGCTCATGTAACACTGTTGGGTGCAGCAGGTCCTGGTTCTCGACCTTGCGTTAGACCTGAAAGGTTTGCAATCGACAGGTTTATAGACCTCGAGTCCTGGTGCTAATTTAGATCTGATATATGAGCTTGTTTTAAAGCTAATTCAGTAAATTCTGCACCAAAGGCTGCAGGCCTGGACCCTGTAAATCTTTCATTTGTTTACTTTTTATTTGTCTATTCCTGAGTTTTGGTCAGTCACACTGCAGCACTTGGGATTGCCAGCTAAGCGAATCTGGGCCATGATTAATGAGAGCTTCTCCCCGATGAGGATGGTCAGGTGGATGACTTTGATCAGCCTCAGCTGGACAGCTCTAGCTACTGATGGGTAGCACGGCTAGAGGCTGACCCATACGGGGTTTTGGGTGCCCGATGCCGACTTCATGGGGGGTGCAGGACAATAGTCGATATTAGGCCAATACTGAGCAATGTAACTGCTTAATAAGATAATTATTTAACATACAAAAACAATCATTTAACCATATTTGGTGCTATCTCTTCGGCGTTTCATGAATCAGTTTCTGACAAAAGTAACAAAATAATGTTTCAGAATTGACATCCTTTTGGCTGTGTGGCGATGATACTCATCAAGTGAAAATGATGTGAGCTGGGGGAATTTAGAACTCGGGCCCTTGGGTGTCACTGCTGTAGCTGCTGATATGCCACGCTGCAGCACTGAGTGCCACGCGCAGCCAGCACTATATTGACCATGTCGTCTGATTAATCGGGCAATGCTGACTGCTGTAAAATGCTTACAATTCAGCCTTTTTTTCTGGCCAATCGACCTTTAAACACAATTTTATTGACCTGAAAACTGAGTATATGCGCATCTTCCGAGGTCACATGTTTGCTTCCTTGGTTTTCCATGATCTTTTGCAATACTAAGATTTGCACCTGCAGTGCAGATCAGTTCCCACTACCACCTGCCAGTCATGACTTTTCGATACTTGCAGAATTACACACACAAGTCAGACCAACTTGGGCACCAGAGCACGATGCAGTCATTGATATCCACCCCCCCCCCATCCCTCACCTCCCTAAACCCTCCTCTCGTTCCTCCTTGGCATGGCGCCCTGCAGGAGATCTCTTCGATTCTGCTGGAGCTGAAGAGGGTGGAGAAGCAGCTCCAAGGTAAGGCTGCTGCATGGGGCGGGGTTGGGGGGGTGACCTTTCTGAACAGTTATTTATGTTCCTAATGTGAACAGAGTCAGCTGAATTTCATGTGCCAGACCATGAATATATAAATGCCTCATTTAACTTCTCCAAATAAGGGCAGGAGCCACGCCCCCTCACCCCAGACCCCGCCCCCGTGTCCAGTTGATCTGGTGTGCTCATTTCTTTCTCTCTCTCTCCCTCAGTCATAAACGTCATGGTGGACCCAGATGGCACACTGGATGCTCTGACCAGCCTGGGACTGACCAGCCCTACCCTGCCCAAACCCAAGACAAGCCCCCTGTGCCCACAGGGGCCGGGTAATGGTGCCCCAGTGGTGCCGGTCCATCCCCAGGGGACTGAGCGGGATGTGGCTCTTCGCTTCAGCCGCCAGCACCCCAGCGGCGAGGAGAGCCCCCTCAGCCACAAGTGAATGCATGGATACCCCCGCACCCACCCTGCTCCTTGCCCCTGCTGTAGCACTCTCTGGGCTACAAGGGTCCTGTCCTGTGACATGGTTACAGTTTTACAGATACATAAGTACTGAATATGTATATATTTCAGCCGCCCCTAACAACAACGACGAAACTCTCTGACTAAAGACCACCTCAGCCTGCAAACCTTAACTATAACCTCTTTGTCTGGTGTGAGTATTAAGTCTCCTGAAAGAGCCCCACCTTTACTGCAGAGGGAGATCGCACACAGGTCATGTGACTGGAGGAGGCTGGGCTTCGGCCATCTGTGCAGCACCCCCCACATGTCGACACAGGGGTGCCCTGTGAGGAAGGTGGCAAGGAGCAGGAGGAATCGGGAGCCTCTCCCTTCCCAAGATTCTTCTTTCCGTCTTGTTTTTTTTTTTTTTGTTTCGTCTGTGAGTAGCATAATAGAAAGTCTCCTGTGGCCATATCATCCCAGTCGCCATGACTACCTTATTTTTTGTCACATGACCATAACTGACGCATCGAAACTGTGGCAGTACTGCACAGTCATTAAAAGGTGACAGCGTCTGGTTGTTTAAAAAAAAAAAAGTGATTAAATATCTTTAATTGCAAGGAAAGGATGGATGTAAGAAAAACCCCCTTGTGTAAAACTGAAACATAATTATACCTAAAATACTACGTGTTGCACAAGCTGTTCAAATGCAACCCAAGTTACAGCAGATTACTGTATTGTGGAATGAGCCCAGTGATTGTGCGCGTGTGGTGTGAACCTGATACGGCTTCTTCACCTTGTATTATTCCTGTCACGAGACACACGCCTTCTCCAGCTGATAAGTGCATTATGGTGTCATAAGACTGACTTCTCCTTCAGTTTTCCAAAACTGACATTCTGTGATGCAGTCGGGAAATAAAACTGCAGGAAAAACTGACCCCTTAAAGCCGCTTTTCTAAACAGTTTCTAACCACTTTGAGGAATACACTACCAAATTTTGCTACACGCCGATAGGTACTACCTGTTTCATAATTTTTCTGAAAAGTAACCCAACAGCTGTTGACTTCTTACCCATGTTTAATTTCAGTTTTTTCCTCCTTTCTTTTTGTTAACTGGAAGTATTAGAGTGGGATAGTGTGTATATAGGTTTTTTTTCTCTGTAGAGACACAAACACTTAGAAATTAAGTAATATAGGCTGGTGACCCAGATCGCTTTTGCACTGAAAGCAGCCTGGTGTGCTAGTTTATGCAAAGTGCAGAGCCCGCATTGTGGGTTTTTAAAATTTTTTTTTTTCTAAGTCACATTTCAGTTTACAGGGACTACTGGATCCCCAGTAGGCTTCTACCTACTATTAATGAAAATGAAATTGAAATTTTCAGTTAAACTTGAAGGACTTAATCAATGTGAAAACGTGCATATCTTGGCCAGAAGGATGGAATTAAGCCAAGTTCTGCCATTAATGAAGTCAGCCAGATGTAATGTTCTGGAGTCAGCATTTTCTCGTATGTATAACAGTCGGTCGCAGTTTGTTAGCCTTCAGAAACAATTCTGCCATTTTGACATTTGCTCCGTACTCTAATTGTCCACTTGGGAGGGAGGTTTTCCCCAGCTTGGTAGACATATGTACCAGGAACTCCTTGTTAACACTGCTGCTTTTCTGTACTTACCCTGAGGTTCTTGCAGAAAGAAATGTTCATGTTTTCCAGTCTTTTCCATGTAAAGTTCAGTGCAGTAGGAAAAAAAACGCCTTTGTGACATGGTATGTATAGATTTAAGCAATAGTGAAATTAGGTACCTGGAAAAATGAATGCCGTTTTTACTTTTTTCCCCACTATATAAGTGTATGATGCCACTAAATGCCCGATACTATGATGGAAATGCGAACAAAACAAAAACAGAACAACACCATCTGAAGGAACCAACAAATGCAAAAGATCAGAAAACGAATGGATATCGGGGATTAACATCTTTAATTTGCACATCCTAGGTGGTTTATGCCTCTCGTTTTGCCTGGGGAGCATTATATCGCATGCAAGGCCGTTTTGACATTGGGAAATAAACAAAGGACTAATAGAGTCAAAAACGAAATCAAATTCGGGACTCATCCTTCTGTATTCAGAAGCGGATGCATGGCCCTCCTCTGCTCCAGTGTCCTTGACATGGGAATGTAAACTACATTGGGAACTCGGTCTATCAGCACATAAGGAGATGTTAAAAAAAGAAAACAGAAAGTGCTCGGTACACTTTTTTTTAAGTTGTTTATACGTTATCAGTGTTTTGACTTTTTTTATGGACACCTAAAGTTACATATTTATTTTGTTTTTTTTCATGTACTGAAATTTTGTTATACATTGTGTATTTGCATTATTTTGTTAATCATGTCCTCCAATTATTTTCAATAAAATAAAAAAAATCAAGATTTGTTGCCGATTTTTAAAGGATTTTTAGTACTTTACATCACATTTATGTAATGAAGTGTTTCTCACAAACGTCGCAGCAGTTTAAATGGACACTAAGTATAAGTTTGTGTCCATTGTAAGGACTAACAATCTTTTGTGAGATACACCCTGATAAAAATAAGACTGATATTGCTTCTGATGCCCGTAGGATCAAGAGCAGTTACGATTTTGGACGACAAAAGTAGAATGTTCAAAACAACCAACGACATATATATTAAATGATAAAATACACTGCTGACTTAAACACTGTCAACAAATTTGCAAGGCATGCAAGAAAGAATTAACTAGTTTCTGACATGCTGGGGATGTTTAATTATATGCTAAAATGAAAAGGAACAAAATTAACATTTATTTTCAATTAAGATCTGCCTGGTCCCCAGTGCAGCAGCATGTATTTATGGGTCTGCAAGTGCCGTCACTTGTAGGCCATCCTTTCTTTTAATGTAACTGCTTGTCCTGTTCAGGGTTGCAGGGGTCCAATTCACCTCAGCATGGGGGAGGAGGGAGAGAGGGGATGTGGAGTCCCCAGCAGAAACCCCACGACACAGGGAGAGCATGCAAACTCCACATACACAACCACAGCCACAGACTTATTAAGGTTAACGATTCATCTCCCAAGAGGGGGCTACCCTTCAGAAAGGTGTCACATCCAAAGTAACCTAATAAAATATCCATCCAAAGACGTGCATGAAACATTGTCACCAATGGTATTCACCCTTACCGGTACCCCTCCTGGTATCACTGCCATGTTCAGTGTTTATATTAAGTTATGAAATGACGTACGGGAGGGAGGCTGGGCTCTGTGCAGGAACGGTAACGTGCTGAATCCCCCGCCCCATCAAATCACCACCCACAGTTCAGATTCCCCGGGTGTTGACCTTGAGTTCTGGCACCCCACCTTTCTGAACAGCTCCCTGTTTCTCACTTTGGAAGGCCTCCTAATGTTGGTTGCCATGGCACCCTGTCAGCCCTGGGAGTCAAGCCAGGTGAGTGTTTGACTATGAGAAATATTCTGTGAAACGTACAAAAGAGGTCAACGTGGGCAACGACATTGAGCTGAAAGTTAGCGGTCGGCCTTGAAAGGACTTGACATCTTGCCCCATGCCATGATACTAACAGCATGGACCTGAGATCTTGCCAGGTATGGTGCTGAGGTAACTCAGCTCTGTGGGCTTAGATTTCATTTCACATAATTACTTTTTTTTCAATCAAAAATAAAGAAGTAATGTTAAATAATGCATTGATGATAAAGGACTCGCAGAACACCAGAAAGAACAGCTAGAGGCTTCACCAAGCGTGACTGCTGATATTATATATGGGAGAAGACACCAATGAAGACTGACATAATGAGGGAGGGCTATATGCTAAATAAGAGGACAGGGGGAGAATCGGCAGGGGTGAGCCAAGTTTTCTACTGCATAGATTATAGTTGTGGGAAAAAGATGCTGAAACCCTGAAAAATTAAGACTTTGAACACAAAATGCAAACCATTAAAATGATTGGAAAGATGCATCCTCAGTCTTCCTAGTGCCTAGTGTACATTGTTACATATTTACCCTTATTCAATATATTACAAATATATCGTTTTATTTCCTTCCCTGACACTTGAGCAAATGAGAATCTAATACTGATTTCGGTTTTCCAAGAGTAATGCTTCCTCCTGCATAATCATCCCACTGTACCTACACCTGGACCTATTCTTTATACTGAGTCCCTACATTAAAATTAGAAGTTATTACTTAAAAATGTCTCATTACCTAATTACTTTTACAGAGCTCAGCATTGGAGGGAAATGGTAGTGTAATCCTCAGCACTGATTTGAGTAATATTTAGAAGATCAACTTTCTTTTTGTTCCACAAATTCACTTTTGCAAAAGCACCATGTGCTGATATATTATTATATGTCAATACATTTTTAGACAAATGACTGATGTTGGACATTTGAGGCAAGTATAGTAATTTAACAGGCCCACCTCAGGGTCTTTACCTCTGGGGGCTGCTTTGCTGTCTCCGGCACTGATGGCCTTGGATATCTTAATCATGCCTCTCCAGGTCTTGTTTTCATTCTTATTAAAAAAAATAATAATAAAATAAATCTTCAGTATACTTTTGTAACACGATTTCAATATTTGGAGTTTCCAAAAACATTATACATGATATACCTAAAATGCAATGGTGTCAATAATCTTGACCAACCATGTACGTTTAGTGAAACAATTTCTACTTTATTTGTCACGTCCTGCTGATGTGATATCACGCTAGATGTGGGAGGCCATATAGAGGTCATATATATCCATGTCCTGTGTACAGCCCCCAGTCTGCTCTCTGGGTGTGCATCAGCATAGTCACGGCTATGCACACCTCCTGGAGCCGCCTCTTCCAGAATGCAGGTCTCAGGGCTTCTGCTGTCTAGACCTCCCGAAGCAATCGCCGCAAGACAATATCAATGCCTTCAGCTACCCAGCTTACAGCGTTACATCATCCGGCTGTGTTGTTCATTTTACAATTACATCTGTCCATGATGACTGTTGTGGAGGGTGGGGTGTGGTTGTTATCATGATTCATGAATCACCCTCACTTTTCAAACGCTGTCAGCTTCCTGCACCAAGGACAGGAACATCCTGACTCTCACACATAGATGCATGACTGCCTGCACCAGTTCTGACACTGAATTGGGCAGACAGGAAGCACTGATCCTCATGAGCACCGATTAAACCCAGACAGAGAGAAGGCTAATCAGCAGACCCCACTGCAGCGTCTGTCAGAAAGAGACAACGTGGGGGGCAAATGAACAGCTCATCTAGCTTTGCAGGAGGCTGGTGTAGCACATTCTGCAGCACTTAACATTAAACCAACATCCCAACATGTTATTAAAGCATACAAGCTAAACCAATGTGGCCCATGGATATTATGAGGGAAATGTAAATATCTGTTCTATAACCTAAAAAGCAAAAAAATAATGTAATATGATAAAAAAATACAAACGGACTCCAATTAACTGTTTGTACTTGTGCATGTGAATGCATCTGAGCAACGGTATAGCGGAAGGCTACGATCCAGCTCTTGCTCTATCATACTCCTTTCCTTGTCTGCATGGAAGGCAAAGGTCTGCTTATTAAACTGGAAACCGTGGCTTTCTCCCAGAACCTGCTTCTGTCTTATTACGCGGGGTTTTTATGCGGGATAAGGCTAAGGCAGGCCCTACGGTCAGGAGCTTTGCTGCGGGCTTCGTGCACGGCTGTCAGCCGCGTGCGGCGCGCGGGATGAGCTCGAGCCGACGGCGTCGCTTTGAAGGGGAACCCAGCTGTCTAGTTAACGGGCGGCTCTTTCGGATTTTAAATGTTAAAAAGTTCATACCATCGCTTTCCTGCTTTATGTGCATCAAGAAATGAACTCTGGCATTCAAGGTTTTACAGTTCGGACTTAAAATAGGTATTTATCAGCGTGATGTTCGATGTGTATCAAATGCCCCGTGATTAGGCCTGCCACTTTTGATTTGCGAAAACCCGGGACTGTCGCTCACAGCGTCACTTTCTACCTGCAGGAACAGGGAGGATATTTCTCGCCTGAAGCGAGGCGGCTAGGCACGCTGTGGTGTCGCGGTTGTGGCCGTAGCCCAGGGGTGCCCAATACGTCGATCGCGATCGACCGGTAGATCGCGCGACATTCAAAAGCATTTTTTTAGATGCCACTTGATAGACGCAAAGGGCGGCCAGTTTGCTGTTGCTTGTTTAAAACTTTGTTACATTAGGTTACCATAACATCTACTTAGATCTCTTCTCTTGTAACGTATCTTAGATCACACGGGTCACCAGGCAGAAAACACGAATGTATTGCGAGCTAATGCAAAACTCCAGCAAGCAAAGTGACCCAGCTAGTCTTCTCATTTATATCTACTGAAAAGAGAAATAAGAAATGAGTGTGGGAGCAGGACCAGGTAAGAAACCAAAAACTTACCAGTTTCATGTGAGTTGGGAGGAGGACTTTTTGTGTGATATTCAACCACCATAAATGTATTGAATTGTATTGTGCTGTAAGCTAGGGTTCATGCAATGAGCAAGGTTCACTAGCATATACTATACATTTAAAGTATCCTGAGCGTGCATGTATAATAAAATATACATGCATACATACATTTAGCATTTTTAATGTGGGTAGATCATTTTGACCTGGTCACTTTAAAAGTAGCTCGCAAGCCGAGTAAGTGTGGGCACTCCTGCCGAAGCCTGTCGTACCGTGGCCGTCACCTTATCGATTAGATCGTCCCAGCCCGTTTTCCGCGACCACGCCCCCGCTTCCTGAAGAGCTGTGATTGGACAGTGATTACATTTCGTGGTGGGAGGATTTCAGCATGATTTTTCGAAAATGAAAATGAGCCGATGCAGCAGAGGGGGTCATTGCATTTCGGTGTGATGTGGCACGATTTCTTCGTTTAATTGTGTATAATGTCAACCCTTCTAATTGTTTTTTTCTGTATGGTAGTCAAATAAGATGCAAAGCAATGGAATGATGGTTTTGCTTTTCATTACCTTACGTTCTATTCGCGACACTCACTGAAAAGCAATGACTCTTGTGCACTGCATTTCCACATGGCACATTTTCTGTAAAACAATACGTCGCGTCGATTGTTTTACCCGTGTATGCCGAAGTCGTGTTTGCATTTTAAAGTGGCACGAATTCTGCTCCATACCTAACAGCTGAGCGATATGGCACAAGGGGAAGGAATTCTGCAGCCGGAAGAAATTTTGCATGACAGAACCAAGAGGCCTTTGTAGACTACCTAACCGCGTGGTCCCTTTGATCACCTGCCACCCGTTTTCAAGGAAGGTGCTTTCATAACAGCCCCAGACTACATTAACACAAAGCTGTACACCTTTTGTCCAAATGTCACTACTCTGATCTCAGTCTATACATTTGTGTTATGTATCTTGTCTCTATAAAGTTTCACACTGCTTCATCCTTATGACTACAGTCCAGGCTATACAGTCAATAAGGGGAATGATGAAATTTTAATCCTTATAGTAAAAAGTGACCCTAGAGAGGATACCACTGAATCCAGCCTCAAATGGGGTCCTATTTCAGTTTGATATAGGTTTAAGTTACCAGTCACACAGAGGGGCTTTGTTGTGGATGATTATGTTCCCCTGTGTGACCTAAAGTGATAAGAATAAAAGTAAGATGCATTTTGCAGTGAGATCCGTGGGATGGCAGCAGAATCTGACAGTTCTGAGAAAGGGAAGCTCTTACTTGATTGTAAGATTGACAGCTGGTCCTAATCTAAGAATGATTTTGAAGCTGCTCAGCGTGGCTTGCCAGTGGGACGGAAACCTGCCTCCAGAATGGCATCAGCACCTATGGCAGGTCATCTTACTGCACTCCCACTGTTTGACCCTGCTGTCCCGTAACTCTGCAGGGGGTGCCATCATCTTCCAGGATGCTGACGCTCATCTAACACTTTGGAGCATGATGACATGTCACAGGCATGCTGGTGAAAGGGCATTTACCAGCAGGAGGTCAGTACTGTCATTTCATTTAGTTTGTAGAACTTTTTTTTTCTTAGACCAGGGCTCTGGCGCGTTTAGGCAGAATAAAATAATATACTTGGGTCTGCAATGTGACAAAAAGAGCATGTAAGCATGACAAAGAGTAAATAGTAGATCATACACTATATATATATATATTGGGGATTTGAATCCAGCCTTCATTGTGCATGTATGAAGTTTGTATGCCCTCTGCATGTAGTGAAGATTTCATTAAGGCACTCCTGTTTTCTTCCACAGTCTGAAGACTTATAGTAAGGGTAATTGGTGTCTCTAAAATTGGGTGTTTATATGTGCTCTGTGATAGATTGGCATCCCATTCTGGGTGTAAACCCCCCCCCCCCCCCCCGGCATCCCAGGATAAGTGGTGAGAAGATGGATGGATTAGCAGTAATTGGACAAAATACGATGAACTTCAGAAAGGCGCTTACCTTTTATGAGGAAAGAGTGGCTTGTTTTCTTTCTTAGAGGGAAAAAGAAACCCTAGTCGTATGCTTTTTCCTTAACCTGCATAATTGATAACTGTGCTCAGTATTGAGCTTGGCCATCATTGGCTGGTTTAATTGATTTTCTGTCCCCTGTGCAAAGAACATTAAAAAAGAACATATCCATTAAGAGCAGACAGACCATTCCTCAGGACACTTTGAAAAATGTTATGTCATGTCGTTAGTGGTTTAATGCTAAAATAATTACAAATCTGACATTTGCACCTAATTACATTCTGGCACAATTGCGACTTGGAGATGTACTTCAACATGACAGTGAAAATGTCCCTGTTATGCTTAATGTCCATTCTTTCCTTGATGTTTTTTATTTACCTTTGTGGAAACAACCATGCCAAAATGCTGAACAGTCTTTATCCAGTGTGATTTTTGCTCAAAAACACAGCTGGAGGTGCTTACTGGAGCAGTTCTGTACTTTCCTGAAGGGCACTACAGGAAAGGCCGTACTGGGACTTGAACCAAAATCCTTAAGGTCTACGTCCTTAACCTCTCTCCTCCCTGCTTTCCAGTAGTAGCAGCAGTGCTGAGACAGGAGGTGGTGTTGTCCCCCTCCTCCATTCACTCGACAGTGAATAGGCATTGCTGTCCTCCCATAATTCAGGATACAAATCTGAACACCCAAAAATGTTAGGGGAATGTGCTTTAATTTCCATCTGCAATTCAGGATAATATTTCAATTTCACACATTTAGCAGAAGCTTTTGCTCATAGTAATGTACAAATGAGGCAAATAGGATATGGCAAACATACATGTTGGCTAGCCAAGAAATCCATCAGGCTGGTAGAGAAATTTATTGAAGATGGGTCTTGAAGGTGAAGAGCGAGTCAGATGACTGAACATGGTTTGGCAGTTTATTCCATCATCAGGGAGCCACACAACGAAATGGTCTGGAATGACACTTCCTTTGTGATAGTGGAGGGAGATCCAAGCAGTGTGGGTTTGCTGATCAATGGGGGACTTAGGTCTTAAGGAGCCTTTTGATGGAGTTGGGTGCCTTTTTATTGATGGACCTGTAAGCCAGCATCAAGAACTCCGATAGGGAGCCAGTGAAAACTGACAAGGAGGGGTGCGACATGAGAGAGTTTAGGCTGAATGAAAATCAGACACGCCTCCATGTTTTAAATCATCTGCACTCTGATAGCATGAACTGGAAAACCTGTTAGTAGAACGTTGCAATAGCCTAGTTGTGAGGTAACAAGTACCTGGACTGGAATCTGAGCTTCATCCTCAGATAGGAAAGACCTGATCTTCCTGATATTGTTGTGGTAGTCAGAATTAACCTAAGCATTTATGACTCTATAATCCTCTATAATTCTATCACTCTCTCTCAACTTGAATCAAACGCCGCACCTCGCATGTGATGAGCAAAGTTTTCTTTATTCGGCAATCCAGCATAGGGCTTCAGCCACATTTGGGTACAATGCACAATGCACCCAGAAATCAGCAGGTTAATATAGCATTACACAAATTCCCCAATATGGACTTCTAAGTCTTGATCGGTTACTAAATATCTGCAAACCAGGCTTCAAACATATTTCGCCACCTCTATTGGTCTACTTCAAGGATGTTCAGCTTCCGATCCCCATGAGGCCTAGGCCTCTTATGGGTCCCACACATACTGTAAGCCTGTCCATCCAGCCTAGGAAGGAGGGGAAAACCCTAAGCATTAGGGAAATTCCACTCCCAACCCACCAAAAGTCTCACAACACTATCAGTAAGGGAAACCACAACCCTACATTACCCAAATAAAGACTTCAGCATAAGCACATACAACCCTTATGGATACATAACTTGCTTATGTGTTCAAACACTATAGCAAGCTACATATAGCATAGTATAGCAGCACCATCCCAGGCCTTCCTGCAGGCCCCCTTCCCCCCCCCCCGCAATGTTCCCATCAGCCCAGTTCTCCAAGGTCTGTG
>JAODKK010000060.1:3280028-3291401 GCA_026774405.1 Petrocephalus microphthalmus | reverse complement strand
ATGCTGGCATTGTTCGGATGAAGAAATTAGGGAGATATGTTGTTTGCTTGGTGATGAGAACTTCTCTTCAGGTTTACAGTTGGAGCAGTGAATGTTTAGGACAACCATTCCATTATTATACTGTAGTGCCACCGAGTGGAGTATGAGGGCGTTACAATGAAAGACTTGCTACTATATGTATAAAAGATCTAAAGAATCTAGATGAATTTATTACTATGCATTGTATCGGCTTTATAATAGATTAATTACTATTTTTAAAGATAAAATTTTCCCTTTTGCATGGCTTGCCTTTGACATTTTTGTTTTACCTTGTTTTTGTTTAAGAATGCAAAGGAATGTATATTTATTGTATAACCTTCCTAAGAGTGTAGGAAAAAAATCCTGACGAGTTTAATTTTTATTGTTAATTAAAATATATATATATATAAATATACATATTCAGTGTTTGTGGTTTTATTTTGAAATTATGTACAAATTTGTGTCCAGTCAATTTAGAACAAACTCTTCTCTTTTTCCTGACATTGAAATCAGTGCTGCCAGAAACACTGAGCTTGCCCAGTGAAAGTTCTAGAGAAGATGCATCATGCCAGATTAGTCATGCTGAGTGACCTGTTAGCTTAACCTGACCACTAAATCCGTGCATTACCCTGACTAGCTAGGGTCCTGAATTAATTGCCAGGCCTCCTTTACTACCTGCATGGAATATACTCACATGTGATTTGGCATACTAGTATATCTGGGGCTGTAGGTTTATTCAGCCATCCATCTTCCAACTGCCTATCCAGTATATCATCATAAGGAACACCTGGATCCAGTCCCAGGCTGCACACTGGACAGGATGTTACACTGATGTTGTTAATAATTTTCAATAGAAAGGAGACACTTTGTTCAAGCACTCGCTGAACAAAACTCTGCACTTAGACAGTTATATCGATTATATACGTTATTTATAACGAGTATTTCAACCATTAAGTTTTATGCCTCTTTAATTACGGGTAACAATATGTAACTGTTCCACCAAAACGTGGGGTAAAACATTGTTAATTTGTATCTCGCTAATCAAACCAACTGATTCCCTTCAAAAATATACATTTTTTGAAGAACAAAAGCAATGCTCATTTCATATTAATTGATGCGTAATAAAGCCTCCTTTGCCAATTGGATTATCTTCGAAGCACTTGCAGGTTAAGGTGCCTGCCTGTCTATCTGTGGCCGACGCAGGCCCTTCTGACGTAAAGTGTTGCCATAGCAACCGATTAGGCGTCGACCCATCTGGGCGGTCCGACATGCATGTCTGCATATTTTTCCAATCTCAGTCCTGCCGCGACACGGAGGAGAGCGCTTAGCGGCGAACCTGACAACAAATGCCTGGTTTTGTCAATTTCTTTTTCCTTTTCTTTACGGGAGATCAAAAAGAAAGAGAACCGGGTGTGCAGAAATTTTCCTGACTGTCCGACATTGGTGTGTTTTGGTGGGGGGAACATGGCCGATGATAGCGAGTGGGTCTTGGAGAGCATCGCCGGGTATCTGGGGAGTCCCGAGTGGGTTATACCCGTCACGGACTTCATGGAGAACAAATGCACAGGTAAGGCGCGGGCCCCGCCAACCTGCGTGTTGTGTTTGGAGGATAGAACCCAAAATACATTGTCTTTGCATGGGGGGGGGATGCAACGTAAGCTTGACTGCAACCCGCTGGTGCTTGAATATACCGGGATTTCCACATTTATCGATCTAGCTTGGTAAAATCTAGTTTTCCAGAACCATTGACTAGTCGAATTACTTGCCCCTTAGCTACCTCGCTAAATTGGTGGGTAATTAGCTATCGTAAATACTAGCGGAATATGTCTTTTATATATATGAAAACGAACGAAGTGTCCGATCAATGCTCACATTTTAACAAGGTAAATCAGCGACTCTCTGATCCTTTTTAGTGCGATTATCTGCACAGAACGCAGCGGTACAGTATTGGGCCTCTCTACTAACAAACAACCCAACATTTATTTTGTTAGGCTCGTATTTTGTTTACGGGTGTTAGGCTATTTATAATGGATCAGCTCCTGGTCCAACACGTCTCGCTTGGTAAAACCTAAGCGTTTCGCGCACGGGATTGCGAAGCAGTGAGATTCTGCACTGCTCCTGCAGTTGTGTGTTTGGCTTCTCTTATGACGGCAGTGTCGCTTCATCGGCATGTTTTAACAGTTGCTTTTTCTGCCAGTTTTCGATGACGAAGATGAAAATAAACTGACCTACACAGAAATTCATCAGCAGTATAAGCAACTGGTGAGTAAAGGCATTTAGCACTGTCAGACATGGCAGTACGGCGAGAGGACGGGTGGATGTGAGGGAGTCGCTCCCAGGCTGGGAAATGTCATGCAGCACAGAGCAGTGACAGCTGGCAGTGTGCTTCCTGGTCATCCCGAGAGCAAAGTGACAGCAGTCTGTGCCGGGCGGCAGCGGTGCCGCTCGGCTGCCCGTGTTTACATGCCCGGCTCTGATTGTGTTACATGGCAGCTGCCTTGGGAAGCATGTCAATGCCACAAACAACAGCTCGTCACTTATGAAATGGGTGCATTTGATATGATCAGCAATCGGAGTCGGGGCTGCTCAGAAGCATTGTAGAGAAGACTTTAAAACTGCTTGATTGATTTAAATATGTTCAAGAGGTACCGAAAACTTACCCAGCAATGTAGGACAGAGCGGAGTAGAAGGGAGCGCAGAGCATTGTGGGTAAAGTGACTTGGCTGATGCAGAAATATGCACTGTAGAAATTTTTATTCGTTGTTCTTTATGGTGTTTTGTAACATTGATAAAGCCTCTTCATCAACTTTCTTGTTGAAATGGGACCACTACATACAAGAATATACTGTGACTTTTCTGCAATTTGCTTATGGTCGTTAAGCTTTGTATGTATAAAACATGGTAGACTGAATGCCCATCCTCGCTAGTGTCTGAAGTCAGTACGCTCTTGTTTTACACTTTCTGTTCATTTTGACTTGGGAATGTTCAGGAGTTTTGTACTAAGACTAAGATTTGCATGTAACATGCAATTTATCCCTCAGTTTCACCAGTAATGCTAACCCAAAAGATTCTATTTTATTTTACATCTCAGGTGGAGAATCTTCTGGAAAATTATATGCAGGAGGTCGGGATCAATGAGCAGCAGTTCTTTGAAGCTTGCTCTTCTCCTTATGCCAAATCGAAAGCACTTCAGGTGAGCAGCCATCCTTGTTTGTGCGTGCTCAAAAAGCCATTAGGATGCATTTTTGCGGTGCAGTGGAGGGGAGATAAGTCATTGATGCCTGGGTATTTTAATCATTATGCCACCTGCTGGCCAATTTCCAGTGGATACTGGCTTAAATCCCAGATTCGTCACTGCAGCAGCAGCCTTCAGCAAGGTACTTAACCCGAATCACCCTGCTGAAAAGTCCATTAGTACATGTGAATAAAACTGAGTAGATTTACATTTACGGTTGTCTGACCAGCTGCATGTAATGTTACAGTATCTGAACTGTCTCCATTGAGTGTGACATCCCTCTGGAGGGGTTGGCCTCTGGGTGTTTAAGGATGGAGGCTGGGGAGGGACACAAACAGCCTAACGATAACTAACACCTCCAGGTTATTATTAGCTTGGTCCTTTAAGGATCTGACGCTTGAGCTGCCAGTGGGATCCTTGCTACTCTCCTGTGTGCTCTGGCTTAACAGGGTTAGATGGGGATGCAGTTTGATCCTTTTGGGCCAATCACTGAGGTCTCCACCCTCAGGGCTTCCAGCCCATTGCAAAATTATAGTGGAATTGTGGGTCGGACACTAGCTCCTATAGTGGGGGTTCCACCTTAGATGAGGATGGATGGACACCACAGATTTTCCCCTCCCATCAGGAAGTCCTAAAAATGCTTGTAACATTGTTTTATGCAAAAACATCTGGAGATTTAGCATAACTTTGTGACTTATATTTGAGGGTGCAGGATTACTCCCAGTCTGGGATGAATTTAGTGGGATCGTATGGGGGACCTTGAATGCCTGTTTTAATCCACACCATGTCTGTGCAATATTCTTTTTTAAGCCATAGATGGGATGCACCCATGGATTGGAGATGAGTATGATAAAGCACAGGATAAAGTACTTGTTAACTAAACGTCCTGTAATGACACACCTTTTATATATAAATGCCCTTTAAACAAATTAGTGAATGACAGTGATGTTGTCACAAAACACCATTTATTTCACAACTCCAGAAGAGCAAAGCGGTTCAGTTCTGGACATGTGGGAGATTATCAGTCTGAAATGAATTGGGTTGGCAGTGGCTCCTGTGAGGTGAGCTCAGAGCCCTGCTCCCAGGACATTAACAGCCTGGGAAAAGCCTACAGAAGTGATTAAATTACTGTAAGGTGCAGGAAGCAGGCCACAGGCATGGGGAGGGGCTCAGAGCTCAGATGGCCTGATTCAGTGCCATTTCAGGCCATCCGCCAGCCAAGCAAATGCCACAGGGCTCACAGCGACTGGCTGGGAAGTCCAGCGGGTCACTGTGACATCGGCCTGGTCAAGTCAGAGTGAATTAAAGCCCCTGGTCTCAAGTTAATTTCTAAGATTACTGAATTACTGAAAGTGATCCTTTGTGATGGACGTTTCCATGCTATGGAAGTGGTGAGTCAGCTTTTGAAATCCTCCGTCATCCAATCCTGGGCCTATATACAGATTCAATAACATTCACCCACCAGAGTTTTTGGTGTTTGGATGTTTGTTGTGTCAACAAGAGGGAATTTTGTTAAAGAAGGAGGTGGAGGTCTGGTCATCCTTCTTAAAGCCCTCAGCTGCTCTCCAGTACCTGGGCTGATGCACACGGGAATCTTGCCTGCTGACCATCGCCTCCTCCGCTCAGGTGGTGTTCCAGCCTGTACTGGCCACAGATGACTTCCAGATGTTCCGCTCCCTGATGGTGCAGAAAAACGTCGAGCTCCAGTTGCAGGCTCTGCGGGTGATTAAGGAGAGGAACGGTAACCATGACGTCTACTCCCCATGTGACCTCTTAGCCTATTCAGAGATGCTGTCATTTACACATATATATCACACCTTACTGACTTACGGTTACTGCTGAGCAACACGGTGTGGTACACTTGGACGTGAAAGGGCTGTTCATGTAGAGCTCCTAATGGCTTCTTACTAAAATCAGCATCCATTAAATGTAATACTGGGCTTCTTTTGCACAAGTATTACGTAGCCACAGTATAAAGCCGTAGACGTATCGATCTCCTTTCATTGGCGGTGATTTTAATTGTCATTAAATTGAAATGTAGAATATAGGAGGAGCTTCAAATGGCAGGTCTTTGAATAGACCTTGGGGACTGGTGAGAGGCACTTCTGCTCTGTCCTCCTGTCCCTCACCCCGCGCAGGTGCCCTGCCCGAGTGTCTGACAGATGGGACAGATGTGGTGAGTGAGCTGGAGCAGCAGGAGATGAGGATCCTCCATGAGGTGCTCAAGTGAGTGGCTGTCTGTTTTACGTGGCCGCTTGCGTGTCCCGTCAATTACGATTGAAGTTTCACGGTCTCCCACTGCACCAAAGTGGCTTGTCTTTGGCAGTTGCTTTCATGACATGCATGTTGACTGGTTGAGGAATGGTGCAGCATATGAGTAACTTCGGTGCAGTGGCTATTGGGATGGGCTTTGGAATGACTGAGTTTCCACGGTCAGATAAGCCTCTTAATGATCTCTCGCCATTAGATCAGGGGATTTTAAATGTATTTATTTTGGTCTTACATGTAAGTGAGTTGGTGTTTAATTGGACCCGGACCCAGCTCGCGCATTCCACATGCAGGTGTCTTAGATACTGTAGGTCTCTGCAGGTCAGGGTACACTTAGGTCTCCTTCGCTGGCATCAGATTCCCTGTGTAAGCAGGTCAGCGTAATGTCACACACAAATGCAGCTTTAAGGTCCGTGGGCCGTGACAAAATCATTTCTCAGCGATTGTAGATTCTATCCCCCCCCTCCACCTGTGTATAAATGTTTCATTTATATATCAAATTGACACTTGGTTGATGGAGAATATGGTGATTTTCAGATTGTAATTAAATTTGCTGTGAGCTTAATTACGTGGATTAACGGAGAGGGAAGAGCTGGGTGGCGGTTCAGACTGGCTCTGCTCATAAAGCTCCGACTTCACCGCCAACCCCAGTGTGAGCATGTGCTTGCATTACGGATGGAGGTAGCAGTACAGTGGTGGATGGAAGCCATGCAGTAACGCTTATCAGGCAGATGGTAGGTGGATCTTTATGGACCCTGATAATACCACGCATCATGAAGGCGTGTGACATAACTTGGGCATGCCTACTCTGACATCTCGGCTATTCACCAATCTAACAGGGGTGTGCATCTCTTACTCATACAATACACACCTACATAGATGGCCTATGATATGCAAAACAGTTAAACATAATTCAATACACTTCAGCAATGTTTCAATATGATTACATCCAAATATTATGCAATTTGATTCAGTTCTGATTGGATACTAAAATTTGGATCAGTTTATGTGCTGAAGTATTCAAAGTGTTTTTGTCCAAAGAGTAATAGTATGTTTTTTGAATGTACCTGAAGTTGATCATAAGATCTTGGCATGAAAAAATCTGTTACAGTAATGTGTGATAATAGCAATGTCACAGGTGTATTGATTTGTCGATTCAGTTTTGGGCCAGTTCCCTTCTAAATGTGACTTGCAATGAGGAGGTTGAATCAACGAAGCTGCTCTATAGACAGGGGTGCACATGGGCGTACGCATGGGCGGGATCGACAGTAAAATGCGCTGCAGTTTTCAGTCTTCACGGCACAAAAGCGTACCTAATTTGAGTAACTTCATACTGGAGCTTTCATTATTAGAGTAACATAAGGTAAAAGTCAGGATTGCCCAATAGGAATGCTCTAGAGCTGTCACGGTTACTCGATTAAACTTGACTACTCGATTTTAAAATGTTCCTTCTCGATTGTAGGAAGACGGCGCAAACAGCGAAACAAAAGAGCGAAAACCTTCAGTTGTGTGGAAGCGCTTCACATTCCATGGAAATTAAAGTGCAGCCCTTCCCCCCTGCAGGAGGTCGAAGGAGGAGTACGACCTGGAGCTGGCACGGAGGGTCGTGGCAGAGGAGGAGCGGCAGGAGCTCGGCTCGACCTCCGCCAGCAGCCCGGTGGGGGCGCCAGCAGGAGGCGCAGAGCAGCGGGCCCGCGGGGCTGAGCTGGTGCGTCACCATGCTTTCAAAAGTGCATAATATAAAGTTTTTGAGATTTGGGGATCATATGCCCTAATTCCCTGGCTATATGAGATTTGTGATTTAGTCTAAAATGGTGAGGATTTCAGTTGTAACTCCTCATGGTGCTGGCTGAGCTGCTGGTATCTAACTTCCAAAGGTGGGGGTGATGAAGGCGAGCGGGGGCAGGCCCAGGGTCCTGGCTGGTGTACAGATCCAAGATACCGTTGTCACCAATGGCACTGCAGTGGTAACTTGCTAGTCTAGGATACTTGTGGAATAGATTTAGAACACATAGATCCCACCTTCCCATGATACAGGGTGAAAATGGAGCAAGGGTGACTATTGCTTGTGGCATGGACACCGTGACCCCGGGACTCTGATTTCAGGTGAGTGGCGTGCCTGTGAAGAAGCGAGATGGCGAGGCCTGCAGAAATGCACACGAGGTGCAGAGGAGCCAGGCCAGAGTCAACCCTCCTGACCCCATAAAGATGCTCCCAGGTAACCAAGGTTTGCCTCCTGGGACTCTTCCACCACGTCAGCCTACTCTCTCCCTGTAGCTCTCGTCAGCTAACATGCAGGTAACTCTAATGGTGGCTTGCAGGGCAGGACGGTCCAGGCCCCAAGGTGCTGCCTGCCGTCAGGGTTCCGGTGAAGGGGGTGGAGCTTCCAACACCGCCGCCGCCACAGGCTGAACACAAGGAGAAATCGGGCCAGCAGGCTGCCGAGGCCTGGCTGGAGGAAGCTCACAGGGAGGCCGGCATTTCCAAGCCATTTACGGTGAGACACACATGAACTTAAGCGCTAACCGCTCATCCTCATGGGGTTAAGTTAACTACTCCTGCAGCCACAGACCTTCAGATGCTGTGTCCATGTGTGTCTGTGTTCGTATCCGATGTAGGAGCTGACTGTGGCCCAGCAGGAGCAGCTCCAGCAGAGGGCGCAGTACCTGAGGCAGCAAAGGGACAAGCTCCAGGCCCTCAAGAAGGAGCAGAATCCCAGGCTAGCTCCAGCAGAGGAGAACCCGCCTGGGCCCAGCCCTGTGCCCACCCCATCGGTACTGCGCCACATCATGGCACTCTTGGGGAGTGGGGCCCTTCGCAATGCCACATCACTGCCAAGTATCTCCAGATGAGTCTCTGTCAAAATGGGTACTGACCATCAAGGTCAAAAGCAGTACTAACAATGCCTGTTAATGGCAAACTTGGAACACTTTTTACAGCCACTTGCTCGGAATATTGATGTGAAATATTAAGGCTGACTTTTCTGGGCAGAGCAACTTCTGCTTGCATTTGTACCTTCCAGTCTGAGCTACACTGCTACTCTTCATTTTCAAAGCAGTAATGTTTTAATGGTAGCGGTGCCATGTACGTATAGTTAATGGGGAAAAATATACACTGCTGTTCTGTGAAATTACCTGAATTGATTCACATGGGAAAGTAAAGATCAGTACACAACAGGTGACAACCACTGCAACAGTAACCACTCTTGGTATTGATGTAATATGTATGGCTTTAATGTGAACATTTCCCCTGGTCATTTCATCCCACAATGAGCTTTTTTCTGTTTGCATGCGGACAGGCCAACGTTCCCACGAGGAATGTTAGCACTAATGTTGTGCATGACGACACAAGTGGTGTCTCTCACACCATGGGGTCACCGCAGGGCTTGCAGAAGAAAAAGGTGATGCAGGCTGAGTGCGAAGCCCCCTCTAGCTCCGCTCGTTCCCTTTCGTGAGCTCAGTTGGGAAACAGTCCAGTGGTTTTTTTTTTCCCCCCACGTGGGCATGTTTGTGTCGAATCGGCCAAAATGCTAACACTGGCCGTGACCTTGACATGGGTTTCTGTTCTTGGAAGGAGATCTCGGTGGAAGAAAGGAAGAGGCTCCAGAAACGGAAGCACCTGGCAGAGAAACTCAAAGAGGAGGTCATCAAGAAGTGAGCTCTACGCCTTTTATTTTTCCCCAGAAGGACAATCTCCCTGTTCGGAAAGAGCCTCGGAAGTCCGCCACGGGAGCGCGTTCCCGGCTGTGGTGCTCAGCCCCAGAGGAACAGTCTGCTTCTCAGATGTACAAATGCAGTATTGAAAAATAGCTATTCAACTAAGCAACTAACTTGCTGGTTCTGTATAAATTACTTGTATGCTATTCAATAAACCATTTTATATTCTAGCTGCAATAGAGATCTGTTTAAGCCACAGCTGCCTATGACACGGATTACAGTACCAGGTGTACAGACTGTAAAACGAATCATTCCCTTTAATTCCCAGATGAGTTTAAAAAATGTTCGTATGGATAGTCCCCCACGCCACTGTATGTCCACTTCAGCATGGTTTCCTTCCTAATCAACAAGCAATTTTAAGTCGTAACACTGTTGGAACTTTTATACCTGTAGTTACATCTTGGGATTGCATGTTGACTGTGGAATGTTTAACATACCTATAAAAAGCTCCGTTACTTATCACTGTAGCAGTTTGGCAGTGATTTAACAGGCCAGCAGTCCACCTCTAGGCCAGTACAAGCACACACCACACACACCCAGGCACTGCAGGGCCTGCGTTTAGAACTGCAAACCCTGAGAGGCAGCATTACTTGCAGAGCCTCTCCATTCAGTCCTTACCCTCTTATTTCAAGTCATTTCATTGGGCCATCTTTCAGTTAAACTGTTCAGGTTTCATGACACACGACCTCAACTTTTCAATGCAGTGGCTGAAGAAGCTAAGGTAGGACACAGCGGCACCAATAACCTTGATGCGACACTAGTTTGCTTGGCAAACATCTCCAGCAAAGAAGCAGAGTTGAGAAAACAGAAGCTGCATAATGGGAGATTGCATTATAATTTCCTTGTAAGTAGCTAATACATCCATTTGCACAATGACCTCAGCAGTGTAACACAAAAGATGCATTAATATGTAAAAATAAATGTCACGGCAACGCCATGCTGTGTGTGACCAGCACCCTTTGCCCTTAGGGAACACTGCCTCTAACTGCTAGGAGAGCCTCACCATGCAGCCAAACGTCTGTACGGCAGAAGGGAGGCTTCTACACCCACCGCGGCTACACAACCATACATTACCACTGCTATTTTAAAATTTCAATCCTCCCCCCCACTACAAGAAACGGCTGCATCACTGGCTGGTCAACTGCTGCCAAGTCACAACATTAATTCTTCTACTTCTGTAAACCTGCAGCGCATCTCCACCATGCCCCCAGACACAGGCCGCGCTTTGCACGTCACACCGTTCATTACAGAATCGGGAATTCCTACAATCGGGCTCCCTTAGAGATGTTTGTTCCGTTACCAAGTGGAGTGACATTTCAGGTCCTGTTCGAATTCTTTTATTATTTAAAATGGAGCATTTAACCTATGCGTGGGGGTTGTTAGCAGTGACAAACCAGCACAGTAATACATGACAAAAGTTGGGCTGGTATCCAACGTAAGAAGGCCACAGGAACAGAGCTACACGTTGCGTGACAGTTGGCATTTCTTTGGGACAGGGATGCGAGCTCTCCGCACAGCTCTGATAGCACGCCGCTCTCTAGTGTCACACAGAGAAAGCGCCGTCTACAGCCATATCAGCCAATACTTCTCAGGGTATTAAAAAAAAAAGGACTTGTGCATATTTAATGCCAGGATCACATTTAATTTTTAAACATTTCAAATAACAAATGTATACAAATGGTGTAGAACCGAGATAGTGGTAGTAAATGCACTTGTACAAAATTTTAGGGGGGTGGGGGGACCTATTTTGTCTAGTCGACCTTACCCTTGAAATGTTTAGTCTGCCCACACTGTATCTCGGTTACTGTGAAATGCTCATTTCCTGCTCAAAAGCTACATTACTGTCCAGAGGAATGTCTACTGATTGGTGACCAGCCATCGTTTAACAACCGGTGCTAAACTCGACCCCCCCCCACCATCACTCCCCAAAAAAACCATGTGACACTGACAGCCTACACCAACACATTATCGTCTCTTGCTCATATGAAGTCAGTTGCCTTTTGGTTAAATCAGGGCGATCATCCCTTAGCCAGAACCGCTAGAACTGAAGGTCACACCCAACAGCCCAATCCTTGTTCAACACTTTTTCCCTCAACAAAGACATTTTACTGGGGGGGGGGGGGGGGGGCTTTGAAG
>JAODKK010000060.1:3263329-3279928 GCA_026774405.1 Petrocephalus microphthalmus | reverse complement strand
TACTCAGTGTGTGAGATGCTGACTCTTCTGGAGGTGGAGCGAGTATATGCTATGTATGAGATACTCAGTCTCCTGGAGTTGGAGTGAGTTTACTCAGTGTGTGAGATGCTGACTCTTCTGGAGGTGGAAGGCGTGAGGTCGCTCTGTGATGATGGATGCGGGGAGGTCAGGCAGGCATCGGCCCTAGGGGAGCGGCCGGGCGCTCAGTGACAAAGCAGACATCACACGACGAAGGGGGGAGGGGCAGCTACTGTGGAGGCTGAGGTTGTTCTAGAGACCTGGACTGGCTGGAGATAGAGACCTTCCTTAGGAGGTTATTTGTGGAAGAGGAGAGTGAAGGTGGAGGGGCGGGTGTCCACATGCTGACTCGAAAGACAGAGGCCTGTCTCACTGATGAATGACATTTCACTTTGTGTTATGGCCCTAAATTTCAGTCAGACCTTAACTTGAAATAGTACTAATTTGCTGTCCAGCATTTTCTCAGCCAATTGGCTGCTAGTAACTTTGGGGATGGCGTGTAAATGCAGGCGTGTGCTTTGTGTGTGGTGGCAGTCTGGGCTGGGCTCGTCACACGTGCTAAATGCTTCCTGGTTGGCCTGCTGGGGGCAGCCCTAGGCTGCTGGGGGCTTTGGCCCCCCTCCATTGCCTGCATATGTCTCTCTGGGGGGTGGGGGGGTCTGAGCTTGAACCTCTTTTGGGTAGGCTCCCAGTGGACTCATATCACACTGTATTAAATGTACTCCCCGGGAGTAGGGGTACAGGGATGGGGGTCCTGCCTGGGGGGGATATGTCTGAGTGATGTTGATGTGGCCCAGGAGCTCACACTTAGGGGGAGTACAGGCTGGAGAAGATCGACTGCTGACCTGAAGAATTTATAAGCTGTACAGCGTTATGCTGTCATCAGGCCACGGGGATGTAAAGCACAGGGTCTCTGCGCTACCCGCCCCCCCCCCCCCAAAAACGTTAGGGCGCGGCTGTCGTACATCACACACGGAGCTTGTCGCTTTCTTTATTGGAGGGGAGAAGCCAGGCCTGGCCGACAGAGTCATTACCCTGACAGAGTCAGTACGGCATTTTTCAGGTTTCCTTTTGGGGGCGCGGTAGTGCGCGGGGGAGTGATGGATTGCAGGACGAGGTGCTTCGTCTAATCTCAGCCAAACGCAGGAGGCAGGCGGTTTGGGAGGTTAATGCAGCCTCTTCCATGGACATATCCTGGCAAAACACAAAGGGTGGCACTCACAAACTCTACACCGACTGAGGGACGCTCGCCATGAAAGATTCGTCATAGTGCGCAAAGAAAGGAACGCCAAAGCTCGCTCGCAGGAGATGTATTGATTTTTAAATGATTGATATGGAGAAAATAACAGTATTTCATGGTGACGGATGGGGCTCCTCTTGTCTGTCTCCACGTTTTCACTCCAGTGGGAAAAAGCAGCCAGTTCTCAGACTCACACAGGCACCCAACTGGGGACAAGGACTCTGATCCCTGCAGAGATCAGGATCACGCCTGCATCGAGCTCCCGTCCGAAACAGACTTGAAGTGCCGAACATGTTTGAGACCAGATGTAGGGTAGCTTTGGGAGGGAGTCAAACTGTGGTGCTATTGAGGTATTTCATACAACACCAATAGTAAATATTACAGAGGAGAGAACTTGCGTTGACTTGTCTGTCTAAGTGTTTCTCTGGCTTAAGATGGCTTAAGCACATGAGATTTTGCATGACAAATCTCGCCCATGCAGACAGTATGATGCCATTCTCGCATTGAAATACAGTAACTGTGAAGCAGGGATTTATTTACAGGGATTTCTTTACGATTATTATGAGCTAATGAACAGAGGAGCTGACGTCACGTAATTCTGCTTGATGGTTGGAAGTTGAGATATCAGTTACACAGTTACTCAAAGTCTGTCTAATCCTGACTACGTTTGTTATGGTGGCGACTGAAATTATGCTTATTATCTCCGGCCAATCTCAGACCACAGCTACGACGAGACGTCTTCTGGAAAGTTCTGGCCTGGCCGTCAGACAGAGCTTCTCGTGCGGGTCCTGATGCCCGGCCATGGTGAGCCGTGCCTCGCCGCACGCCATCTCCCGACACGCCGCGTCATCCTAATGTTCACCTAATGACCATGGACTTCCAAATGACATTGTTCCCGAGTTGCTGTCATGGGCCATCAACAATCATAATTGTAAATTGATTCATTGTCAACTGAGGTTGACAACATAGTCCCGTCAGAGGTAATTGATAAGAGAGAACAGGTTCCCTGTAATGAATATATCAATAACAGCTGACAGCTGGAAAAGGTACCCGGGGAATTCCATATAAGCAGAAGGAGGTACGTCTGCATTTTATTTACCACAGCGAAACGGAAACCTCAGTGTTGGACCGTTCAAGTGCTGTTTGCTACTGGAACCTGCCTCAGGACTACTGGTGTCTTGTGCTGCATTTCACTGCCCCATGTCATATTTAAAATGCGCAGTTGCGAAGGCATTTCATGCATCTGGGGTAACTACGTAATTACATAGTGAGGTAAGTGTAAGTTAAGTTGCAGGTACTGTAGGTCGAGGTTTATGGGTGAAAATACATTTGTAGGTTGTTTGTGTCTAAAGGCACCTAACATGGCATTCACTCTCCCTTACCTACCCAGAAGGCTTTGCAGCATCCAGTCAGCCTTTCACTGTTTCCCATCTTCACCTCAGCTGTGTCTCCTCTGTCCCCCTGCCTACCCAGAAGGCTTTGCAGCATCCAGTCAGCCTTTCACTGTTTCCCGTCTTCACCTCAGCTGTGTCTCCTCTGTCCCCCTGCCTACCCAGAAGGCTTTGCAGCATCTAGTCAACCTGCATCTTGTCTTCTCCGTCCCCAGCCTACGATGTCATGCCGGAGCCTGGATTCAAAGTCAAAGCCCTCATGCACATCATAGCTACACTTGCTACTGGAGTGTAAAATCCACCTGACCTGAGGGCCGGAAGCTGGGTAGCATGTTGAGTGTGTGGAGCAGGTTGAGTGCGTAGAGCGTGTTGAGTGTGTGGAGATGTCGTCCCCGAGCTGCGGAGGACAATGGCCAGGTTGGTGTCTCCCCTGATTACCTGAAGGTGTCCTCATCCTGACGTGCTAACCAATCTGTGATTGGGGGGTGCACTCCTCACCTTTCATCAGAGGACGATCACACGGACACAGGGCAATTAGATACCGGCTCTGTGCTTATCATTACCTGCTGCTTCCCGCAGTGAACCGCCTTATTAATAGGCCTTCGATTGCTGGCGCTGCTTGCTAATGGTTGATTCATTGCATTTTAATACCCTTGTCAGGAGGTAAGGCTCTGAGAGCGGCTGTATAATAGGGGCTATTACCCGCATCTCCAGTGGGAGCGCTTTGCTTTATAGGGATCGTTTAATGCGGCATCTCCCGGCCTCTCTGCACGCTCTGGCGTGGCGTTACTGTCGTAGATTAAATTCATTCCTCTCAGCGTGTTCTGTCCGAACTGTGATTTACTCTACGGGTGGCACCTGCGGTGGGGGTGGGGGGGGGCACTTAGCTGGGCTCTGTGTGATACTGCCACCATGCCGCCATCAGTGTTTATGGGGACGACGTGCGTCCACCGAGTATATAAGATAACAAGAGTGGTGGGTGTTTGCTCGGCTGCACAGTCTCACAAACCGCATCGCCATGGATGGGGGAAGGTCTCAGGGAGAATGCTGAACCACAGCTAGGCCTTCAGGAGAGCAAGACACAACGAGATGTTCCCAGGAGTAAATAAACTGCCTGGAACTGTAGCTATTTAACAGGCTATTAATTGACTAATGGGCATCATGCTTCTCTATTACATAGGTAGGAACTGGGGACTTATCAGTGCGGATTTAGGCAAATTAGCCAGCAGTGGGGGGGGGGGGCTTTGAATGGCCTGTGAACCAAAAGCAGTGAGTACAGAATGAAACCATAGAAATCCTCCATTAGGGCAGAAAATGTGCCTTTACTGTAGTTTAATGTTTCGTTAAAACCCAACTTTGCTTACTACAATGAATCAAAATTTTCAATTAAAATAAGTAAACAGTGGTCCCCACCTTTTGTGCTCAAAATGACATGGGCAGGAGTCGCTCTCCTTTCGGATAATTTAAGGAGGCAAAATGATTTAAAAAAACTGTACAGTACTTTAATAAAATTATGAATACAGGGTTCCTGGCTGACAGCGTTCCGACACGAGCCTCCTGACATTCTTGACATCAGAGACCCCGTTTAAAAATGTGAGTCCCGCTCTCAGGAACTAAGCTTTTTCGTCCTGCCATCCCACCCCCCTCCCAAGTGTGTTCTGTAGGTGTTTAAGGTAAGCCAATCATCCACTGCCAAGTCGCTAGTCCTGCTAGCCTGACTGTCCTTCCCATCATTCCTTGCTCCACAACTAAATGGGATCGGGATGTAGGGAAGTGCGTCCGTTCCTGCAGGTGCGAGTGGAGGGAGGTGGCCTTTAGGGGATACGGGGATTGTTGGCACTCTGACTCCCCTGGTCCTCCTCCAGTGAGGGTACAGGCATGTTGAGTAGGGATGAGGCCGTGGGCGCGTAATTAGCGAAGGAGAAGACCGAGCAGTGGTGGAGGGAGAGGGGATGGGAGGGGGGCTCTCAGGCCAGAGGGCAGCAGAACACAGGTGCCTTGAGAACTCGCTCCACAGGGATCACCTTGCTGCTCTTTACGATCCTAGACGGGGCCGTTTGCGCGGCGACTCCTCTTCCTCCTCTTCCTCATCATCATCTGGGTAATCCACCAGCCCGACCAACCCAGCCTGTGCGAGAAACGGCACTCTTATTCTATCAGGGTAATTTCTTCCCATCAGGGGAACTACTTCATAAAGCAAGCTCAAAAGCTTCAGTAACCTCTCCTACTGGCAGCCCTCACTTAACGGTGCAACCATCCTTAGTTGGAAAAGTGGTTTAAGAGCAGGAATACCATTTTCCTTGACTTTTGGAACAATCTTGGTCTCCAGTCCCTTCAGCAAAATCAGAAAACTCACCTTGGCCACGGCTGTGGCAGGTAATGCAGGGGGCTTTGCAGAGGTGTTGTTGGGACTGGCAGGTGTGGAGGGCGTGGCTGTTGGCTTTCCACTGGTCCCATTGGCTGCTCCTGCAGAATGGAAGAAGGGGCAGGTTTAGAGCAGCTGGTCAGGATGTGCTCTGGGAAGTCAGGTGGAGAAAGACAAAGCTCAGAGTGAACCCATCAGTGAACCACGGGAAGATGGGGAGGGGACGTCGATCCTCCAAAGAGTTACACTAAACTTAGGCCCAAACAGCTGCTACCCAAAAGCACTGCCTAGATGGGCCCTCCATATGAACGGCTCTGTGGAGGAACATAATTCCCTGCTGTAGTGCAGTTGGTTAATGCAACAACACCTTTCTTTGCTTCCATATATTTCCCATAGCTCTCAGGAAAGTCCTCCTCGGATTTGCTCTTTTCCACCATGGTCTCTCCTTCCTCATCATCATCTTCTTCATTTAACCATGTTTCTTCATCATCCTCCACAGGGCGGGTTTCCCGGCGATATCTGCTTCGGAAAAGCTGAGGTCACACTATAACACTGAATAGGTAGCACACTAAGGCAGGCTACAGACACTAAAAAGCTTATTCCAAAAACTGTCACAGAAATAGTTCTATTCTAATGGCAAGCAGCCAGTGACCAGTTTGTCAACCACTGCAAAGTATGAAGGCAATAGTACACAAACACATTCCAGTAGCACCTATCCCACACACCCAGTCAGACTTGGCTGCAATGCACTGAAAGCCCACTAACCTACTGTGTCTCTGAGTTTGCCTGTCCTTCTCTTGTTCATATCGGGTCTTCAGTCCCTTGAATGTCTGGACGTATTCAATTGATTCTAGTGCTTTGTAGAAATTGTCCACAATGTGGGCTGTAAGCGACTTAATATCCTCCTAAGGGAAGGGAACGTCCATTAGCGTGCAGGTCAGAAGCACACAAAAGCGCTCGCGACAGAAGTCAGTCAGAACTGAAACCAACCACTTTGATGAACTCAAAGAGCTCGATGATGGCAGAATTTAGAAGGTTGTATCGCGTCCCGTTGTCCAGCAGGGCGTTGATGACTGGCTCAAATAAGTTCCCTCGGATGATGTATCGGTTGTAAAATTCATCTTTCAGCCCTATGATTCTCCTCATAAAACGCAGGGCACCTGTACAGAGAAAGTGGTGATTCGTTACCCCTCAAGCTGCCAGCACAACCAAGCAGGATCAAGGGGGGGGGGGGTCACGGCGATGCAGCACTCACACAGGGCCAAGAAGGTGTGCTTCGAGTTCATGAGCACTAGGACCCTGCGCAGGAGGTCTTTGTTCATGATGTAGTTCTTGATGTGGTAGGTGTGGTGCTCCACACAGAACGTCAACAGCTCCAGTATCAGAGCCAGCAGTTGCGCCGTCTGGAAGTTATCTGAGACGAGACGGCAAACAAAGCAGCGTTGCCACAGCGCACACACTTAGAAGCTATTTAAATATAAAAGGACAAAAATGTTCACTTACCAGGACAAACTGGATTGATCTTGGCAGATTCCTCCAGTGAATCTGTTAATTTATATTCAAATAACTTCAATGGCACAACACACACACACACGGCTCCCTCATCAACTTAAAGGCGAATGTGCGGCTCCAACTTCTGTAGCCATGTAATCTGGACTACGACTTAGGCTGAAATAATAGGGACTGCTACACACCCACGACGGGTCGCAAAGGGGCTGGGGGGGAGCTCACCTTTCGCGCTCTCTGCCGTGTTTGCCAGGAGAGGGGCAGTGAGAACATGCATGCAGTACTTGTAGAAGAAGCTGAGGAACTCTGTCTTTTCAGTTTTCTGCCCAAAGAGAGTGAATAAATAAATAATGTAAAAACCAGTCACGGAAATAGGGAAGCCAGTGATGGTGGGCATTTGGAGAGCTGCTCACGTTAGTGGGGGCTAGCATGTTCTCTGGGTCGATGAGTGTGCGGAGCAGGCCCATCAGCTGCACAGCACCGCCCAGCTCTGGGTCCGTGTCACAGATCATCTGCTTGATCACCACGTTTATCAGCAGGACATCCTGTAGGCCAGCAACAGAGTCACATGACCAATGTACAACTCAGGCCTTCTACTGACTGGACATCCTGCGCACAGTGTCATGTGATCACCAGGTCTCAGAAAGCATCTGGCAGGCCACACAGAAACCCAACAACTGTCAGCAGGTGCGGTCACTCGAAGCAAGCACGATACCAAAGCCAACAAAGTAAGAGTATGTGATGGGGACAGAGCTAGGTTTACAGTAGGCGGTGGGAGAGGGGGGCGCACGCTACAGATGCAACGTGCCGGTTTGTCCCACTTACGTCATCCGTCTGCTGGGGCTCCTGCATGACAAACTCGCGCACCATGGACGGGCTGAACTCCACCAGGTAGGAGAAGATGTCTGTGGCTGCTGCTCTCACCTGCAGGTCATCCATGCCCTGTGACACCCACAGCAACACCTTCACATTCAGCACATTGCACCCTAGAGAATGGGATTGCTGTGCAGGTTGTTTTAAAATCAAGAGGAAGCAGATAAATTACATTTTCAAGTTAGTCAATTCTATCATTGAACTTGGAGATTAAGGGCGGGGCAGCCTCTCAATACAGAGATTCTCCATTCAGACCTCCGGAAAAGCACAGTCATTACAGTCTTCCTGTGCAACAGATCACAGTTGACTCACCATCACAATTTCAAGTGCTGGGAGGATCCCCAAGTTTGCCAGGGTCTTGAAGAAAGCATCCCTATTCTGAGGTTGCAATGTTTGTGAAAACGCACAGAATTCCTTAAAGAAGTTCACCTGCAAACCCAAAATGTGTATATAAAAATGGGTTTCCTTGCCTTATTGCATCAGTAGGAGATTACGCCATTACTGTAACAGATGATCTGAGGCGAGCATTCTAAAGCACTTACGAGTTCCCTTCTTTTCCCATATTCAGTGGCTTCATCTGTTAACTGTGCAAAGACCTCCGTCAGGAACTTTTCATCCTCCTGTCATTCAAATTTAAAGAACTTATGAGAAACGGCAAACAAAAGATGAAATTCTGGACCTACATTAAGATTCACTTAATGCACATCTCTGTAAATGGTGCTATTGTCAGTATGGCCACCCCTTTAAGGCAATTGCATGGTTTACCCCATACCCAGACTAAGAGCTCACAGTCAGGGAGAAGGAGCCCTGTGTAGTCCTGGCTGGGAAGAGTACTTATAAGCAGGTAATCATTTCCATCATCCCTTAAAAAACACTTCAAGGCAACCAGCTATTTCAAAGCTTCAAATGAACCACAAACAAGGGGGCTTCGAGACAGACACCCTAACATTTTAAAAACTTTGCGCATCTTTTACAGATTGGAAAAATATTGTAAGGCGAGACCTCAGCCCTTAAGTCCTAAGAAAAACAGCTGCCAAAATCTAATATTCAACCTGTACCTACTGACCAAATTACCTGATAGAGTACAAAATATTTAACAACCAGCATCATCAAAAACAGCCAGTAACTCTGACATCTTATGTGAAGGTGAAGCATTTCCAAGGGCAGCACTTTTGAATGCTGAAAATTAACAAATGACACAGAACACAACCGGGGAGGAGGATTTCACTGGTAAGTATGAACGAACCTAAGCCCACCCTTGTGAAAATCAGCTGGTCTATAAATAGTGTGTGCAAATGAAAGAACTCACTGACACAGTGAGCATCCACTACCCACTTTACTACTGACATTCTGTGAGTCACAATTCCCCGTAAAACAGTAAACCATTCCACTCAAAACAAGAAGTATGACATTACTGACAAACAAAACCCTCGTCTGAATAATGGTGGAGGAATGGTGGAGAAAGGAATAACGATAGAAGTTTTCACTGCTTTATAATAACCCCTCCCACCCCCCACCCTTAAGGAACAGGCAAAACCAATTTCACTCAACAGAAAGGTCTTCTGAAGAGCCACCGTTGACAAAACTGAAGTCAGTTATAGGGAAATGAAAGGACCTGGAACCTGAGATCATTAATCTGCACAGGAGGCCTTTTCCCATTTTTTAAATACTGGATAACCTGTATCACATGACTTCCTCTTGGCCATGGACTTACCTGCAGCATGCTAACAATCTCCACTTTGTTAAAAAAGATGAAAGAGGTGAGCGTAGAGAGGAAGTTCTCCTCGAAGACAGATGGGGTGGGCAGGATGATGTCCTGGATGTACTGCACCCGGTAAGTCTGATGGATCTTCTGTCGCAGCTCAGAGTCCGTGATGGGGATCACTTCCTTGAACTTGGCAGTCTTGGTGAGAAACTCTCGGTGCCTCTTGGGCTGCACCAGCGCAGGGTCATACTCCAGGCAGCCCACTACATCCATGATGCAGTCGTCTGAGAACATCACCTCGAAGAGGGCTGCCTTGTTGAGGAAGAGCACGCCACGCACAATCTCATACAAGTGGTGCAGGCCCTCCCGGTCGTCCAGGTCCTCACACACCCGGAAGAGCTGCAGTAGCTTCTTAATGTAGCCCTCGCTCATGAGCGCCAGGGCCAGCTTCTCGCGGCGGATGGGTGAGGACAGCACAGAGGTCACCAGATCGGCGATCTCTTCTAGCTTGGCTGCCTCGCAGGGAGGCAGGTCCACCAGATGGCTGGTTTCAGGCATCTCCTCAAAGCGCTCCTCCTCTGACTCATCAATGGGGTCCTGTGTGATTTCCAGCGCTGGGTCTTTCCCTTGCACCTGAGTTGAACAAAGGCATACCAAAAGGCAAGTCAGAGGGACTCGTTATAAGAACTTACACAAAATATATCCAGTTAGCATAAACTCCTAAACAAGGCTACCATACCTACCTCTGAACAGCAAAGATTCTCTTTAAGAAAAAGCAATTACTTGCTTACCAAAAACAGAGAACAGAATCAATCCACAGAGTGAGACATCGCTCACTAGCATACTTGACTACTCACTAGACTACTACACCAATAAAAACAGCTGGATAACTCCTCAAGCACTATCAATACAATAAGCAATGTCTACAGCCCCTACACTAGAAGGGTAAGAACAGAGTGGTTTGCCACCAACGTAACACTGGAAAACTAAGGAACCAGTTTAAAACTGAGGTGTTCCAGGATCCACCAGACCCAGCAGCATATGCGATTTTCTGAAATATGAAGACACGCACACAGAAACCTACGAGTACAACGGAGTGCAAAGAACATGAACTCCACAAGAACTACGTGATACGGCACCACAGCAGAAAGGCCCACAGCACATGAATGCAGAGTATTATCATCGGCACAGAAGCAAACACCAAAATAAACTAATATTAGGACCCAGTGAAATTCACATATTTGTTTTAATGCTTTAAACCAATATTATACTAGAACTTTTACATTACACCTAGGGCTTCACTGTGAGATATCACACTTTTACAATTGCTACCATTTGCCCCATAAAAAGAAATAACATTTTGCATGTTTCTGCAACAATTAACATGAATCAGGAAACCAAAAGATAAGGCACAATACTTGGAAAAGGACCCATTCAACAATGTAAAGTTTGCAAGACAGCGAGTGGCATACACAGCAGATTTTTCATGCATTGTCATACTAGTTTCCATAGCAGCTAGGCGTTTAAAAACACACACACACACACACACAGGATAATTACTTCCTTATAGTAAACAGGTTTTTAGACCTGGTGTAACAGTTCGAAGGAAGTGATGTGGGCAAAATTTACTACATCTGTCACTACTACTAGTCCTGACAACCAGGTTTATTCATACAGTCATACAACACAAATGTACATTATGTGCTGTATAAATGATGCACCAATATAGCATTTGAAACCCATAAATGTATCACTTAAGTGAATTCTCAACAAGCAAACATACTAAACAAAAATGTTTGTTTGACCAAGTTTAAACATTTCCATCACTTTGGTGACGCATTTATTCATGATTAATGGGCTACAGCACAAACAGACGTCAATATCAATAAACGAAACATTTTACCTGGCAAATCTTTTCCCAGATTTCATCGCAGCCGGCTTTTTCCTGGAAGCTCAGAGCCAGGTCATAGTTCTCTGCTTCAGACCAAACAATCAACGTGTCCTGTTTAAAGCAAACACATAAATTAAAGTAATCGTTATTCAACCATTCAGTCCAAAGTAAAGAGAAAACCTAGACATATTTCAATTACTGCTGTACAGTATGTTTAGAAAACTGTGTCTCCTTATCAAAACCTAAGATATTAATGATAACGCTATATTGCCAACATTTCTTACCAAAACATGCAGTGACGAGCAATTTCTCTTTGAAAAGTCACGTACACAATGTGCTGCACTGAGGAAAGGGCCCGAAAAGCACATTGTACATAAAGTACAAACTTTATGGCTAAACCAGCTTTATTAAACGACGAACATGCCGTCATAAAAAGCCTGACGACATCGCTGTAACAAAACACTTACTTGCTGTTTCTGATACGCCGTGTTCGGGCTGATCTTTGACTCCAACAACAGGGAACCTGCAATACAATACGATATTTCTTGCATATTAAGAAAAGTTTACCTTCAATAAAGTCTCAACTCAGGCCACTGATTACTGCTGAATATTTAACATGTGAGGAACTTTACCATTTATAATATTCCAGTACACATTTATACAGTATTCACTCCGGACCTGCGATGATAAAGTACTTTTTTTTTGCTGAATAATACAAATTTAAAAACATAACATGAACAGTCTTGCCAACTTTATTGTGAACAAGATGGCTGTTAGCAATAAGTGCGAGCCAGGCGGAGAGAGAGTGCACGGCGCCGGCCGATGGTGCGCCGGGGCACACCGGCGCGATTAACTCACGGCGCCCCCCCCTAAGAAAAGGCGTCAGAATCCCCGTGCCGTAGCATGGCGGAAGCCGGGCCGCTTTTAAAGTTTCCTGCTTTAAATAAGTTGGTTTAGTAACAAATGAGCCCCGTGCAGCTACGGTGCGGCTGCCCTGCTCGCCAAATCCAACTACTACAGTAATTACACCCGGGCGGCTCGGCGGCGCCGCATTAACGGGACGCGCGATACAGAAGAGCGTAAAAATGCACATATTTGGCTGGAGAAGGCGGACACATCGGCGTTTTATTTCCCCGCGCACGGTCGCTCTGAGGAGAACCCGCGGCCTAAAGCCGACACCGCAACCGAACCGGGCGAGCGGCATGCGGAATACAGCCAGGTTATTTTCCTTTTATTCTGAAAAGGCACATAGGAGAAAGAGGGGTGAGGGGAGAGGAGGGGGGCCGCTTTCCGTACCGTCCGATTCCGCTCGCACCAGGAGCGAGATTCCCTTCAGCCGCTCGACAAAGGTGGAGGAGACGTGCCCGGTGCCCCTGTCGTCCCACTGCCGCTCTTCGTTCAGCGTGTACACCTTCACACGCCGGCGAGTGTCCGACATGCTGTCCCTCGCTCCTATGCCCTATCTTTAAATAAACTTCAATTTCTTAACCCCGAGCTTTAAACTTTGTTTCTACCCGCATGTTCCAAACGGACCGCGATTCCCTAGTTTCAATCGCGCGAGATGATCCACACCGAGACGCAGGACATGCTACAAACCTTTAAAAATAGATAAAACTTTTTTTACGCGATCTATGGATCTACAGAGGGGAATGAATACAATAAAAATTCAACGGAATAGACACAAAAACAATGTGTATCTCTAGCGCTTCTCTTTACAAACCACGAACCGCCATCTTGTAATCCGATCTTGGAGCTTTTCTTTTCCTACGTCAATCAGAGCGGCGGCCGCCGCGGGGTTTCGTTTAAGGGGCTACGGAAGCCCAGAGGCGCGTTTGCGCAAAAAACCGGGACAGGGAACGGAGACCGATGTCAAAAAGCACCAAGCTTTCGTTTCAGTTAAAATACGGATTTGAGCAAAATTTAACACGGAGCTTGTTTATGAGCTTATGATTAAATGCCCAGCTAGGAGAATTCATCAAAATGTTTATAGCAATTTGTGACATTTAATTCTCAAAATGCAAAAAACATTCAAATCAAGTAAAATTGGAAATATTTTACACAGGTGTTTTCGGTACAGTTGGCCAAGCTGTTTTGTTTTGTCACAAATCAGTTCTTTCATTTGTCCAGCTCGACATATGTTTCTAAACTATAGAAAAATCTGCCTCGGCTTTGACATTTTTGTCAATGTTAATGGAGACACAGGGAAACAACTATTGCAAGAAATGGGTGAACCATGGATACTGAATATATGATATTCAAATAAGTAAATGTTCAAGGGCCATCCGTGGTGTGACTGTCGCCCGTTGCCATAGAAATGCTGTGTCTATCACTCAAACTCTTGACGACAGTGGCAGCAGGAGACTGAAGCACTTTTCTTGAAAGCCGCATCCTCCCATCTGTCGGGTCACGTCCAAAATACTTGACCTGCACAAAAGGTTATTTTAAAATATTGTCCAAATGATGTAAATATGTACAGAAATTAAAAATCATGTACAAGCAAAATATGCTGCGAACCTCAATTTACAACTGAAGCCTATTCTAAGTTTTCAAACAGTTTTTCAGTAAAATCTGTAGTTAATGCTTGATTCATTCTTGCCATGGAATTATGTTAAATCATATGACACTGCATTATGCTTTTAATTTTGAGATGATATTCCAGCTGAGTGCAAACACAGAAATATACCAGAAGGGTAAATACAGATCACAAATGGTTTGACATGCAGAATAAAGTCATTTGAAAGGGTCAGAATGCTAATCCTTTCCTTCCCGAAATCGCATTGCACACACATAAAGTGAGACCTCACTCTCCTCAGCAGGGATTATTACAGAACTATGTACCTGAATCTGCTGTCCAACCTCCAGCCCAAGAGCACTGGGATGTTTAATCTAGAAGAAAAAAAAATGACCCACCAGAGTCAATAACTATTTCATCATAATATTTATGAGATAACTCACCAAGACAAACTGAATGCATCACTTAAAAACAAATGGACTATAACATCTACATCAATAAAAACTGTTCTTTGACGAGTATAAATGGCAGTGCAGTTTCTACTTGGCCGCCTTGTTTTTTTGTGGTGCCAAGATGCACAGCATAAACAGTTTGGTCTGAATCTCTATGAGCTGCACAGCTCCTTCCTGAACATGGCAACACCTTTTTTTATATTTTCCCTAATAGTGGGAAAACATTCCTACAAGAACGTCATGGAAGCACGGAGAATAACAATCAGTCCCTTTGCAGCTGTAGGGAGACTCTCACCCTCTTGTGGTCTAGTTGGGAGTTATGGAGCAAAACAGCACTCATGTTTGGATACAGCTTAACCATGACCCCAATGTCCCTGCAGAGAGAGTGGGGTCAGTCAGTGTTACACCACAGTCACCATCTTGCTTTGACATGGGCTAATGAACCAGTTACAGAAGGCAACCCTGGTGGATACTGGGGGACTTGACCCAAAACGTATGCATGATAATATCTTAGTAATAATAATCAATAATGGTATTCTGAAGACAAAAGATGGATAGTCTTATGAATTAAGCCTTAATGTTCCAGCTCAAGACGGTGAGGTTGCTGCACTGATGAGTGCTCTGATTGGTGGTCACCTGAGAAAAGCAGCCTATGAGAGAGAAGTAGTGTAAAGAAATTGTTTCCACTGTTTACAATGCCACCACCTGGGACTTAAGATCTGAAATATCATGGCTGATTGTTGTAGGCACAGAAATGAGAGAAATAATGGAATGTCTTATGCACCACATATTTTTGTTTATATTTAAAGCTATTTCCAAATGACATTACTAAGAAACAGATTTTATTTATGCAAATATGTATAATCTTATGATGAATGAGTCTTCAGCGTCATGTCCCTGAAGGACAGATGAGTAAGTACAGCGTTAGCGCGAGTGTACCTTATTTCTGTGATGGTTGCCGTGTAAACAGCACCAAATTCCAGCTGCTGCTCTTGCTGTGAAGATGAGGCATTATTACTGTATGCAGCAAAAGTTCATGTAAAACAGACTCATGGTGAATGAAGCGAGAGATTACACTCATTTATTTATGTAAACAGAAAATATAATTAAACAGCTACCAGTGAGAAGGTTTCATTACATCACGCGCCGGCTTTAGCGACACTAATAATGCATCTTCATGCATTCTTAGATTCTGCTTCACTCACGTCATCCTTGCAGACTTCCGTGATGAATTCCTGGGCCTCGCTCATGGCACCGGGAGTCGGGGCAAAGATAGAAAAGGTCTCCTCGTCCACCTGGCTAATCGTCACACCTGCACAGAGCCGGGCAGCACGACGGTCAGCTTTGCCTCCGATGGGGTATGCACACTTAGGTATAGCAGTGCCAGGACATTAAAGGACACTGAAATGATCTCAGGAACAATAACAAGAATACCAGTTACATTTGACTTTTTATTCATTTAGCAGATGCTTATTCAAAGTGAGCAATTGGCTGTTAAGGGTTTTGGCCAGAGGGCAACAGTGAGATCACTCGGGGCTTAAACCAAACCAAAAGCCAGACCCACCCGTCTCCGCTTGCAGTCTGCGCAGGTTGTATCCTCCTGGGCCGACAAATCGCGCCCGCCGAGAGATGGGTACACGGACTGTCTCTAATGCCATTTGGTCAGAAAGAGGGGCCAACAGTGAAAAAGGGGGAATTGGGCAAACGCCTAAAAATCTTCCTAATGAGAACGGGAACAGGGAGGTATTACATCCCTGACGTCACGGCCATACCAACTACAGGCCCGTTGTCCTTGCGGCTCAGTCTCGGCTTAGCGATGGTCTTGTGCATGATGGCCAATACCTCCCTCTTAGCCACTGAAGAGAAAGGAAAGTAAACTGGACGGGGGTCCGTGGCATTTTCCTGTTTTATCAAACGTGCTTATCGGGAGTCCGAACGCTGGAGGCGGAAAACACTTAAGGATACCTGTGGCTTGCTGAATAGCTTCCATGACAATTTTCAGGGGCAGCCCAGGGATTTTTACATCAGCCTGCGAGGATGTACTGAACATTAAGGAGAGCAGAGCAAGGAAAATCTGATAAAAACAAAAATGCAGGAAGGGTGTGACAACCTGTAAGGCAGTAATGCCCTTGCTGGTACCGGCCATTTTGAAATCCATGTCTCCATTGTAATCTTCTATTCCCTGTCAAGACAGGAAAGCAAAGCAGAGGCTCATTTACATGTAAAACAATATCTAACTTAAATGACAAGGCATTAGGTTATGAGTGATTTATATTAGATTTAGATTTCGTTAGGGACAGAGTCTGGTACCAGAATATCAGTCAGAAGCCTGTAGTCCTGCACTTCTGCTGGTTTCTCAGGGTTGGCCTTGCTGATGAGTCCGATGGCCACCCCAGCGACAGGGGCTGAAATGGGCACTCCTGTAACGCAGAGAGCCAATCGGGATTAATAACAGCCCCCATAGAAGGTAACTTCCCTGCAGCGTTACAAAAGGAAACACGCCACAGTGATCATGCTGTCCAGCGCCCCATGTCCTGCCCAGATCACCACCCAGCACAGGTACCTGCATCCATCAGAGCCAAGCTCCCACCACACGCCGAGGCCATGGATGAGGATCCTGGGGGAGACGGCACATGTGTTTATATT
>JAODKK010000060.1:3207276-3232478 GCA_026774405.1 Petrocephalus microphthalmus | reverse complement strand
CCCCCATATCTCCTGACAGACATTTGACGGTTCTTGTTCTATTATTTCTACCTCGGTTATGTGAAATGAAGGGGGTCTGTTGTCCTTTTCATCACCAAAAAGCTACCCAGCGGTGTGCCAAATCAGTATTTCTATTCTCGACGAGCGCTTTAGACCCAGCTGCTTGAAATAAATCCAGTCTAATAAAAGGGAACTGGGGATTGGGGGGGTGATTTGGAGTGCAGAGGGGCGGGGCTTATGTAAGCCTTCCTCCACAGTGTGGGATAGCCCCATGCCATTCTGAAGATGCATGAGCCTGCTGAAGGGGACAGGTGGGGGAAAACTGCCCCTGTAGGGGGAGGGGGGCATTTCTGTTTGTGGCATTTCTTTTTAACTGCTCTGCTGAGTCAGGTGGTGTTCTTGCTCTCCATATGGAGTGCATTCTTTCCAGAGCTGGCCTCCTATCAAAATAACAAAAAAATAAGAAAAATAACACATAATGAATGTTGTAGGGATGCCTCAGTTGCACGTAATTATGCGTCTCATGACACTGATGTTTACCGGCCGACTGGGGACCAGGCTCGTATTTGGGTATGTTTAATTATGCCCAGTGGGTAATTGTGAAGAGCTGCCACTGTCTCTGTTACTGGGAGGTGCCAACAGCACTCATTTTGCCTGCCGTGGGTTGCTTGCCTCTTAGTAGTGCCATTGTCACACATCAGGCAGGTGGTGTAGTGGTTAGGGACGCAATTGTGTAGTTGAAAGATTGCCAGTTCGAGTCCCCGACCCGCAAATACCGCTGAGGTACCGTCCCCAAGCACTGCTCCTCGGGCGCTCACGTAGCTGACCCCTGCTGTGTCGCAGTGTCACATGGGTTAAATGCAGAGGACACATTTCGTTGTTGTGTGCTGTGGTGCGTCAACAATGACGATTAATCACCTTCCTTCCTTCCATCAGCTTCCTGCTAAGTACAAGGCTCGGGATGTGAGAATCATTGTGATAAATGCCACATTTGGGCTTTATTTAATTTTTACAGAATTTATTCTCCGTGCTCTGAGGTTTATTCTGAGCCTTTGTGAGCCTCAGTAAAACAGCTGCTTGTTCTTAGTTTCTAATCGTAAAAACCCATAAGTCTCCAGACGGGCTATTCCCAGTGATCCCCAGGCTTGTCTGTGGGTGTTTGTCACTCTCCCTTTAGAGCTAACACCTCCAGCTGGGGACACCCTTGTGCTCCATGCCAGCTAAATCAGTGGCTGGTAGCCCAGCAGCTCAAACAACGCAGGCCTGTTTTGCCTTGGATACCTTGGGCGGAAGTGTCCAAAGCGCATTCAGCGGTAGGCCTTTGAGAAGAAGAATGTCTTCATTGCAGAAGAGGAAAGTCAGGCTCCTGTTGGTCAGGAAGTAACGAGGGACCACAAGCACAATGGTGCTCAACAGAAAAGCCATTTGATTCTCAGGAGCGGGTTTAACCTCGATTTACTTAAAATGCTCTTATTTATGTGACTGCCAATAGGAGCATCGTCATCGGTTCTTTCATGTGTTTGTAGTCTGCCATGCTTCTCTGGTTTGCTTTTTGTGTTCCCTTCAGACTTTTTCCTCTTAACAGTCAAGGTATAGGTCTATGTCTTTGATTTGTGTTTATGATGGCATTTAACACAGTCCATCAACTTCGGGGACTTGATAGTCCTTACAAGGTAACTATTGAAGTTGCTATTATACGCTGATGTAATCCGAAACCTCTTGTGTGTGTTCTGAACCTCAGTCTCCTGCCCACGTCTGTCTTGGTGGTTAAAAGCGACTGATTTAGCTTTGCCTACTCTTGAGTTTTACTGGTCTCGTGTTGAATAAATGTAGCAAAAAAGATGGCAGTGAATGGCGCTGGCTTTTCTCCAGGCGGGCCCAGACATGGGTGTGGCAGCGGCCTGACACTGAACCTGCTGCCCCTTCGTTACGCTTCAAATCTGGGTCTCGGTCAGGGAGCCTCTCTGAGGTTTAATGGCCTGGACTGAATGACTTTCTGTTTAAGGGGCTCGCCTTGTGTATAGTGAACTTAGGCCCCTCCCCCCCCCCCCCCCGAAAGTGGCACTGCTGTGAATGGTGTTCATTCATTCCTGTGAGTTAACTGCATCAGTTCAATGGAAAACAAGTCGCGTGTATGTCATGGCAGCCCCAAAACTGTTCTATGTTAGGGTCCCAGGAACCTGCCTGCTTGTTGTCAGTAACCTTGATATGAGATTCATTAGGCTTGCTATTGAAAGAGGGGTGTGTATATGTTTGTGTGCTGTTGGGGGAAGCAAGCTGGCAGTCGTCAAACCCTTCCAGCTGGACCTGGAGAGGACCCAACCCATGGCCCTCAAAGATGTTCACCCGTGCAGTGGAGAGCTAGTCAGAGTTTGCATTGACTTAAATTCGGCCTGTGGCAATGTTAATTTAATTTGGGTACTGTTGTTACATCCTTTGCTTTGCATCAGAACTTGCAGAGAGATGAAATTGTAGCATGCAAATGGGTTGGCATGGGTTGACCCTCCAGCGGGCCTCCCGTTTCTGGCTACTGGCCACGTCTGAGTCATCGTCTTGCACCAATAACTGCAGCCGCCTTGGCAGGGATGACAGGGAGACTCTAACTGAAATGTTGTTGGAAGGAAAGACTCGTTGCTCATGGGACTGGCAAAACTGACTACCCCAAGCTTTTATTCATTTATTTATTCTGTTTTATTATATTTTATTATTCTGGTTTTATGTGCCGTAAGGTTCCTGGGACTGTTTGTAGGTCGCCCCTGGTTTCACCTCCTGGACTCCGGCCACGCCCCCACACCTCGCTTTCGACTTCCGGGTCCTTGGCTGAAAAGGATGCCATGGACGTACTCCCTCAGCTTTGCTCATTGTTGGTTTTTGGTGATTGTGCTTTTTTTCTTGATTTGACGTGTATGACTTCGGATTGTTTACTGGTTTATTCTTTTTTGCGCATCCTCGGATACTGTGATACGGACTGTATGTTAGCATGTGTGCGGTGTGTAAGAGTGACTGCCATTTTGTTTTTGTTTTTTTTTTGTTCTGTTTGGTGGATTGTTTGGTTAGGGAGGCAGGGACAGTGATTGTTTTTTTTGTTTACACTTGGTTTTCGCACATTGGTTTAGATTAATTTTGGGAAGCGGTTTGGTAGGTGGGTTTTTGTTTGTTTTGGCCAGGGTCACTCCTGAAGTTTGTTGCACTGGGTATTTAAGTGTCTACCGTGTGAATAAAATCTAAAAACTAAAAAAAAAAAATAACCCCTTTGTTTCCTCGCATTCCCTGTTCCTGATCCCCATCTTGTCTCATCATCCCCTTTCCCTTTTTTCTTTTCTGTCGGGCTCCAACCCTAGACTGGAGCTCGTAACACTGGACAATCCAGTTATTTGCTTCATGGAGGCTGCGGTTAGGTATAAGTATTCCTCATTAAACAGAGTATGTGGTTCGCTGTCTGAAATGTGATACCTTGAGTTATCTTGACTTTTCTTTGAAAACTGTTATCATTACAACTTTCATACTTTTTCTAGCAAGAAGCCTGCAGTTTTGCGTAACTGTTAGTGCTGTATAAACATTTTGGATTCTCTTTCCCTGCTTCTTATCTTTTTATTGACAAATTTTGTAGTAATGTTTTATGGTTTTACAAACTTAAGCATGACACCATGAATATTCATGGTCATCTGACAGCCATGTGTCTGTCCTGAAGCTAAAGACCTCTTGTAATGGTGCTGTGTCCTTCATGGTGTCTGTTCTTTTTTTAAACCTTCGGGGCAGACTCCTGGAGTTTGTAGCCACTGCAGATGGCCTCTGTGAACCCAAAATGTACTCATTCGGCTGAATTGTGGGCTGTTTGTTTCTAGGGACTGCATGGAAAAATTGCCAGGAACTGATCTGTTGGGAAATGGGGTAGAATTAATGATTCACATGGAGTAGAGGATTGCGTGTTTAGGGGATCTCTTTAGCTCATCTTGGAGCATGCACTTGAAAGCTATTGTTTTGTTTGAAAGAAGAATGATGTTCCATTCAAGCAGCAGTCAAATCCCCTATGAAGAACAAAATTCTTAGAATGCATTGTGCCAGCAGCTGCTGTGATCACCTGACAAGGAGACATGATTTTAGGGGTTTTCCTCCCTACTCCTCCCCAGTAATTTCTGGAATCACCCATCTATGAACATCTTCTGACCTCATCTGTGTATGTTCCCTCTCTTATAGGAGACATTGCAGCAGTTGATTATGATGCCCCTTCCCAATGTCCTGGTGCTGGGGAGAAACCCTCTTACTGGTAAGTTATCCAAGTCTGCTTTAATCCCAACAAACAGTCATGTCTTTTTCATCACATACCCTCTAAATGCCCTCTGGTCTCACTAATCCCGTAACTTTTGTTGACAGTGTAGGACTGTGAAACTTCAGTAGTTGTCTCCACATTCATAGGATGAATATTTGATTTGTAGTCAGAGCAATAGGATGTTGACTGATACTGTTGGTTTTGTGTTGTTTCAGTATCACTTGGACAAATTGATTTCATCATTATTACAATGTTAGTGGTTCAACACATGTAAAATTCCCTCCATATCACAATACTACTATTCCTTACTTTGTTTGACCTTTGAACCTAGGTTATGCAAGGTAATGGCATATTATCTAAAAGGAATTGGCCGCTGAGTTATAATGTAATTAGTGCTTCACAGGCAACACAAAGGTTCTTTGCTGCAAGAGTTTATGAAAGGCTGCTTTGATTTAGAAGCTCAAGCGTTCATTACGCCACATCAGTTGTTTTTTGCGATCAGTAAAAATGGAATTTTTCCAGCACTCCAATAGACACATTTCCTATCTGAAGACTTGGGCAAAGATTTGAAGTCTATCTTAATTGTTAGGGATGCTCTGATCAGGGTTTTTGGATCACTGGAATCATCATTGGCCAATTACTGATCGATGAAATAAAATTAGAAAAAAGATTGAGGCTTTCTTTAAGAATGAATTTAAAATATACTGAATGTATTTTCAACATTTAGGCAGTGTTTGGGGTCAGTCTGACCCCAGAGCATCTTGAAACGGTAAGAATTTTCACATGGGGGATATTAACACTCCCAAGGGCTTAACAAAGACAGGAGCAACTTACTACCACAAAAAACAAGGCAGAATTTACCTCTGGGTGACAGCCCTATGCTTTTCCAAGAAATGAAAGTAGTTTTTAAGAAATATCTTTTTTTTGAGAGAGTCTGTGTTCCTCTTCTCATCCAAAATTTGCTTGGCTATACTGAACATCGGCTCACTCTCTGCACTTGTACATGGAGCATGAAGATAAAAAAACTCTGGTGCTCATATTTCTTGCACTCCTCTCAGTAAAGACTCAAATATCTAATGCGGTTCGTGGTGCTGAATGCTTTAGCATTTGAGAATGGTCACATTAAAGATTTGGACTGGAAATCAACTTTTTTGTTTTTTATTTTAATCTGTTGCCGATTGATCGCAGCACCTTTATTAATTGTTCATACTTTTACCTTTCTCTGGGCCACTATAAGTAAAATTTCAACTTCTTGTGCACAAAACGAACTAGCGTTTCTTGGTTGTCTTGGAAACATCTGTGAATGGTTTTTATGAGGGAGTTCCATACATGGTGCGGTGGTTAGCACTGTCGCCTCACACCTCTGGGACCGGGGTTCGAATCCTGCCCAGTTCCATATGTGTGGAGTTTGCATGTTCTCCCCGTGCTGTTGTGGGGTTTCCTCCGGGTACTCTGGTTTCCCCCCACAGTCCAAAAACGTTCTGAGGTTAATTGGAGTTCCTAAATTGCCCGTAGGTGTGCGTGTGTGAGTGTGCCCTGCGATGGGCTGGCCCCCCATCCTGGGTTGTTCCCCGACTCATGCCTGTAGCTTCTGGGATAGGCTCCGGACCCCCCGCGACCCTGATAGGAAAAGCGGGTTGGAAAATGGGTGGATGGATGGAGTTTCATATAAAATGTTAAATACAACCGCTAACCTTTTATGCTTTATCCTCAATGTGGAAGCGTAGCCTGTGGCCCTGTATGTGTGTGTCACAGATGCTCAGACAGGAACAGCTGTCTTGATGGGTTTAAGTTGAACAATACGCACTGTTTACACACTGTTGCTCCCCTAAAACAGGTGGGCGTCAGTTTGCTGTCAGCATTTTCTTTCACATAATGGGTAAGGAACATCAGTTTGTGGCAACAATGCCCATGTTAACAATATAAATGTGTAACGTAATTATTAACTTTTGTAGTATTTCAAGGTGTTGAATTAGGTGCTTTTGAGTACAGGGGGTTCCAAGTTATTTGGTTTGTTTTTCATTTACTGGATGTCAACACTCTTTATTTTTGGTAGGGAGATGAACCCGCAAACTCTTGTTTAATGTGGTTTAGTTAAATTATGTCCCCCCTCTCCTGCTCGCTGCAGTGTTATTAATCAAAGCAGTGCCAAATGGGGTAGTGTCATATCTGAGGGTCCTGCCTGACTTGGCTGACTAATGCTGAGTGTGCCGGTGACTCCCGAGAAGAGTCTGCTTCCTCTTCCTGTGAACAATGGATGAGCAGGAAGTGGGGCATGGCTCTGGCAGCTCACCCTCTTCGATGTGGCCCGTGTGTTTCCTGGCAGGATGGGGGAGCATTGTAATGAGTCAACTGTGATTCGGCAACTCGCTGGGCTCCATCTACAGGAAGCCTCCAATTTCCATCAGCTATTTTAATCCACTGCCTCCCTTCTCTCTTGCCTCTGTCTTCCCCCTCCCTGCCTCTGTCATATGTTCTTTGTTCACTTCCAGTCAGTCCCTTTAAATTATTCATATAGCGCCTGTTTATCTTCACCCCTTCTGGAAATGTTCCTTCATAGATCAAATTATTGGCCTTGCACATGAGGCTTTCATTGTGCACATGCACAAGGACATAAGCCTCTTATCAGCTGTAGAAAACTTCAATGGCTACTTTTTGGATACTTTTCCCCTTCCAGCCCTGAAAGCATGCATCCTGTGTTACTCCATTCGCTTCTGAACCTGAATAGCAGTATTAAGAAATTTCACTATGCTCGGAAATCATGGTCAGAGTTTGCTGTTTGGGTACAAAGCATTTTTATTGAAGGTAGTAATTGGAGGCTATGACCATCTAAATATGAAGAGAAACTATTTAAGCAATACAGTATGAGCATATCCATTTGGCATAATGGGCATATTAACTGATGTTTGTGGTTAATCGGTACCCTTGTATGCCGGCTGCTCCGCCCTCGCCATGTTAATCTGTCATCACGGCATAATCTTGCTAGGCTGTCTGTTCTTGTTTCACTTCATTTAGCAGAAAGGAGGTCACTCTTGAACTAGTTTATCACTTAAAGTCCATTGCTTTAAGCACTAATGAGCTCACATAGTATATTAACTGTTATCCCTCAGTAACCTTGTTTTTGTCTTAAGGCATCTTCATTTATAGTATAGTATAATTTAATGTAAATGAAGTTGCTGATCTGTGCCAGTTTGGAGTTTTCTGCTGTGGCATGTGATGTGCTTTCACTGAGTTCAGGCAAGGGGTTTGCCCTGATATATGGTTTTTCAGAAACACTCTGACGTTTTTGTTGAACATAGAGGGATCATCTGCTCTTGCATTATATCCCAAACTTGTATACTAGAAGTAGCAGTTTGATATGACTGTTTTTTAGTGTATTTTTGGCTGAACAAAAACATTCTTCAAAAGGGAAATGAATGCTGCTAGGCATTCAGTTATATCATTTATCATGTTTTTTTGTTTTAACACTTTTGTGGTTCTGAGTTAATGCATAACCATTGTTGTTTCCACATTCAAGTCATACAGAGCTGAAAGTTTTACCTGATGACTGCTTCCTTTTCTCTGAGAGGGCACAGCTGAGCTGCAACAGTTGGTTGTCTAACAGCATGTGAAAGGTCATGTGAACTCCATTAGGTCAGAGCAAGAGGAGGGCATATGTTGTGACCAGGTGCTGAGAGACCTGAAGCCCAGCCTGTTAGACATAAGGCCTGCACCAGTTTAGGCCCTGATGATGACTAATCTGGATTTCTAATTTTGGTCACTGTTGGCTTTTCCCAATGAAAACACCTTACCTTGTAATCATGGCTGAAATACACCCTTGTACGTCATTTTGGTTTAGCTGAAAATATCCTGTTTATAAATCATGTTCATGAATTTGCAATGAACTTGAGAATGCCATTGGATGATTAGCAAAGCCAGGGAAACATTAAGTGCGCTAACGTTGCTTACTTCCTAGTCCATTGCACACACAAACTCTCACATTGATTTTTGTATTGGCACTTTCATGGAGTAGTTCCTGGCCATTAGCTCTTGTCTCTTACTGCAGCATGTAGGTGTTAAGGCCTGTGGCTTGTTCCATTGCCCCTTTCCAAGCCAAAAGCAGCTGCTCTCTCTGCCTATCCCTTTGACCTGAGTTGTGGGCACACATCTGCCAGTCACATTGGGGTTGTCTTTTCTGTGTGGGGCCTAGTGTGCCTGCTGCTGTCGCAGTCCTTTCTGCAAGTAAGCTCCTTTTTCTTTATTTAAACCCCCTAAGCCCCCATTTGCAGTCTCAGGTCCTCCGATCCAGCAGGCCCTCCTCCCTGTCTGACTGGCTTGCTTATTAAGGCCCAAGCTGGGCACCAGACAGCCAGCCTGCTAATCCACAAACCAATCCTCTAGATTAATTGATCTGCACCCACAGTATAAGTGTTCAGCAGATGCTTAAAGGTGTCGTCATTCTATCGTCATCATCTCACAGTTGCACTGCATCCTACATTTCCCCCTCTAACTGCAGGTTTTGCATCGATCATTAATGCTACTCACATATTTTCCTTGCTTCCAGCTTGTCCTAGTTCTCAGACTCAGTATTTGGACTTTTTCTGCCAGGGGGTCAACAGGACAGTGGAGTGCTGAGCTTTTTTGATGTTGGTTTGCATACATATCCTGACCAGTAGGCCGATTTACAGCCTGTGTTGTGTATGCCTGCAGTTATGGCCAAGCTGCCCTTCTGTGGGAAGGAATATGCCACAAGCCAGGCATGTTTACAATACCAGGCCTTTTCCTCAATAGTTATTTGCGTCCCTTGTATTTATGTCATGGTTCTTAAATAACTTGTGGGCAAACCATGAGATCAGTCACTGTACAAATGCTTTTGTGAGCTCGGTTCACCAATGTTTTCGAGTTTCTTTAGTTTGCAAGCATCAGCTAAGTTATTTACACATCTGCTGAAGAACCTCACTGATGGGAACAAGAACAGCACTTTGAGCCTGGAGCCTGCAGGAGCGTCGGTGCCCGATGCCTTGCTCTGGCTGGCGATGTACAGTTGGCAGCTCTGCATTAACGCACATATTTATCTTGCAGAACAAGGGCTGGATGAAATGAAGAAGCTGCTTCTGCTGCTGCTGGGCTGTGCCGTTCAGGTGACGTCTCTTGAAGAGCCGCCTCCTCTTCACATGTGACCTTCCTGCAATGCCTTTTTCACTAGTTCCCTTTATGAGTGCATGATTCAAGCTATAAATCTCCAGTCGATTTATCCAAAACAAATAGCCGAAAATCGTGTGGTATGAGAGCATCCGAGGGCTGCTCATACAATGTGACTACCACCCAGTAAGTTAAGGCTGCTCTGGTGTCCTGATAGAGACATCAGATTCCAGACTGACTCTTCTCTGCTCTCTGTCTGCTGCAGTGTGAGACTAAAGAGGAATACATCGAAAAGATCCAGACCCTAGATTTTGACACAAAAGCAGCTATAGCATCTCACATTCAAGAGGTATTTAACAAAACTTCTGTGTCATGTCAGTCACATAAGGAGTTTTTTGCTGTCCATGCTTTAATTATGTGGTTTGATATTGTATTTACGTTTGTTTGTGAATCTTACAGAAGTCTTGTGCAGTACATTGTTAACCCCATGCTTTGCTACATAGGTGACCCATAACCAGGAAAACGTGTTTGACCTGCAGTGGGTAGAGGGGGTCGTATCCCATGAGGACCTGGAGTCCCTTTCCAGGAACATGGTGTTCCACCTGAAACGCCTGGTGGACGAACGTGACGAGCAGCTGGAGGTACAGAACCTCAGAAAAAGCTGAGGGAACGTTTCTCATCAGTTCTGAAAAATCAGAGGTGCCCATGTTTTACGGAAGGTTATGGGGCAGCATGTAGAATGGCTGTCAGCCGTGTGGGGGGTGGAGCAGGCAGGAAATATAAAGGGCTGCATAAAGTGCCTTTTAGTAAAGGCATTGAGAGGTGAGCATGGGGGGGGGTCACCTGCCTCCATGTTTGGTAAAATGAAGTTATCCACCCCTGGGCAGGGTTTCCTTAATTAATATGCTCTCTCTTCGCCTCTGCGATGAATTATCCATGGAGAGGAAGCAAATTTAGTCACTCTGTTGGGTTCTGATTAAATGTGCCCTGGAGTGTGTTAGTGGTTCCACCCATTGTGGGTGCTGGGTCCCCCCTGGAAGAGCCTAAACATTGTACATCTATAATCCAAACATCCCCGAACAAGGCGAGAAGATATGTGCTTCTGATAGTAGCATTTTGACTCATCTGAGCATGTCCATGGTGATGAGATGTCCTTAAACTCAGCAGGAATTTAATCTGTTCTCTGCACTGGGTCTGAAGTTGAGTCTCTTTAGCTAATGGCTGCATGGTCATTAGTGAATTTTAGCTGATAGTCCATACAACGGCATTGTAATTTATATAAAACTCTCAGGGTCAACTGTTAGTTGCTCTCTAATAATGCTTGTGCCAATCTGAAATACACATCCATCCCCTCAGATGATTGTGGAGCTGACCCAGGAGAGAGACTGTGGCCGGGCATCTCCTCCCGAGGTCGGGGCCCAGTCTCCCAATGGCTCCCCCAGCATGCGTCGCACCGAGAGCCGCCAGCACCTCTCAGTGGAGCTGGCCGACGCCAAAGCCAAGATACGGCGACTCCGGCAGGAACTGTAAGTCCCTCGATGGCTCCTGGCTGTGCCCTGTTACACCAGCTGCTTCTAGTAAATCACTGTCAAGTGTTTGGGAGTCATTCGTCTTTAGTAGCCTGGCAGGTTGAAAGTTTTACAAATGTTAATATTAGTATTAAGAATGCTGGCTATTATACCTTAGGATGGGTGTAACATACTCAAGAGTCTTTTTAATTGAAATAATTGAACAATTAATGAATGATTTAGTATTTTAAATGAATTATTTCCATGCTCTCCATGGCTATGTGCTGTTAAGGTTGTATCTTTATGAAAGACAGTGTAGCTGACCTGATCTAAGATTTAATCTGACGTTCTTAGTTTTGGTGTCCATCACAAAAAAAATGTAAGCATAAGAGAATAATTAAACCAATTAATTTTCTTGTGAAATAAATGATTGAAATGAATTGCTTGAGTGATTATTAAAGGTTTGTGAGCAGTGTTTCTCATTAGAAGAATTAATGCATCTATTTATTTTAATGAGTAACGACTGTGAAGCCTGCGGGTTGATTTGTGTTTGAGCTGAGGAGAGGCTGAGCCGTCAGCGTATCTTCTTCAGACACATGGGAGTGAGCTCCTGATAAGGCGCCTGGGGTTTTGGCCCAGGTTTGAGATGGCTTGATGTGATAGATGGCTTTGTGCTGGGTTGACCTACATAGTTTTCATGTTTTTACCGGGAGCCCATTTTAACCTTTTTGTCTGCATTCGTACCCCCAACCGAGAAGGGAAGTGCCCTCGCGCTGCCGTCTGCTGTGGTTGAGATGATGCCATGACCATTACAGAATTGTCCCCACCCGCCAGCTCAAGCAAAACGCTTGCCGGATGATGGATTAAGCGCTCCGGTGTTTTGTGGAGATTACAGATGGAGAGCGCACAGCTGGTGCGTTCCTCGCTGAGCCTGTGCGGAGGTGCGTCTGTCATGAGCGTCTGCCGTCGGCTCCCTGGTTGCAGTTTAATGCAGCTCCGCCCTCCAGTGTTGCTACTGGCCCCGTCAGTCAGGCCCGCTGTGGTGGTGTTGCACATCTCAGACAGTGGCGGGCTGAAACAATTGGTCTCGGGGGTTTTTGAGAACAGCTGCAGTTGGAGCAGCAGAAATTCAGGTGGATCAGCTGTCATCATTCTTACAGGATCCCCAAAATGTGTGTGAACCCGGAGTGTGTTCACGCCAGCTGGCACAAAGACTCATTATTGCCCTCTAAATCTCAGACGGTGAGGGTGGGTAGGGGGGTGGAGTCTCTGTATTTCTCGAACATCAGCGTACCAACCCACATACCCCCACCCTCCTTTCCCTCCAGGAATAGTTTTATTTTTAGGGAAACTCTCATTAAAGATGTCGGGAATGGTGAGGCAGAGCTTAGAGACTGCCAAAGTGGTTGTAAATGAAGTGAATTCCGTGGAAGCTTCCAGTTCTGTTGCTCAGGTCTGAACTTTTCTTGAGCTTTGGGACTGAGCTTTTTGTGTTCTTCCGATACTGTACTCTACAGTGTTTCATGCATTGTTGGGTTTGCTGTCATTCGATAATCATTGTGATGACGAGGTTCCTCAGAACAGAGGTTGGTGACCCAGGCCACACGTTCTCCCCCTTTATGTTCGGTAGTGCAGTGCAGGACCACGCTGGCACTTATGGCAATACATGTCAACTCTTTGTCTCCCGCCGCTTTGTCTGTGCACCATCCTCTGCCGTCGCCTCCCAGGAAATTGAGAGGCACTGAATGAGTGCTTTGAGTGTGGCTAGGTTCTATTGTGGAGTGACACAATGCAGTATGTGGAGCAGAATCGGGGAAACATGCAGGCGTGTGTTTCCACGCACTTTGCGTCGCCTGCGTAGAGGGCTGCTCTGATGGCTGCCGCCTCTGGGTTTCTTTCATGTCAGGCCTGCAGAATCTCTCTGTTGTTTTACATTTTCATCAGAGGTTTCAGCTACTGTGGTTTTCTTTATTTAATAGCAATGCACTTGAATCGATCATTTATTTTTTTCCTTTCTGCTCTTTGCCATCTTCTTTACAACAGCCCAGTGAATCTGGCAGGGACAGGGCGAGAGGGTGGAGGGTTACTAAAGGCCTTGTAGTTTTGCCAGCAGTCATTTTGACCTACATCTCAAAAATGGGGGGGGGGGCTCCTGTAATTTTATGAGCTCGTGTTGCCTCTGAAAGCAGGGAGCTGATGCTGTCATGTTCTCTGTTTGCTGCCCTAAGGGCTGTGACTCATACAAACAAGCGCTTTCCTGTTGAACAAGCACCAAGAACTGCTTCGCATACATTAGAATGTCAACATGTGCATCATCTTCTCTGAAGCCCGTAGGAGCCAGAGAGCCGTCATCTCCAGCTTGACATTAAAAGCCAGATCTGAGATCATTGTCATGCAGTGTGAGAGTAACGGGAAACGCTGATGTGTTTTGCTTGTTAAGAGTTGATGTGATTTTGGCAGGAGGAACCCAACCCCTCTTTACAGCTGGAGACTTGATTTTCTGATTTAATCGGTTTCCTCTTTTCATTGTATGGTTATATGGGAAACCTTTATATTCTAGATGTGGTTGGCCATAAAAAGTACAAATACGGAAGTAGCAAGATGACTACGCATTTGAGGGGGTACAGATTTTCTTATGGTTTGGCATACAAAATTTGGCACTGGCACTATTGGTTTTTATTTCCATCTTTTGCCATTTCTCTGTCTACTGTGCAAATGCTACCTGTACACCTGTACTAATACACTCATACCTAATTTCGACCAACATGGAGCCGGCGCTGGGCTGGTTCTCACTCGGTATATTTTTAGGACTGGCCCGCGTTTCCATCAATTTAAAAAAAGATCAGAATGGAAACATTATATAGGCAGAAAAAGTAAAGTATAGGTTCTTAAGAATTCTGTTTTTAAATTTATTTTGATTTATTTAGAAGTTTTTATAAGCTGCCACACCAAAAAAATATTGCCTCTAGGGACAAAAGTATAGCCAATTGCGCTGTCTTTTTAGTTATTTTTTTGGTCTCTTAAAGGATGTATTTCTCCCCTGTCTATCTGTGTGAGTTTATTCCTTATTCTTGCTCACTGTTTTACCACTCTTCTTTACAGGAATGTGCAATAAGTCTGCCAAATACTGAACTGTGCTGTCCGCCTTATGATCTCTTCGCCACTTCACTCTGCGACATGTTTCTATTTCATTATTATATATGGCCGGCAGATCGTTCGTTTTCCATAAAAATAAAAAAAACCTGCAATGTGCATATAAAATGAGCACACAGCTCTGTTCTTTTTATGCAGGTAAAAGTTATTTTCCAGTTAAGGTAAAATCTGAAGAAACTAGTTGCACTGGAGTTCATCGTGACATTGTTGGTTCTTTCCACCAAAAACATTGAGTATGTTGGTGGACAGAACTGATTTGCTTGCATTTCAAGGTGTATTCACACTAGGTGATCTGTACTATACTGTGCCCAAGTCTAGTTAATTTGATAAGTGTTATTGCTCTGTACTGTACTTGAAGAGGTGGGCCCGGGCACAGTTCAGTTAGACTCGGGCGCAACCAGTAGGATCGCTAATTGTGCCTGAGCATGGGGCACAGACATGTCGTTGATGCATCTGGCACACGCATACACTATGCAAGAACCAGACCCAGAACAGATTGTGTATTTATGAAACAGTGTTCCAAAGGGATCACTTTGGTCTATGGCAGAGGTGCAGTGTTTACTGGGAATTTTGGGCTAATGAGAATATCCAGGACCAAGTGGATGCATCACAGAAAAATTTACAGGACGACCTAATACGTGCCACATGAAACTGAAAATTGCTGTATTGCATGCTCAATAAATCTATGAGGGCCGTGTGTCATTGCGCCCAAAATTACACCAAATAAGCCACAAAATAAGCACATTAGTCAAGACCTGGCCAAAGTGATGCCCTCAGAGTGGTCTTATGCGTGCAGATCTCCACTTTTCTACTCTGTTCTTGCTGAAAAGATCCATCTGTCTGTCTCTTATCGACAGAGAGGAGAAGACTGAGCAGTTGATGGATTCTAGGCAGGAGCTGGAGGGTATGGAGGTGGAGCTGAAGCGGATCCAGCAGGAGGTAGAGAGCTGTGCCGCAGAGACCTAGCAGATTGCCGCGTGCCAATTAATGCCTATTTTTGTTAGTCTTGAAGAGCTGTCACCACGTGTCTCACGCAGCCCTGTGAAAAGCCTGCTGAAGAATTAATTTAATATCTCATCTTCAAGGCTGCTAATCAGAATATGTAGCTGACCTGTAATTTGTGTTCGGGTGCATCTTTCCAGAACATGCAGCTGTTGACGGAGGCCCGTTCAGCCAGGGCTTACCGTGACGAGCTGGATGCCCTGAGAGAGAAGGCAGTACGAGTGGACAAGTTGGAGAGCGAAGTAGGCCGCTATAAGGAAAGGCTGCACGACATTGAGTTCTACAAGGCCAGGGTGGAGGTACAGCAAAGAGCTGGAAACATCAACACAGTCATGGAAACTGCTCGTTGTATCTAATTTTCTAGGCACAGCGTGGGGGGAAACTAGGGCCTGTGTATGAATATCTGACTTGCGCAATCGCAGGAGCTCAAGGAGGACAACCAGGTGCTGCTGGAGACCAAGAGTATGTTAGAGGAGCAGCTGGAAGGGTCATGGGCACGCTCTGACAAGCTGCATGAGCTTGAGAAGGAGAACCTACAGCTCAAGGCCAAAATCCACGACATGGAAATGGTGAGTCTCTCTGGGAGAAATAGCCTGGAGATCTCGTGCTCAGATGATCTGTGGTGGCATTCTCATTTGTGGGACTGGGCTTGCAGGGCATGTGTGGAGCAAAAATCCATTTCTGAGTGTGCATGTACCCTCAGGACCGGGACATGGACAGGAAGCGCATTGAAGAACTTTTGGAGGAGAACCTGAACCTGGAGATGGCCCAAAAGCAGAGCATGGAGGAGTCCCTGCATCTGGGCTGGGAGCTGGAGCAGCTGGCCAAGACGCCGGAACACTGCGAGGGTAAGCAGGCAGCTTGCTACGTTTTAATTATGCTTGATTCAAATAATGAATGACCTCAATTTTTTTTTTTAGCATGATGTTGGGCCACCTGCAGCTAATTGTTCTTAAGTGGCGATACTGTGGACCTGAGTGTTTACACAGACTCATCAGAGGGCGTAATAGGTTTCTATTTTGAGACTGCACTCATTCGGTGGCTGATTCCATAAATGTTATGATTGTATAGAGGTGCTGATAGTGTTCATATTTGTTTGGCCTGTGTCTGACTAGCCCAGGGCTGGCAGCACTCAGTGGAATGCCGTCACTCTCACCTCGTAGTGCCGCAAAAGTCCCTGGGTCACGAGGTGAACGAGCTGACATCCAGCCGGCTTCTGAAGTTGGAGAAGGAGAACCAGGCCCTGCTGAAGACTGTGGAGGAACTGAGAGCGGCAATGGGCCCAGCTGAGGAGGGTGGGCCAGGCTCGCTCAGTGTCCATGTGGAAAACCAGAGACTGACCCAGAAGGTGAGAACACTCATGTAAATTATTCCTGCATATGTTAAACTTCTTTCAATCCTCCAGGCAATACCAGGCTTTCTGCGATCAAAAGCCATAAAATGACTTGCTCACTAAACAAAGATGACTCCAGCCTCAGGTTTCACATCGAGGATTTTACAGGCAACTCCATACATTCCATCAGCTTTGAGATCAATTTGCGTTTCGCTCACTGAGCTTTTTGCCAGATGTCGCAAAATTGACTGGTTGCATGCAAAGCCACCTAGAAAGGCTTGGGTGACTGAATCAACCTACTAGCTCTAATAATCTGGCAGCACACACACACACCCCACGGGAACAGCTGCAACATTAAATTGGGTCCTTTCAGGCAGCCTCCGCTTACCATTGCAGGACACTTAATGACTGAACCACTCATTTGCAAATGATGCAGAACTTCCTCCTCCACAGTTGTCGTTAATCAGCTGGAGAGAAATGAGTGTTAATTGATGTAGGCAGACTGAGTCTGTGGAGCCTGGCTCCAGCTGTCTGCCTGGATAACCCATGCGTGACCGAAGCTACTGCAGAATAAACTGTAGTGAGATTCGCCACCGTGGTCCGAGCTTGCCCTGAATGCGTTACTTCCTGTCCAGCACAGACACATTTGGATGGCATATCATGAGTGGTCCATTATGTTTATAATGAATGCTGAGGAACTGGAAGCTTTAAAGCAGATTAAAGCTTTATCAGCTGACTGTTACATGGAGATTATGTATATTGTATTCCACTAAAGATGGTAATAAAACAAGCATTAAAAACAAGCACAGCCCATTATGGTAGCTCTTTGTATCTGAATTATGGCTTTGTATATATGATCGATGAATTTCGTGGACCTTCAAGAAGTTAGGAATGAGGTCATTAGCCAGGTTCATCTGTAGCATGGGTATGTGGTCGTTAAATGGTTAAGTCAGCATTTTAATGTGACATTACCCCCATGTAGCTGGAGCTGCTAGAAAGTGAGCTGCTCACAGAAAGGCAGAGCCTACAGAGTGCAGAAAGCCTGAGTGGGGACCTGATGAAGGAGAAGGCCCAGCTGGAGAAGACCCTGGAGACCCTGCGGGAGAACTCTGAGAGACAGGTAGGCCGCTACTTGCAGCCAACCAGCTGTGGGGCCTGGGGCCTAGGGTCTGGCCGCTGATATCAGAGCTGCCCACCAGAGCACCTGGCTGGAGATGGTGTTTATGCATTTGCTGCTTTATTAAATGACACAGGAACATTTTTGGGTCCCTTCTGGCATTGCCAGAGGCAGGCCTTCTGGGCATCCCGTCGTGGGGCATTAACTGCATAATTGCCTACCTTTGACAATGTCTCTGTGCTGAAATCCCTCCCCCGACACATCTAAACCTAGCAGAAAGTGGTATCAATAAACAATAGGGCAGTTACAGCGGTTTTTGGAAATGAATCTGATGTGCATTGATTTAATGCTGGATCCATTTTAAATCATTTAAGTAGCCAGATAACTAATAAAGAATAATACAGCTGGGTGTGTGTATTTTTATGGCTCTGCACTGAGAGCATATTTTCTGCCCACCGAATTAATGACTCCTGTCACAGCATCGTGATAAAATGTAATGGCAGGGGAATTTTTGAGAAATGATGGTGTTAGATTTCAGCCTTGGCAGGGTGTCATTTCTAGTGGCATTTAGCAAACTCTCATTCACCATACCACAGATGAAAGTACTGGAGCAGGAGAATGAGCATCTGAGCAGTACCATCGCCTCCCTGCGGCAGCGGTCCCAGATCAGCGCTGAGGCGCGGGTTCGAGATGTGGAGACAGAGAACCGGGTCCTCCATGAGTCCATCAAGGAGACCAGCGGCAAGCTCAGCAAGATGGAGTTCGAACGCAAGCAGCTGCGCAAGGACTTGGAGCTGTACAAGGAGAAGGGTGAGAGGGCAGAAGAGCTGGAGCTGGAGACGCTCCGACTGGCACGGGAGAACGAGGGCCTGCAGAAGCGTGTGGCTGCTCTGGGAATCACCTGCGAGAAGGTGGAGGCCCTGGAGCGCGAGAACATGCAGCTGGAGGCTGAGGGCCGGCAGCTGAAAAAGAAACTGGACAGCCTGAGGAACACGGCCCTGCAACTGGAAGCTCTGGAGAAGGAGAACTCCCAGCTAGATGAAGAGAACCTGGAGCTGCGACGTGCCAACGAAACCCTTCGATCCGTCGGCACCAGGCTGGCTCAACTGGAGCTGGAAAACCAGGAGCTGGAGAATGAGCGGAGCCAGCTGAAACGCAGTCTCGAGCTGCAGCGAGCCACCTCCAAGAAGACTGAGCGGCTGGAGGTGAGCTGTCAGGGCCTGGACACTGAGAACCAGCGGCTACAGAAGGCACTGGAAAACAGCAGCCGCAAGATCCAGCAACTGGAGGGGGAGCTGCAGGATCTGGAGGCAGAGAACCAGAGCCTGCAGAGGAACCTGGAGGAGCTGAAGATCTCCAGCAAAAGGCTAGAGCAGCTTGAGAGGGAAAACAAGGTGTTGGAACAGGAGACGTCTCAGTTGGAGAAAGACAAGAAACAGCTGGAGAAGGAGAACAAGCGTTTGCGGCAGCAGGCTGAGATCCGGGACTCCAAGCTGGATGATGACAACCTCCGCATTGCCCATTTAGAGAAGGAAAACCGCTCCCTTGGCAAAGAGATGATCTTCTTCAAGGACTCCTGCACCAGGGTCAAAGACCTGGAGAAGGAGAACAAAGAGCTGGTCAAACAGGCCACCATAGACAAAAAGACCTTGATGACCTTACGGGAGGTAATGATACTGACTCTTGATCTGGAGTCTCCATAGACATGAACTATTGCAGCTGGACATCCTAGCCTCTGACTGGCATGCTAAACGTGATAATTACTGCTGAATTCTGGTATATGTCAATGATTTGTGGCATTTCTGAAGTTATTTTTGACCCATAAATGTGACTCTGTTGTATCGGTTTGCCATTTCAATGTACAGGAACTTGTTAGTGAAAAACTGAAGACTCAGCAAATGAACAACGATCTGGAGAAGCTGACCAATGAGCTGGAGAAGATTGGCTTGAACAAGGAGAGGCTCCTCCAAGACGAGCAGAACCCAGATGACAGGTATTACACGTAGACACGCACACACAGCCAAAGTCCTATCCAGCCCAGCTTGTTACAGTCTGGCTTTTGGACTCGCTTGGGCAATATAAGGATCATACACCCTGCCAAAGTAGCCTGTTAATCACTGGCTTACAGCAATTAGTGATGTACTTCTGACCTCTTATCTGCCCTACAAGATGAGGCTTTTCCACTGATTCAGGCGGCACAGAAGATTTAATCGTTATGTAGCCAGCTGTAGAATATCACAGCAAACTTAGGTTCAAAGAAAACATGATGGGGTATTATTTGTTTGCTACTGATATGGCCAAGGAACAAAAAACTTCTAATCTAGTTCTATAAAAACTCCTGGAAGATTTCCTGAATCAGTGTTCTGTGCCCAGCGGGGGCCCCTGTGGGGTTTAAAGCTACCTAGAGTTGGGGGCAGTGGTGGTGTAATGGTTAGGGAAGCGACTATGTAATTGAAAGGTTGCCGGTTCGAGTCTCCTACCTGCAAGCACCACTGAGGTTACCCTCAGCAAGGGTAGCACTGCTCCATGGGTGCTGAATTGGCTGCCTGCTGCTTTGTTACAATGTCACATGGGTTAAATGCAGAGAACACATTTCGTTGTTGTGTGCGGTGGTGTTGACAATTAATCACACTTCAAATGTCCTGATCATTGCGTCTGGTTCCGCCGTGCTGCCTGCCGCCCTCCATCACGTGACCATTCAGCCGTTTCCCCATCTGTATCCCTCGCAGCAGGTACAAGCTGCTGGAGTCCAAGCTGGAGTCTATGCTGAAGAAGTCCCTGGAGATCAAAGAGGAGAAGATTTCAGCCCTGGAGGCCCGGCTGCAGGAGTCGTCCAACCTCAACCAGCAGCTGCGGCAGGAGTTGAAGACCGTGAGTCTGCAGGGACTCTGATCCCAACATCCTCGCATTCCGTTTACATTTATACACATTTTATCTTCCAAAGCCACATACGAAGCAGTAGGACTAACGCTGGGCGGTGTGTGACTCAGTGGTTTCAGACGCTGTCTGTGATTGGAAGGTCAACAGGTCAAATTCTGTGGTCGGAATTTCATGTCACCGTTGGGCTGAGTTTGACAGATCTCCTCTGTAGGTGAAGAAGAACTATGAGGCCCTCCGCCAAAGGGAGGAAGAGGAGCGCATGGTGCAGAGCTCTCCTCCTAGGGCCGGGGATGAGGAGACACAGGCGGTGAGCAAGTGGGAGAAGGAGAGCCACGAGGCTACGAGGGAGCTGCTGAAGGTGAAGGACCGGCTGATCGAGGTGGAGAGGAATGTAAGTGTGGTCCTCATCGCAGCTCAGCACGAGCTGGACACAGTTTCAAACCTCTGAACACCGCTTTCACCCATGCATCTAACATCTGTGTCCCGCCTCCGCAGAATGCCACCCTGCAGGCAGAGAAGCAGGCACTGCGCACGCAGCTTAAGCAGCTGGAGACTCAGAGCGGTAACCTGCAGGCGCAGATTGTATCCCTGCAGAGGCAGACTGCCTCGCTGCAGGAGAACAACACCACGCTGCAGACCCAGAACGCCAAACTGCAGGTGAGGTGTGCAATGTGTCCCTTATGTTGAATGTTGACAGTAGGCCTGGGTGATATGGCAAAATGTTTTATCCATATCAAACGATATTGATAGTATCACTATATAATTCCTTGAAATTTATTTACTTCAGTGCTCCATTTTTGCTTAAAACGCTATTTGAATCGCCCTTAAACCTGAGAACATGGAAAAAGGTGACAAACTGAACAGACTGCAACCTCACCCCCCCCCCCCCCATCTATCCATCCATTTGCCGCCTCTTGACCGGGGTTGGGTCGCATGTGCAGCAGTCTTAGCAGGGGTGCCCAGAGCTAGGGAAATATCAAGGTGTTCCCAGGCCAATCAGGAGATGTAATCTCTCTAGTGTGTAAGGGCAATCCAGCCTTTTCCGGTTGAGAACCAGCAAACCGCCCCAGTGCATGCTGGAGGTCATAGCAGGGCCACATCATCTGCACAAAGCAAAGATGAGATACTGAGACCCCTGAACCGGACCCCCTCTGCCCCCTGGCTATGCTTAGAAACATGCCTAAGAATTGGTAATGAAGTGCCCCCCTGGTGGAGTCCAACACCCACCAGGAACGAGTCTCACTTACTACTGGCAAACTCTCGCTCCATTTATACATTTATAAAATGTTAATGTTATAAGTAGCTAACAGAAATATGATGGGTCATTTTGAATTTTTCTGATCATCATGACCACATTGTTTTACTTATTAATATGAAGTGTGTGAGAGATATGATGACTTACACCAACAGCAGACTCATACCTTGATGGAATTTGTGTAAAAATAGTATATTGTAAGTGTTACTTATGAAAGAACACAGGTGTTTAGCTGTGACGTTATGAATGCTTAATATCACAATATATTTTATCGATGTATCGCCAAGCTCAAGATGACACACCTTGAAATGACCATCCAGTATTTCATGATTGCAAGTGAACGTGGATTTTTATGATTATTAAGTGTATTTTTGATAATGAGTAAATGATGTGGATGTTTGTTGCTCTGGTAACTTGCTGTTGCTCTGACTCTGGTCCTCCTTCCCCTTGCAGGTGGAGAACTCCACCCTGAGCTCCCAGAGTGCCTCTCTGACGGCCCAGAATGCCCAGCTGCAGAGCCAGCTTTCCAGCATGGAGGGTGAGAAGGAGGGGGCTCTACGAGAGCGCGAGGACCTGCGTGCCACCTACGAGCTGCTGCTGCGTGACCACGAGAAGCTGGCTGCGCTGCATGAGCGCCAGGCCGCCGAGTACGAGGCGCTCATCGGCAAGCACGGCGGCCTCAAGTCAGCTCACAAGACCCTGGAGCTGGAGCACCGTGAGCTGGAGGACCGGTGGGTTCCAGTGCTCTCTCTCTACTCTTCATATTAGCCTATAGCTGTATCAGTGTGAGCTTCACTCTGGCACAGTGCTCATGAAGTCCATCATATGTGTTCAATGAGGTTCTGTTTTGGAAAGGACCATGGCGAGGTTTTCTCTGAGGGATTGTAACCATGTCCGGTTGTGTGTTCCAGATACAACCAACTGCTTAAGCAGAAGGCTCAGTTGGAGGAGCTGGAGAAGGTTCTGAAGGCAGAGCAGGAAAAGATGCTCTCTGAGAACAAGAGCCACGAGGCTACCGTGGCAGATTACCACAAGCTGAAGGAGGACAATGAGAGGTATGTCAGCCCCTCATCTGCCCTGTTATTGGCTGGCATGGTGTGGGGGGCACTGCACTTTCAATGTGGGGTCGTATTTAGTGGACATGAGAATACACGGGACATTGTCATTGTCAGACTGCATCTCTGTGCCCCCATTACTAGGTTAAACCAGACGTACCTGCAGCTGCTGAAGGAGAATGAGGGGTTGCAGGTGGACCACAGAACCCTGAAGAGCCAGCTGAACAGCGCCAAGCTAGAGCAGACCAGGCTGGAGGCAGAGTTCTCCAAGCTGAAGGATCAGTACCAGCAGCTGGACATCACTTCGACCAAGCTCACCAACCAGTGTGAGGTACGTGGGGCATGCCGAGGGCTTCACAAGTCCCTCACATCATTACAGTATAACTGAGACTTATTTTGTTATAAGGCTTGATCAGTGTTTCACTGAGAGCCTTCTGTAGCTGAACCTGCATTGGAGTTTTGATGACCACATGTTAAGGCAAGGTTCTGAACATGTACTGCACCTAAATAGCTGCTCAGCCAGCTAAAGGGAAACCTGGAGGAGGAGAACCGGCACTTATTGGACCAGATCCAGACACTGATGCTGCAGAACCGGACTTTGCTGGAGCAGACCATGGAGAGCAAGGACCTTTTCCATGTGGAACAAAGACAGTACATGTAAGAATTCTGCCTCTAGTCCCAGTGCTGTCAGCCTTGTTCTTCCTGATGGTAACATCAATACCTCGGCCTTCCAGAGACAAACTGAATGAGCTGAGGAGGCAGAAGGAAAAGTTGGAAGAGAAGATAATGGACCAGTACAAGTTCTATGATCCCTCGCCACCAAGGAGGTACGTCTATCTCCAGCTCATGTTGATGCCCAATGGATTAACCTTTGATGCAGTGAGGCAGTCTCGTATATCCCACAAAAACCTCAGTGTGTGTCGTCTGCATTGCTGCTTGTCAGACCTGTTGTGTATTTGTTAATGTCCGTCAAGTTGAGATCATAGTGTGGATGTTTATTTAACTTATGTGGATTATGTGGGTGAAAGCAGATGACCAGTCACTGTTCATGTTGAGCAATAGGAGTACGTGTGAGCAAACATTCACTGTTAGCGCCAAGTCACACAGGTGGTCCGTGGTGGCCATCGCTCAGCCTGTTCCTCTCCATCCATCCAGGCGTGGCAACTGGATCACCCTAAAAATGAAGAAGCTCATCAAGCCCAAGAACCGAGAGCGCATCCGCTCACTGACACTGACACCCACGCGCTCCGATTCCGGCGAGGGCTTCCCAGGCCCCTTGCCCCCAGACAGTCAGGACAGCTCCTCCATGGGATCCCTGGACGACACCTTGTCGCACAAGAGGAGCACCAGTGAGTATGCCGGGCTCCTCCTGGGCAAATGGGTGGGAGGGCTGTTTCGCCCACCCCCCACCCGTATTCTCTCTAAAAGACGAGCAAACACCCACCACATGGCCCCACGCCACCACATGGCAGACAGACGTAGACCAGGCAGTCTGAGTGGATGTGCTGGTGTATGAAGCACCTTTCTCCCGTAGACCTAACACTCTGTGCTTTTTCTCCTCTCTCCATCTGGAAGAGAAGAGAGGGCAGATCATCCATTTGCAGTGTCCCTCAAATGGTATGCTAAAGGGGTCTGCAGGCGTGGGGGGGCCCCCGCAAGTCGCCCTGCCATCCAGCCGCCCTCCCCCTGTGTTCTGTCTGCATTAAAAGGTGCAATGCCTTCCCTGGCCAGCAGAACCTCCAGCAAGCTCTGTTTCTCCATGGGCTCTGTGTCCCCAGAACACCTTTCACATAATCTCAGTACAAGGAAAAACTAGGCTTCAGCTTATTTTTTTTTCTCTGATTATTTTTAGGAGTCCCCTACCTGTATAAAACATTTTTAGCAGAAGCTATATAATTAAACTTGTGAATATTTGTATTTATAATTAAACTGTGAGGTAACTCTGCTCCCAGCTAGTTACAGGCCACTGATGGCAGTGAGGGTAACAGTGGGTGTTTGCATCAGATCCGCGAGCCTCTCCCAACCGGTAGCATTTAATGGTAACATCACTAGCCTAGTTTAAATCATGGTCCAGGTGAGGCAGAAGTTTCGGGGAGCTGGGTCCTGCCCTGCCTTTTCGGCAGCCCCAGGGCACATTGGACCCCCCCCCCCACGGCCAATTGCACCGTTTAATAGCGTCACAGTGTGTGTGCCGTGTGTCCTGTGCCGTGTCTGCTGTCTCTTGTTCCACCTGGAGCACGTGCCCCCCCACGGCCATATCACCTATGTGAGCGTCAAAGGGGGTTAGGGGGTCGGGGGTCATGGCTCCGGCGTGTTTGCGCAGGCATTTCGCGGCGTGTACAAGTGTGTATATTTACAGGCATGTTGCCGCGGGCCGGCTTCCCGCGTGCGTGTCGCGTGTGCATGAGTGTGCGCGCCCGCCTGCCCGATTGGGGCCGGCCTGCTGGTGAACCCCCCGCCCCACCCAGCCCGGGTTCTCTGCATTGTTAACGTCCATCTGTTCTCTCC
>JAODKK010000060.1:3177824-3190584 GCA_026774405.1 Petrocephalus microphthalmus | reverse complement strand
TAGCTATTATTGTGTAAATAACATAGACATTATACAGGTTTGCTGCTAGATTATTTAGAGTAGATTACTCTGGCACCATAAATGAATGACCCCCCCACATCCCGACCTTCAACAGCCCTGTCACTACAGCGATCGTGCAGCGTGGCACCCTGAGGAAGGGCTGCATTCTGGTGGCAGGGACCACCTGGGCCAAGGTGCGCTTCCTGTACGATGAGAACGGCCAGGTGGTGAGCGAGGCCGGGCCCAGCCTCCCCGTGGAGATCGTGGGCTGGAAGGAGCTGCCCACAGCCGGCGAGGAGATCCTGGAGGTGGATTCCGAGGTAGAGGCCCACATCTGCTACCTCCCATGTTAGTCACACGCAAAATCAGAAGCTCAGCCGGTTTTCTTCCAAACTTAGGATAAGTGAAGCAAATAGGTATGGGATGCTGCACATTATTTATAATCGTCACATTTTACTTTCCTAGCGATTCCTTATGCTTGGTGAAAAATTGTAGGAATTGCTACAGTTGGTAACAATAAGATTAGGCTTGTAGTTGGAAACCCTAGGGATCCTCCATACCTGTGCTCTGACCCTGGGCCCCGTCTGGCCAGCAAAGGGCACGTGAGGTGGTGGAGTGGCGCACTTTCGTGGAGAACCAGGAGAAGCTGCAGGAGGACAAGCAGGCAATCGAGAGCAAGCAGCAGCAACACGACGAGGCCTACCAGAAGGGGCGGCAGGCCACGGCCCACCTGTCCTGGAAGCAGAGGAAGGCCGCTATGTACAAGGCCAACAAGCACCTGATGAGCTCGCGGCCCAGCGAGAAGGCCGGCGGCGCAGAGCTGTCCCTGCCCATCGTCGTGAAAGGTGCAGACAGCGGGCAGGACCACATCCAACCCTCTGTGAAATGGGCACTTTGGTTTATTTTTTCATTTATGTAGATGGCCTGGAGAATCAGGACTTTGATTATCTCAAAGACACGAGTCATTAGTCGTGTTGTTTTAGCTTTTTTCCAATTCAGAATATGCCCGTCTCCATCCCTGCTCAACTCTTCTGAGGGGAGCATTAAAAAAGAAATTCACTGCATTTAATAATGTGTGTAAAGTTTACATCTTGACGTATGTTTGTAGGTGATGTGGATGGCTCTGTTGAGGCCATCATGAACATCCTGCAGAGCTATGACGCCAGTGAACAGTGTCAGCTGGACGTTGTGCACTTTGGCGTGGGAGACATCTCTGAAAACGACATCACCTTGGCCGAAACCTTCTCAGGTAAGCTCTGTCTGTCTCTGCTTCACTGAGCACTGAGGTTCAGCGGAGAGCTCCGAAGCACACACCACAGTTGGCTAGAAGTACCACAGGTCTAAAACCCATTCTTCTCTCTGGTCAGGTGTCATTTATGGCTTCAATGTGAAGGCCAACAAGTCTATTCAGCAGAAAGCCTCCAAACAGGGAATTCAAATCAAACTCCATAAGATCATCTACAAGCTCATTGATGACTTGAAGGATGAGCTGAGCAGCAGGCTACCTCCAGCTATGAAGCAGAATGTCATAGGTACTGAATCTTACTGGTTTTTCCCTGTCCACCAGCATGCATTTTCTTCTGATGTATTGATTTGTAAATTATGTAGTTGGACCTTCAGGTCTGCAGGTTGATTCTGGTTTTGTCAAGAGTGTGGTTTACAGATGTGTTTCAACAGGAGAGGCTACAGTGCTGGCTGCTTTTGAGGTGTCCATGGGTAAGAAGAAGGTTCCAGTCATAGGCTGTAGGGTCAAAAAGGGCGAACTAGACCGCAACAAGAGGTTTAAGCTCGTCCGTAACACTGAGGTCCTCTGGGAAGGTAAGATGACTAGGGCTGACATGGCAGTGATGAAAATGTAAATACTAAGTTACAATTGAACCTTAAGTAGAGGCATGTTCTAATTCACACATCTGGGGATTTGACATTTACAACTTACATCGTCATTTTCTTGCAGGTTCATTGACATCTATGAAGCACCTGAAGAATGACGTGCAAACAGTAAAGAATGGGATGGAGTGTGGACTGTCCTTGGATAAGAATGTGGATTTTGAACCTGGGGATGAGCTTCTATGTATTGAAGATGTGAAGGTGGAGCAGAAAATTTCCTGGGATCCAGGATTCTAGGGGGATGCACTGGTTGAATGGGGAAGAAATCCCTCAATGTATGTTACGAATTGTAAATTGTGTGATGTACTGAAGTTATTTAAAATTACTTTTAATTAAAAAGAAAATCAAGCTCAAGTTCAGAGTGTGTATATAACGACTTCCGCTAACAGAAGTGACAGACCTACCCAAGTTTATATACACCAGAGAGCTTTGAACTTCTCATCCATGCCATTGTCAACTTGGCTACAGTAAGAAACAGGTCTGTGCTGAGGTGGGTGACCCCAGCTTTGCTCTCCGCTACGGCCGGAGGGAAATGACGAGGCACGGCACAGCTAATAGGTCAGGGCTGTTTATTTACTCCAGTCCACGCTCACTTGTCCTCAGGCTTGTTGAAGCAGTAAGTGAGGCAGCACTTGCCGCAGTAGTGCCTGTCGAAGTGGCTGGCCATGAAGACGCCGGCACCGCACTCCTCTGCGGGGCACTCGCGCCGCAGCCGGTGGATCTTGCCATTTTCGTCAACCTGGACGGAGGAAATAAGATCATGAGGCTACTAAGGTCCATCTACCTACAATGGCAAGGACCGCGTGCTCAGTCCGGCTAAGAAATGACAATTATAAAAGTCAATTATCACGTCAGTGTGCATCCAAAGAAATATCACACCATAATTGATGCTCTCACCTACGGCAGGGATGTCAGTAATTTAGAATCTCATTAGAACAAGTCATTGTAACCCACTGAGGAGGAGGACCACATGGCCATCATCCAGGAGCAGTGGAGGACAGAAGAAAGTCCTACCTTATAGTACTTGAGCACAGCCAGCTTGACCTTCTTCCTCTTGTGTTTGTTCTTCTTGGGCGTGGTGTAGGACTTCTTCTTCCTCTTCTTGGCACCACCACGCAGCCTCAGCACCAGGTGCAGAGTGGACTCCTGCACACAGACAGGAACTGAGCTGCTGGCCAGCCCCAGCTATTCCCCAAAGTCTGATTCCCCATCTCCAGATCAGACCTTCAAACAGCCATTTCATTCCCAAAGGTGGGGGCGGACCTATCAGTGCAGAAAGCGGACTCACCTTCTGAATGTTGTAGTCAGACAGAGTACGTCCATCTTCCAGCTGCTTGCCAGCGAAGATCAATCGCTGCTGATCAGGGGGGATACCTGCAAAGAGGCTCCCATATTACACGTCGAATTTCTGTACTTGGGAAGAGGCCAATTTACGACCACCTAAAAACTTCATTATGCATCTGACGAAACGCCACCTGTACAAATGCGCCAAGTATAAATCCGTACCTTCTTTGTCCTGAATCTTGGCCTTCACATTCTCGATGGTATCTGAAGGTTCAACCTGTACAATGCAAGGTGGTCAAAGCGTATTAATCACCAACTCTGAAATTACAGGAAGATGACATCTTACGTTAGCAGATGTTTTTTTTAGCGGTAAGGGTTAATCATACAGAATGCTAATTTTCCGGGATGTGACACCCTAACTAAATCACTAACGTACGGCCGCTATTACATAAAATGCCACAAAGCGAGTTCCTTATTGACATTTTCCTTTAATAAAAATACCACTTAAGACCTACACATTTTAACACTTAGGCTAAATGCATCATAGGCCGAACACGTCGCGGACACACGTGTGAATGAAATCGCTGGCTGCAGCCCTGCTAAATAACTAGCCAATTAAATGTTATCTTAACACCAGTAAAGTACAAGCTTCAAACCATTTACTGAAAAAATGACGTTTTTTAAAGAAATGACAGCGATTGACATATCTATCTATAATGCTGAGCAATGAGACGGGAAGCCCGCGGCTAAACCCACCTCAAGGGTTATAGTTTTCCCCGTAAGGGTTTTCACGAAAATCTGCATCTTGGAACAGATTCCACCTGTGCATAACGGTAAACAGTGCTTAGAAGAACATTTCGATCATACGATATGTGGAAAAAGCCAAGTATATTAAGACAATTTTCTAATTTATTCGGAGAGCCGTAACTCACCACAAGCCTCCTGCTAATGGCGGATCATGAGAAGAGGACCACACCGGCGTGCGACAGGGTTTTCTCAGCGCGTGAGCAGGGACTAGGTGTCTTGAAAAATGCCTGTACAAAATACTCTTTTCTTAATAGAAAGCATGTTTTATTTTGTCAAGGGGATAACTATTAAAGTATTTTATTTAGATGGGATTGAAATCTAATACATTAAAATCATTTCAATACGCTCACGTTTACGTTTAAACTACATTACCCATAACCAACTCACGGCAGGATTTCCTTAGTTACTTCGATGGATACGGATTCAAACTTCCGTTCATTTTTGTTTAGATGTATGTCATAGTCATATGCTTATATTGCCATATAGACACGCCAGTTTGCATGCAACATCAAGATGATGAAGTAAGAGCTACATAATTTATAATCTGACATAATGACTAAAAAAGTGTATATACTTCTTATTAGTTTTGGTAACTGTACAGATTACTATAATTTGCCTCTTATAAATCTATGTAATGCTGCCTATTTTTTTACTGTGATCTATGGTACATTACTCTCAGTAATTAAAAATGCTGTTATCTGTCATATTTTGACGTTTTCAGGGGAGGGAGAATCCTGACATCAGTTGAATCTACGAGTGACAAAAACTTCTTAGACTCCGTGTATGAATTTATAGAAAATGAAAAGAAGCACTTGCCATGTAACGAAAATGGAGAACAACGCTATATTATCTACAGTGCTGCATTTGATATGGTACCAATCAAACCATAATTGATGCATGACTGACTAGACCTAAATAGGGTGACCAGATAATCCATGCCATCCTGGACACTTTGAGCTGCTTCACGTTTTAGAAACTGCTTTAAAACTGAAAGGATCCTGTGCTCGGCTAAATAGTTAATTTCTTCTTGTGCTTTGACTGGTTTGTTTCCTTGGTTGAAAGACTCATCCCATTGTTTCTCATTAACATTAGTGACACATGCATGATTATGGGAGGCTGACCTACCAGCACACAGCAAGAACTCAGCGCTTAAGCGAAATCCAGGTCCTGTTTATTGAAATGGTAGCTTACATATCCTGCCCTAGCTTGAAGTGTCCTTCCTGACGTGGGTTACCAGGTTACCTTAGATCTAGAGAGCACTGAAAGTAGGATGAAGACAAATAAGCTTCACTTCATATCTGAACAGAAGTTACGGGGAATTCTTATATCTTTTATTGCAGGTAATTGAGCACACAACCGTATATAAAGTGGTGCTCGCTGCCATCAAGAGGGAATATGACGACCTCATTAGGGCTGTTAAGAAAAGGCACCACGAGGCCCGGAGGCTTCAGGGAAGGTTGAAATCTGCCCTCTCTGAGCCAGTCTCTCTGATGAACTACCACAGGAGGTCTGCCCAGCTCCTGGAGAGGTCTGCTGGCATTCTACCTCAGTTAATGAGAATAATATGATGATCATGTAACCAGACTACATCAAATGTTCCATTGGAAGTGGAGGCCACGTTCTTTAGCCTTGCAGGCATATGGCAAACATTCACTGCCCTTTTGCCTCAGGATTGCTGTAATCCGAAAGGACACATCTGAGCTGCAGACTGAACTAAGCAGATTGAGGACTCTACAGACTGAGAAAAGACCTGCCCACGACGGGCAGGACATCCCCAGCTGTCAGGATGCAAGGGCTTTTGTCCAGAATCCAGGTATGAAGGTGATGCCATGATGCTTATTTACATGTATAACTTGCTTTTCATGAGCACTTTCTGTGGATGAAGAACACACTGAAGCTGAGGCAATCAGGATATCTTGCTTGATTTTAAATACCCCCTTATTGCTGCTTATATCTTGTAATATTATTGCTAGCAGTTCTGCCGGCCTGTGAAATTAATGGCCTATAAGCCTGTGTTTGTGACTAAATCCAAAGCAAGCAGTAGGTCTGACTGCTAATCTGTGGATTCCAGATCACAGCTCTGTAGATGGACTCTTGTTCTTTAGGTCTGACGTTGAAGGAGATGATGAGCCGAGGCGCCCTGCTGAGACTGAAGCAGAAGCGGCCAGAGCCACCGAGCAGGAAGACGAATCGGCCGAAGGCTGAGCTGGGCGGCAGGATGAGTGTGGGGACCCTGAGGGAGGAGTTGCTCAGGGAGAACAAGAAAGGAAGCCTTCGGTGAGAATATGGCAAACGTACCCCACATGAGAGGGGGCAGAGCACACAGGACAGGGTGTAAATGCTCAGAAGACACGGCGGTGTACATTTTCTGTTCTAGTGGGCCATCATGCTGATGAAACTGTGATGGAAACCATCTTGGCTCTGAGAAGCATATTTTAACGATGCTTATGCACCCTCTAATGGTGACTCATGAGATTGCACTATTTGGTTGCTATGGTAGCTTAATTTCATGCAAACTTATGGACTGCCCAGGGGGGACATTAAACAATGCTGCTGTGTTGTCATTTATGAAGACAGACGAGATAATAGAACCATTGAACTTAATTTCTCTGATTAGGAACAAACAGTTGAAGGCAATTAATGACTCTCTACGCTCCTGGGAGAAATCAGGAAGAGAGCCCCAGCTGATGGACTTCCTGCCCTCAGTCCTCTGCAAACCTTCAGAATCCAAAGGTTGTGCCATTTTGCTGTGGCAGTGAAAAAGTTTGTCATTTATATTCTTCAGTTGGGCTTCCACCAGCACTTGCTCCAATTAGCTTTAGCGTGCTATGTGCTGAGATAGAAGACATCGTTGCGATTGCTGTCATTGCCTTTGGTTCATGTATTTTGTTTGAGCAAAGCCTTCATGTCGTTATAGAGGGTATGAGCTGTTGCTGATGAACGGGGCAAAATCTTCTGTCTTCCAGGTCGGGATCCTGATACAGAAAGCATCATGTCGGCACTCTTTAGACGGGATGACAATGGCGCTTGGCTGCAGGAGGAGTACGTTACGCACTTTGCCATCTCACTGTCACTTTCGCTGTTGACTGATGATTATCAAGTGCTGTCTTCTGTAATTCTGCAGGCCACCCTGCATGGTCAGCGTTTCATAGTATGTGTTAGAAGGTCCTCAGATTGTGATATCGCTCCACAGTGTGGCAATGTGACTGGCCCCTCTCAGATTCAATAGATTCAAAGAAGGCCTGTTCAGGGGAGACAATGAAGACGCCTCTTCGCCTGGCGCCAGGTCCCCTCAGGGACCGCGGAGGGACGTGGAGACCATGGGGAGGATCAGAGGTGCATCACAACCAGTCGATAGCTCTCATATGAATGTGCTGTAAAGGGGCCATAGCAGGCTTCTGTGGTCATGCATTTATGAAGCCTTCAAAGAGCAGAAACATCTTGCCATTTTATAATTAATGTAAACTGTAATTAACTGAAATGTTTTCTCTAAGGAAATTAGTTTGACTGGTTTAATTAGTAAATAGGATTTCAAGCATAACAGATTTTTTGAATTAAAATTTATGAAGAGGACTCATTACAAACACACAGTTGGCAGTTTTTAACTAATCATTTGCCTTGTCTGCCCCAGCCAAAGGGGGAATGTCTCCTCTGTTCCTTGCCATCCGGTCTTCGATGGCTGCAGTGCATGCTGGGATGCGGCTGCCTACCGCAGAGCTCTCAGTGGCGATGGTGAAGTACGCCTTAGAGCACAGCTGCTTGGAGCTGGTCACACACTGGGTTACCCAGAAAAAGTGAGGATCAGACAGTAGCTTGAGGCTGATCGTACTGTTTGAAAGTGAACAGATCATTTAATCCGCAGTGAGGACAAATAATTAAAGGCATTTTTGAGTGATTGAGATGTGTTTGTTGTTTTTAGTTGGTGTCTGTGTAGCTCATGGGTGGTACCGTGTATCTGTGTGAGGTTTGTGCTCCTAACGTGTTTGTGACATAGTGGTTTCTCGCGTGGTGTGGACTCGCAGACTGACTTGCTCAGAGGCCCTGGGGGATGTGATCTGCTCGTACCGGTGCGCTGGCCAGCAGGTAGCCGACACCTGTCTGACCCTGGCACAGCTGGTGTACGAGGCCTGTGGAGTCCGGGCGAAGGCTGCGGCCTGTCTCTGCAGCAGGGGCATGACGCACACGGCGATGGTCCAGCAGGACGCGGCCTTCTCATTTGGTGAGGACTGTACTGGTGCCCATTCACCAGACCCCCCCCAGGTCCTGAACATCCAGTGGTTCTAGGTATTCTCAGCACCTTGGGTTGTCAGCTGGGCAGGAGAACACCTGCAGACAGTCACCAAGAAGGGAGAACCTGTCAAAGGGCCCCTGGTTTCTATAACTTTTTAAGAACATTCAAAAATGTTCAGTTTAGATCCCCTAATCTGTGTAACACTAATCAATTATTATGTGCAGTTGTTGCTTTTAATAAGTACCTTTAAATACAGTATTCAGATTTGACGTAATTTCTGGTCAAATGCTGCATCAGTGCACAAGTGCTAACAGCTTTCAGCCAATTTCCTTTTGTCCTTGATCTTCGTGCTACCTGCTGCCCCCTGTGGCAAGCAGCCAGAGAAAAGGTCCCCCCCCATCCCTACCAGGAGGGGGCGATCACTGGTCCCAGCATCACTTCCTGGGCTCCCGCCAGTCCCCCGCCAGGCCCGCCATCTGCTCCTCACGGCAGGTAGCTGTCCGATGGGCATCAGGCTTACAGGTGGCCCCCTGAGGCCCGTCTGTGGGACCCCAGCAGATTTGGGGCCCCATGATGTCATCCTGTAGAGGTGTGATTGGACTGCCCCTTCCATGGGCCAGCCACACTGGTGCACGAGCACATTTCTGGCCCGGTCCAGTCCTCCTGCTCTCAGCATGTGCTTAATTAAGCAAAGCAGCCTGCCCAACAGGACACTGCCACCATATGTTTACAACAATATTTGACACTTTTGTTCTCTAAATGCGTATTGTGGGCCTGGAATTGTATGCTCTGATTCAAAATCAAGTGACCTCGCCTCACCGGAAATGTTCCCAAATGGTTTCCCTTGGAGTTGTAATTTCGTTTTCTTCCGGTTTGAAGTGGTGCTGCTTCACATGCCTGTGTGCAGACTGCTGTCCTTAAGAGGTGTTTCACATGTGCAGATGACTGCTTGTACCTCCTGAAGAGCTACCCCAGCTTGGCCCTGATCCAGGGCCTGACCACAGCGCACCACGGCCGACCAGCTGTACTTTCCCCGGGGTTGGTCGCCCACACCCTCCTGGCCAGCGGCAGGGAGCAGCTCGCCGTCCAGCTGCTGGAGAGCATCCGCAGCAGTGCTCCAGGTGAGCAGATACAGCCAGTCTCATCCAACGGGGCCGAGAGTGAAGTCCATACGTTAAAGCTACCGGTGGGCAGCTCTAATGGGCTATTTTACGGCCCACACAGGGCACCATCGTCAGGTTCTCCTGCCAGAAGGTGAATATATTATATAAGGTGTAATGGCAAAAAGCAAATGCAAAAAGTATATGTGATATACTCTAAACCACATAAGCCGTGGACTTAAAGCTCATATGAAGATGTTAATTTAAGCAGGTCTTTTGGAGTGAGTGTATATGGTCTTACCAGTGGTTTATAGGGACCCAGTAACAGCACCAGCAACGGAGAACAATATAAACTACAAGGGCGTATAAGTATTCCCCCATGCAGTGAAGTGGTAGATGCCGATTTCTAAGATGAGGGCACGCTTTGGGCAGCTGGCAGCATGAGCAAAAAAGGTGTGTTTTTTTTTCTCTTTAGTAGGTCAGCTTCTTGTATGTAAATATACTGCTCTCCAACATTGAAGGATTTCTTTCGAACATTAGTTGCAGTGTCTGCCCTGTTGCTTCAGAGCCTCTAGCTCAGCATGAAGCCACACCCACAGCTTAGTTAGAAAGCTAAGTGCCCATCTAGTGTACGAAAAATCACCAATCCTGAAACTCAAAGAAATGATCAAACTCAGTGATAATGACTGTATTTACAATATTTGCAAATGCCAATGGCGAAAGGTGACATACGAAATCATAAACTGGCCTTCAACAAAATGCTTCTGTGCCCCTGCATGCAGCAGAGTGAATAAATAATGTGAGCCAGCACCTCAGGCCGAGTGTGGAACCTGTCAGCCACCAGCATCAGTGTTATTGGTAGTTTATTCTGTCTTGTGTCCAGCTTCCAGGTGGGTTGTAAAAATCTGACTGCAAGTCTGCCTGTCCAATCAACGCTGCCTAAGCAAAAACTATGTACTAAACGCTCATAGACTTGCAGGACAGCATCTGGGTGGGCTCCGAAAACATGTAATCGGAACATATTCACCATTAAACTTATATTGATTCTCCTTTTAGATGAAATATACAAGAATCTATCATGAACTTCCAGGATGGCGTCAGCGGGTGTCTATGGGCTGTATTTACCCTGGCTTCTAAGGGAAAAATAATGTATGTGTTGTCAAAAGCTACTTCTGTGAAATGATCAGCGCTGTGGTTCAATTAGTAAGATAGATTACACTTTTAATCGCAAAGAAATTAATTTAACATCGATTCACTGCCTCTTTCAGTTCCTTTTGGCAATTTAATTGGGGAAGCTGTGCTTCCCATACACTGTCACACAGAGTCAGGTGGGTGAATAGATGGATATGTTCAGTAAATTTGTCTAACTCCCTAAAGTGTAAAAATGATCTGGGTGAAGGTGCCTGCAGCAGAGCCGTGATGTCACTTCCTGTGAATGCGGGCGCTGCAGCTTGGTGAGGTGGCTGAGTCATTCTCTCAGCTCTCTGCCAGGCTTATAGCTTTACTGCGGCTTTTAACCCCCCGGTGCTGTGTAATCAGATCGCTCACCCCCAGCTCTGCGGCTTGTCCTGCTGCAGGTGCCCTGGATGGGGCCATCCTGGCTGATGTCGGATGCACCCCCGAGGGGTGGGGCGAGATTGCCGAGTGCTGCAAGCAGCAGGACCGGTTCCAGCTGGCCCAGGAGATCCTGACTGTGCTAACCTCCCAGGATGGCACTGTGCTCTTGTCGCCAGACCCTGAGGGAGCCAAGTTGATGGAGCACGTGTTCATGTAATGGGACAGCCACCAGAGGGAGCCATGGGGCTAGAACTCTGTATGGAGTCTGACGTAATGCAGTGGGGAGTGGGTGGGTTGGTTGGATGGGGGCAGGGCATCACAGTTCCAGCAGAATGAATGGAACACTTAGTGCTGTTCACTAGCTTATCATCCACAAAACTGAAGCATTGGCCTATATGCCACTCACAACTGGATAAACCAATAGAGTCTCTTCATTCTCAGCTCTCAGCTTGCCATTGGTCCTCACTCACAGATACACATCTCCCGACAACAGCTGCAGCTGGTAGGAGGAAGGAGGTGGACTGGCAAGAAATCTCCTAAAAAAAAGGGGGTCCTTAGCTTAGTGCGGAGAGGGGAGTTGCTGTCTGTCATCAGAAGCCGTTTACAGGGCAGTTCTCTTGCTGGGAGACGCTCCTTTAGCTTAAACACTTAAGCGCTGCTCTAATGCAAAGGTTATAGATGCAGGTCCTGGGGGCACATCCTAATTATAATCCTTGCTTTGGGTGAAAGTGTCAGTTAGATTAAGTGTAAAATAGTCCCAGAGAGCACTGCTAGCTAACTTTTCCAATGTAAATGTTTTTTTCAAAAACATATATAAAGAGAAGCGAGCTGTTTGAGCCCTGTGTCCCCGCGCCTGTGTAAACACGCCCAAGGCCGCATTCTTATTCCCGGCACGGCCCTCGCTGTCCCAGCCTCCCCCGTGAACGTCGGCGGTGTCCGGCAGTGGTGGTGAAAGGACAGTGAGCTCTGTTTTGTGCTGAGTGCTGTTACTCCGGCCCAAGCGGGAGGCCGGGGACTTGTCCTCCTCGCAGACAGAGGCTTCATTGTGGTCCTGACCGATGGGGGGGGGGCGGGCGGGCGTTCAGGGCAACTTATGCTAATGTCAGAATTCAGAGTCATTGCTGTGCCCAGTGTAGACAAACACAGTGTCACTATCAAGTGCATAATGCTGACCCCTCCCCCTCCAACAGCACAAACCAGCACAGCTTCCTGTAGCAATTTCATGTTGCATGTTGATCATTTTCAGACCTTATCCAGTTATACAGCCGGATCACTGGAATGAGATAGCAGATTGTCCTCCCTGAACTTGAGCCAGGAGCATGCTTATGATGTCACTGTTGACCAACGGTCACCCGCCAATAGAAATGAAATTCCTTTGCACCTGATTTCACCCTTGATGACATCATGCTTTTAAAATGGGCTATTGTATTGATTCCCATTAGATCAAACCAATGATTGAGGGCGCGCAGTAATTCCACCCTTACTTTGATGCCTTGATACTTCATTTGCTTTTCAGATAGGCTGATGTTTCAAGTTCAGATGAAAATAGCTTAAACCGGATATCTCAGCTATGCAAAATAAACTGTTTCTTTGCTAGAACCCAGCTAGATTAAGTATTAACAGGCAACACCACTGGCTGTAGGGCATGAAAGCATTCTCTATGTAGTGACAAGTCAGAGTAATTCATACTTTGATGAAATTGTGGATTCACTAACGCTCACGTCAAACAGGGGATGGAGAAACTCTTAGTCATCTGATCAGGATAACGCCCTGATTTTGGTGAGCTGCTGGACGTGTTCACAGACATTGCGTCCATACAGAGCATGAGCCAAAGGTATTCTTATTCATTGTGTCTGTTCACATGCCTCTGTTGATTTGTTGAAATCCAAATAGC
>JAODKK010000060.1:3155334-3165730 GCA_026774405.1 Petrocephalus microphthalmus | reverse complement strand
CTATTGGAAAACATTTCTTAACACTTGAGGGGGGCACAAATAATGTAGCAGTATTTCAGGTCTTGCTTAATGTATTAATTAACCAGAAACTGTTAGTTATGTTCTGATCCCATGTCCATTCATAAATAATAACGGTTCATATACTTCAAAACAGTGATTATGTTTGCTTATGATTTGTACGTGAATAGTAACTGAGTTAATAAGTAACTTGATCCCTCTCAAGTAAAGTGTCACCAAATGTTTTAATGACACATTGTAAAGTATTTTTACTACGTTGTTATAGAACAACGCAGCTCCTCCCAAGATTGCAAGTTGATCTAAGTTCAGTGGGTCGAAAGTTTAATTTGCAACACATAAGTTACATGACATTTAGATAAACGTATCAAAATGACGCGGTATTATTCGATTATGAAACTTTCACATTTAACATGTACAAACATGCACGTCCTACAGCCTTCTGCCGGTATATTACACATCCCTCGTACTGAATTTGTTGCTGGTTCAATTTTCAATGCTTGATCGAGCTCTTTCCTTGATAATTATTTACTTATTCGAGTATGGACACTGATGGAAAGGTTCAAATAAGGCGCTAGCTGGGAGTATCCGTACCCTGCCCTTTGCCCTAGTTCTTAATTTACAAGCCAGTTGAGCTAAATAGAAAGCCACCCAGAAAAGAAGGCTCAGTTTTACCCTTTATCATTAGAACTTTGGTGTACAATTAACTAGAAAATATTTTTTATCCTATCTGTGTTACCCGTTTAACTAAGCTGGCACAATTACATTATTACAAAGGTAGATGCAAGCCATCAACCGATCCTCACGCGCGATACCCATCGAGCAAATCTCATTTTGCATAGGGGGGATAAGAGTTAAAGTCACTGTGCCGTCATTTAATCCGCTGTCGCACGCCCTTCCACTTATCTACCGCTCCAGATCGCCGACACAACCTGTGCTTTGCCCGAGAGACAAGAGGGGCGCGGTGCTGTCGCCCGCCGTGCCCGCACCTCCCTGAGTGGGCGGAGCGGGGAGGGAACCTCTCAAACACTCATTGGTCAGCCGAGACATCAGTCAGCGGCGGTTGAGCGTAATTGGCCCCCGAGCTGTCTCCTCCGTTTCAATATTCTGCAGTGGTGGCGCGTTACTGTTCGCGAGTCTCCTGAGCAGCAGGGCTCTGCTGTAACGAGGTACCGCGGCGCGCTGGTCCACTTTCATTCGGGCTTGATTAAATAAAGTGAGAGATATAGATCCACGAACAAACTGCTTGCTGGTATTAGATTTCGGGGGGTCAGGGGTATTTAGAGATCATACAAGCGGACAGCTCGTTTGAAAGGGAGAAAAAAAAATCCCCAACTTGTAAAGATGGAAGACGGCGAGCAGATATCCTCCACGACACCCTTCGGCTTTGACGCGGGCTGGCTGCAGGAGCCCCGGCCGGCCGAGCCCGAGTTTCACGACAACGAAGCCGCGGCCAAGGAGGACGACGAGATCTTAGACCTGGCCGGGGGCGCGAAGGAAGCGCTGCAGAGGCACCGAGCCGCCGCGCAGGACTACGGCTCCTCGCCGTTCGAGCAGCCGCAGAAAGCCGCCTTCCCGGCAGCCGTGGGCGCGGGAGACCCCTTCGGAGATGCCGGGGGGAAGCGGACGCCCGCAGCCGGGGAAGCTGCTGAGACGCCGCTGAAACCGCAGGTGCCCGAGGCGGTGCCGGGCAGCCCCCCGAAGGCGCCCCCGACGGCTTCGCCGCCCTCCGGTAAGTAACGCGCCGCCTGAACCCGGCGTGTCCCCCGGGCTTCGCCCCCTTAATCACAGACCCTCGTCTAATTAATAAAAAAGACCCACAATTGCTGTTAATGGAGCGGCGACGCTGGGAGGAAGTTTCGGGAACAATGGCGATGCGCCGCCCCGGATCGATGCCCTCTTTCCGGGCCGCCGCGGCTCATTTAGGCCGCCCTGGTTAAGCCGGTCGGGCGCAGATGGCTTGCGCTGGTACCCGGGGCACCTGGGGGGCGGGATGGATGAGCGCGGCCGCGGCCCACCTGTCCCCCGGCCCCCGGCGTGCGGGGGAGGCGCCGCCAGCTGCGGCTGGGGGGGGTGCCCAGTCACGGCCAGACAGACGCATCTTAGCCAGGGTGGCCCGGTGGCCGCGTTCGCATGAGGCGCACGAAGGTGCCGCCAGCTCCGCCCGGGGCTGTGCCGAGTGACGCCGCTTTGTCCTCCGTCCTCCCACCCAGGCGGCACGATTGCCGGCTCCGTAGGGCCCCGTCGGGGCGTTTTTCGGTGTGGCGGAGCCTGCCTGTTACAGAATGCGGCGTGCAGACGCGCCCCTTAATGTCCGCCCGTTGCGCCATCCGCGCACACGGGGCGCCGTCACCAGTCCCCCCGGGGGGGGCGCTTCTTTGTCTGGGCACGTCGCGCGAAATGCGAGGCAAATGCGTCGCAGTTCGGGCTTCATCTGGAAATTTCTCTCCACCTGCCAAGAATCGGATGGACCTTTTAAAAGTCGGGATTGTTGTCGGATGCCTGCGCGTTATGGACTAAAGGGCCGCCAGGGCCGGGGATGACAGTGCATTACCGGGGAGCGGCAGGGAGGGGCCGCGCAGGGGGGCCGGCTCCCGCGACGGCCCTACCTACACTTTCCTTCCTCTTTCTGGAAGGAGTGAATTTTAGGCATTTTTATCCGCAGTCTGCTGTAATAGGATGTTTCTTTTTTTTTTTTTTTTACTGAAGTATTGTGCAGAAAAGGGCGGATGGGACTCAGATTACCAAAAGCCAGGGGGAAGAGCATCTGCGGGCCGCTTCCTGCTTGGCGTAGCCGAGCTGTTAGACAATACGTGAAGGTGCATTATCAAATATTTATCGAACGTCTCAAAGGGAGAAAACCGATTCCTGGCATCCAGTGCCTATATAAAATGACTTTTGTTTTCTAAGTGTGTGGATTTGTGAGGTTTTAATGTAAGGAGTGCTGGAGATGGCCAGTACTGTCTTTTTGCCAAGCACTCCATCTAAAAATGGTGGCTTGCCTGGCATGGCTTCAGAGCTTATTCCCCCCACTTGGAAGTAGCCTTGTTTTTCAGAACAAACGCTGTTCTTCCTGCGATGCTTCCCTGAGCAAAGGGTGTTGTTCCTGAACCAAGCGAGCCTCTTTGACTCCTTCCCATAATATTGTTGTTTTGCCGTCAGAGGCATGCATTTCCCCGCTGTGTTCAAAGGCTCTGTACTGCTGGCCCGATTGGCGTGGCGTTGCTGGCTGTCCTCAGCACGGACGCATGTCTGCAGTTGGGTGTGGGTGTTTACTCTGTTTCCTAGTACCACATTAGCATTGCTAACTGCATCACACGCCCCCCCCCCCCACCCGTTATCTCTTCCTCGACTGTGTTGAGGCCATTGTGACCATGAGTCAGTGTTGCCACAACAGCTGAAGTTGTCCTGCCAGTGTCCATATCTAGATAGCTGGCTTATCTGTAGACGCAATCCCACTGGGAGTTCCTTCAGAACTTTCTGGTGGCATTTGCCTGGTTTTCTGCTCTGCTTTTCACCATTTTGTGCAGTATATCTCCTGCTTACCCATTGCTGACTTTCTGTAGCACAAAGCCTCAATGGGTCTACCGCGATTGATCCGTCATTTTGACCAAGAGTATGCAGGCATAAAAAGATTAATTTCCTCCTGTCGTCTCTTAATATTTAAACAGAATTTATTATATTTGTGGTTTCCCCCAGGGCCTGAAGTGCAGTTTCACCACAGGAGGAAGTGCAACAGCAATCTCTTCCTTTTAGTCACACATCTAAAACGGCTTGTCTAGGCTCTTTATGATGGTTTTTTTCCCCTCTGAAGTGAATAGCTGCCAGGCCTATGGAGTGAGTAGGCCTCTGTGTCATTCAGTATGTTTGAAAAGCCTTCATGTCAGGTCAAATTATTTAAGAAATGCTTAGGCTCCCCTGGGCCTCGATTTACCGAAAACTGACCCTCACTGACCAGTGATGATTTTAAGTTTTGCGATCGATGTAGCTGCAGCATTCATTTTCTGCAGAATGCACGTTTGCTCTCCTTAATAACATGCAGGACTGTGGGACTGGCTTGTTGGGGATTTGACTGATTATGCTGTTGCTAGCAATGCTGAGTGCCTCACTTCCCCATATGAATGCAGTTTGGCACCTTCTGTGTTCCATTGCTAGGGTTTTTTTTTTACCTTAATTGACCTGTACTCGTCACAGGGAAAAAGCCCCCAGCGATGCTGTCTTTCTGAGGCGACAACTGTGGTTAAAATATTAATAAACCTCCCTGCATGGGGAGACTAATTACAGTGAAGAGCTGCTTGCGTCTGTGCTCATTTTGGCCTACTAATGCATAATTATGAATCTGCGCGTTTGAAAGCGCAAGCCATTTTTTTGCCACCTCTGATGGCATCTTATGCGTGGTAAACCCGTATTTGGGATGGAAAGAATAAAACGATAGAGAAACCAAAGAACATGAGGGTGTGAAGAACATTCCAGTGTCTTAAAGGTCCTTATGACTTGGCCTATTAAATACTACCTTTCATATTAACTCACTTAGTTGTGAAAATATGCAGCTTTATGGTACTGAGCATTCTGCATTCAGAGTAACTAATTGACCTTTTATTATTCTCAGGTTTATTACTGAAACAGTGGAACATTGACAAAAGAGGTAACCGGTTCTATAAGAATTTTATTCTTTAAAAATCATTCCCTAATCTTCCATGGTCGTGGGGCTTGATTTGATTATTACTAATTTGATCTTATTTAGGCAACAAATCAACATCTGAAATCTTGGTTTATTATTCTGGAAATGTATTGAATATTTAAGGGATAGATGGATGGTTTTTGAGATGAATGACTGAATTGGTAGAATGATGTTCATCGTCAGCAATATTTACCTTATTTAAAAATATAGATTTCATGTTTTACTTAATGGGAAAAACGATTTGAATTTGTCATCTTAGTTTTATGGCCATTTAATCTATATTAAAGTAATGTTTAACCAAAAATCGAATTGTATATATTTTATACAGTATAGAACTCTATACTGGTATGTATTTTCAAGTGATAATTTTTCTACTACCTGGCATATGAAATGGATCAAGTATTTGGTAGTTTTTGTCACCTGCATTGTTTTGCCTGTTCAGTTCATGGAAGAACTGAAAAAAATGTTTCTTGCAATGCTAAAATAAATTTACAGGTCCTTTTATTTTTTTTAATGTTGAAAATTTTCACTCCAGCATGGTTTTGTACATAGTAAAAGTGCAAAGGTAGAACTTTCAATATGGGAAATTTTTGTTTTGCCTTGTGTTGACGTTTCGTTGACTTGGTGCCTATTTGGTGCGGAAGCTCATGCTTGTTCCATATTTCATTTTGTCCTGATGGGTGTTCGGACTCTGGAATGTGGAGTATTTTCTCACAAGGTCATTATTGTTTACAAGGTGCTATACTTGTCGTATGTAAGCCTTGAATGTCTTTAATGCTCGGTCATACATGACATATCTTTTTCTAATTATTCTATTTGAATGTTTGTATAAGTTTCAGTTCTATCCATTAAGAACTGTACTTTAATGCTGAGCAATCTGTTTTTGGTAGCTGCCTAGAGCACACTTTTTGTTCTGTTTTCCCCAAAATTGTGATTTTATAATGACAGCTTTGTTGGCTGTCAAAATTGTCTAAAGAGACTCATTAATGTTCATAATTACATGACAATTCATCTTTAGTCTTTAATTTTGTGCGTCTTTCATATGCTATGGAGCTCCCTATTTTGAACACTATCAACGATCAGTGAGAATTAAAAACATTTGGTCTAGTGTGTTAGTCATTAATGTAGCTGTATTATCTTTATACCAGCCTCCTTGTCTAGAGGATAATTCCAGTTTGCTTGCTTCATTACAGAAGTACCTAAAAAAAGCTGTATTTACTCAGACTGCTGTTGTCCTGTCTGCTGTGAGCTTTGCTTGTCAGTGCTCATTGGGTGTGTTCCACTCGCCCTTTGCCACTTTCTTAGAGATGCTCACTGTTGCTGTGCCCTTTTCCTCCTTGTTCCTCTGTCCTCCCTGTAATGTCCCACAAGCTGCTTGTTTTGGTTGCCGGGACACGAGTCCCTCCCTCTGCTCTTCAGATCAGCTGACTATGTGAAACTGTTCTAAGCTGATTTACTTTTTATTTTTTTATTATATTTTTCCCTTCCAGATGAGCCCACCTTTCCTCCTTCTGCTCCATCTCAAACTCTGATGCATTCTTCTGCAGGCAAGTTCTCTCTGCTTCCCCTGACTAACCTGCCTTTGTGTCGTTTCAGTCCTTTCCTTGTTCCCTTTGGCATGCCGTCTCCCGAGGGGTGGGCCTTTTCTATCTTCTGGGCACTTAAATTGCACGCAGTTGTCCTTTTTAGTGTGTGTGTGTGTATATACAGTCTGCATGCAGGGTGTTTCTTTCCTGCGGTACTATGCACTGCATCCTCTTCTCTGTTGCACTTGTGCCTGTGTTACTTTGTTGTGTTTCTTGCAGTCTGTTCTAATGGTGCTATGCTTCCTGATTTGCATGGAAGTTTTGCCTCTTTTCCTTTGGTGGTTGCCCTTGTTGATTTGCTTAACTTATCAATTCGGGGCTTTTCTGTGCTTCTTGGGCACCTGCACCAGGGCTGTTTTAAGTATGAAATATTAACTAAGGGGGCATTTTGAAATTCCTCTAAATCAGTGCTTCCCAGCCCAGTCCACGAAGACCCACAGGCGGTCCATATTTTTGCTCCCTCCCAGCTCCCATCTGGGAGCAAAAACACATACTCTGTGCAGGTTGTGGAGGACTGGATTGTGAAACACTGCCCTAAATCATGCAGCAGTCACTGATGGGGCTTTCCGTGTTGGTGACACCTACTTGACCTTTGGCATGAAATGTGACTTGTGTGGCATTTTCCTTTCTGTCTATGTGCACAGAGGGCAGAGCTCAGCCACTGGGGCAGGAGGGTGATTCTTCTCAGCTTGGATCTTTTGCACTTCCTCCCTTTCTCTCTCCTCTTCATTCTCCTGACTCTTTGGAGGAGCTGTCTCTCTCTGAAAGCCCCAATCAAGCCCCTGTGGCATCAGTGCCATTCGGCTCCGTCCTCACATCATCTATAGAGTTGTCTCAACAGTCGAGCCGGGATGTGCCTTTGAGTGAGGAGATGAAAACGTTTGAATCTTTTACAGTGTCAAAGCTAGGCCTAGCTAGTGATGATCACAGCCTCTATGGTGCGACGGACAAAGAGAGTGTGAAGGCGGCCACCTTCTCTCCCGGAGAAACTGATCGGTTCTTAAGCTCGCTTATGACTTCAGAGGTTGATCTTGGGTCTAAGGTGGATCCAGGAAAGTCTGGGCGATGTGAAGATAGTGGAGTTGCATCCTCTCCTGATGAGAAATTTGGTAGTTCAGTTGGGTCTCATGATGATGGAAAAACCGATAGTGGTAAAGAAGGGTTTGGTAAAGATTCAGAATCTGGAGAATCTACTGGATCAACTCCAACTCAGTCACCCGTTAACCCGAAGGTCACTACTGAGTCTTTCCTTTCATATGCACCCTCTAACCCAACAGCAAATTTGGATGCTCCATTCATTGCCTCCTGTGGTATCTTCAAGGATGTTGATGAACCGACTAAAGACATTTTTTCACCAAAAACATCTTGGTGTGAAACTGATCTTGCAAGCAAACTGGAAGTAGATGATGATGATTTTCTGGGTGAGGTTAAAGTCTCCGCTGCTGCAAGGAATCCGTTCCAGGGGTTCTCACCTATAGGGGATTCTAGCAGTGGGTTACCTCAGTTTGGCGAGACTACTTCTGATATGAAGGGTGTAAAATGGGCGTGTGTATCTGAAAGTCCCACGCCAGACTTGGTACCTAATGCACATGAAGGTGAATCCCAAGATGCTGCTCTGAAAAAAGAAGAAGCAACTATTGATTTAGTCCAGATGGCTTCTGACCCTGTGAAGGATTTGCCTGATGTTCCAGTTCACTCAGTTTTAACTGAAGTGTCTAAGGAACCTTCAGCACCCCCATCTCTGCCAGATATCCTGAAGTCCTCTCCTCTGATCCCTGAAAAAATAGACTCTGGGTCATCAGAAGCAAGCTCTGATAATGAACAGAGTCCAACAGAGGAAGTACTGATGGACAGTAGCCCTATGACTTACTCTGCCACTAACCCTTTTGCCTTTGACACTAAGATCTCACTTTTAAAGGAAATGGCTGAAGAAACTGAGGCTCGCGCTGCTGCCAAAGAAAAGATTAATGTTGAACCATGTACCGAGAAAAGCTTTGGTGCTTTTGACCTGGTGAAGGAGGTGGAAACCACCAAGGGCAAAGATTCACCTGCAGTGAAAACGGAACAAAAAGACTGGAATCTTTCAGATAATGATTTGGTCAAATTTGACACAGAGTCTCGGACCTCTCTGTCTTCTATGAACCTGCCAATAAGGCCACCCTCCCAACATCTAGCAGCAGCAGAAGAATCTGATTCTGAGAGTCCAATGACAGACTCATTGTCTCCAGTGCTGGAAGCCATGGCAAAGAACCCAGCAAGTTTTCAGATTGAAACTGAGAGCAAGCCTTCAGAAGAGTCCAAAATCTCAGCGGCTACTGCAATTAAGGCAGTGTATATGGAGGAGCATGAGACGTCAGAGCATGACGTCTCATCTGAGGAGTTTGAATTCATAGAGAGGCCTCCAAAGGGTGTAATGGACGATTTCTTGGAAACATTGGATAGTGCAAAGTTTGCAAAAGCACCAGAGATGGGTACAGATGATGATGCTTCACCAGGATTTGGACAGGGAGATCTAACCACTGATATAGAGTCAGCAGTGGGGTCCCAGCAAAGTTCCTACTTGCTCCTAACACAGCCCATCTCTAGGGCTTCACCCCAAAAGCTCAAGGCAGATCTAGAGAAACCACTCGAGCCTTCTGAATTTGTGTACCAACCCCAAGAGGCGGCTGCGCCTTCGAAGGCCCCTTTTGTCTACTCTACATCAGAAGAGCCTGAGAAGACTGAGGACCAGACAGCCAGTATCACAGCCCACACTGAAGCACCTACAGCTGCTAGCTTGGCACATCTAAGCACAGAAGCAGGTAATATCAGCATGGATGTAGACTACTGTTCCCCCATACTCATTCCTCATATGGGGTCCCCTCCCCCACACACATTTCAGTCTTTTTATTTAATGCCCTTTCACCCCATGTCACATTCTTGTTTTTTTTTCCTTTCCTGTTACTGCATGCTAACCCATTAACTACTCAGAGCGTGTCTGCGGGTGGGCGTGTGTGCATGTGCATTAGGTTTCTCATAAACCTTGTACGTAAAATGCTCGCTTGTGTTCATCCCCCATAAGAGAATTCATTTCACTTAGTGTTTATTCTTAGGTGTCTTGGTAAGTATGAAGATGCTTGTTCTCCCTTGGAAATCCTCATTAATGTAGAATCTGGAGATTCCTAGAGGATTGGTGAGGTGCTGGTTTTACTTGTGCAGGGAGGAAAGGTAATGAGTAATAGTGTAAATAGTTTTTATGTTAATATGCTAATGATGAGTGGTGTCTGGGCTGTAAATATGTCAGCATTAGTGAAGCCGCTTGACTTCCTCTGTATAGAAAGATTCAGTGACCGTGCAAATGTAGGCGCGGAGTTCTCAGCTTGCCGAGTGAGTCGACTGCACATGTACCAGTGAGATGAGTACTGAGTGCAATCAAATCCAGTTAAACCTTTCTAGCATTTTGCAACTGCTGTTTTGTGTCATTGATCTTTAAAATGAAATAACTGACTTTACTGAATGAAGTGAAGGTTTGTCTGAACAAGATGGACACCTTTTGAAGGCCGGATATTTAGTGCCATGTAAGTATAGTGCCTCTCTTCTAAAGAATTTGTGCTTTGTGAGCTGGTCAGTTTGAAACTGCACAGTAGTGACCTAGCGGGTGTGTCCAGCTTTCTTAGGATCATTAGAATGAGCCCAGCTTTGTAAAAGTTTGCTTGAAGATGAAGTCCTGGGCCTCTGGGTGTGTCTTGTTGCCTCCAAAAATGGTGTTTGTGTAGGTTTGCCATTCTGCTGGGTGGGGCTGCTCTCTGCCTTATGGAAGAAATTGCAACACTCATCCCGATCTGACCAACACTGTGGACTGATCACTGATTTTTTTCCCCTCATTTATATAATATGTGTGTGTATAATGTAAATAAAACTAGGGCTGCCTCTAACGAGTATTTTTCTATCGATCATAATCTGTCATCCTTTTCTACAAATTGGTCGGTTACTCTAAGCGACTAATTTCATTCTGACAACAACAAACTGTCATTACTGGGCTTTAGATGATGGAGGCCGGCTTTTCGGTACTATCCGGAAGTTACTTATGCCCACAATTAATTATATAAGCAGATTAGTAGTATGCCTGAAATAT
>JAODKK010000060.1:3113137-3129820 GCA_026774405.1 Petrocephalus microphthalmus | reverse complement strand
TAAGGGCAGAGGGAGCACTGAGCCTGAAGGAGGTGAGATTTAAGGGCAGAGGGAGCACTGAGCCTGAAGGAGGTGAGATTTAAGGGCAGAGGGAGCACTGAGCCTGAAGGAGGTGAGGTTTAAAGAGGGGATGCACCCAAAAACTGAAAAAGATATCATTTAGAGCAGGGCCAGAATCCAACACAGTTTGCAGATTTCCCTCCTCAAACCGAAGTGACTTAAGCAGCAACCTTCAGAGTCATATGTAAATATTTTCCATAAACTGCCCATAATGCTCAACAATCTCTCACAGACATAGACCAGCAGTTAAACTAGGTAAACCCCGGATACGGGAGAATAATACACATGGGCAGTAAACGGTGAGTGACTTGGCAAGGGTACAGTCTAAACAGGAGCAGAGAAATACTCCGTAAACGTCAAGAATCAAGAATCTGCCGTGCTTCCACGACTGGGCCAAAGGAAGAACGAAGCCAAACAAAGACGCAATTCAGAAGAAGGCTGGATTGCTCTGTATTCCGATTGTAATCAAAAACCTGCAGGGGGAATTTCCCGTATGGTGCTGATGTAATAAAAATTACGGAACAATTATCAAAGGTAGAGCTTTGCTAAAATGTCTAGTTGTCACTCCTCGACTGACGCTATCAGAGTAGCATAGCTAGCCGATACCGGGGCCTTTCCGCAACAGAAAGATGTTCTGTGTTTATAAGTAAGCGGCACGGCTAGCTACAGGAACGTACGATACCGTAGACTGAGCCCTTTTCCTTTTGGACTGCCGACTTTGGCTCCCACTGGGGAAACAGAGAAGAATGATCCAACTTGTACACTTCAATACTCTGTCATTTCACTCTCACAATATCTGGCAAAATAGTTCAAATATTTGCTTAAAACGGCACAGTGTAACATACCAACTGTCCTTGACTGTACAATGAAGCAATGATATAAAGTCACAATGGCCTGGTTGAAAGGGGTCTCCCGGTATGGATCCGGTCATGATTTGTCGAGATTTATCACACTTACAATGGTGAGGGGCGCTCAAACTTTTGTCCAGCCTGGTATCGCACGGCAACAGAAAAATAACCAATGGCTCTTTTTTCTCACCCTCCTCACTGACAACTGGTCGAAAAAATCTAATTTTTATCACAGCCCTTCAGCAAATCATGGAGACTGCAAATCTGAGACATCTAATACCTCGCATCTACAGTCCGTTTGCAATAAGTCGTGATGGAGACATAAGTATGGCCGTACATAACTACAGACCTAAAGACGCGTGACACGGCAAAGGGTGAGTAGTGTAGTGTAGTACTGAGACATCCACAGCCGATGCCCGTCTCTAGGTACCTATGGCTTTTCACACATGGAGGACTAGAGGGAGAAATCCTGGAGATGGAGAAAAATGAACTAGAGCTCTTGGACTTGCAGAGACAGTTGTGTAACATAATTACTGCTGGGACTTGCCAATTCCCAGTGATCCCTTTGTGTCAGTCAGGCCTGAACATAACCGATGAAGAGATTCTCGGCTTCTCAAGGATATTACCATGACCTGCTCCTAGGGATTGTATCCATTTCTCTTAAAGATGCCTTTTTTTCTCGCGTTTGCATCCTGCAGGTCAACGTCAACTGCGCGTCACGGGAGGACAAAGGAAGGGAATAGCCCAGATTAGCATGTCCGTGTGTGTGATGGAGAGCAAGCAGATGTAAGAACTCCTGTGCCGAGCTTCTAGGACTACAGAATCTGCTCAATGTGTCAGCCTGCTAACTAAACATGGGCATGCAATGATCCCAGACTGAGCAAAAAAAAAAAAAAAAACCAAATACCCCTGACAAAGACCAACTGCCTTGATAAATGTATGTGGTGTATCGCCAGGGATGAAAACACCATGTCAAAGTTATCCTACCTGTCCTGCATCGCATGAAATATTAGTTTGCTAACACAAGTCCCAAATGCTATATAACTGGCATCATTAGTCTCTGAGCTGACTATAGCCAGCCGGGACTTTATTCCAAGCCTCCTCACAGCTGTGGCGGATGTTGGAGAAGTCATGCAGGAATGAATTGCACACAGTTGCACTTAAGGAGCTAATGGGGAAGCTATTCTCCCAGTAATAAGCAGGAGCATTAGGCAGAGGACACTTCCTTTCCATGGTCACCTCTCCCCGAAGCTCTGTCCTCCATTCCCCGCTCGCACTCCCACAATTTGCATGCCGGCATTTTAATGTCCCAGATGTGGCAGCTGGACGTGGGACCGTAAACCCCAGATGAGCTCGTCGGCTTTGATTTGCATTAGCGCGTCAGAGGCCGTCAGTCTGCTGATGCCGGGCCTTGCCGACTCCAGCCCCGAGTCCCAAACTCCCGGGGATAGGCCCCGCCCCAAACTCCCGGGGATAGGCCCCGCCCCAAACTCCATGGGATAGGCCCCGCCCAGGCTCACCACTAGATAAACAGTTAAAGAAAAAGGATGAACTACCTACCGGAAAGTTACATTCATCCAGGTGATATTATACATTCATGAATAAGCATTAAAAGTGTCTTTATATAAACATTTTACATATACGCACTTCCACATCTAGAACCCAGAACAGGCATAAAAGATATGCAACAAATCTTGTGTCAACTCTATTATAGTATTTGAATGTCTGGAGTTCTACACGCTGAATATAAACACAAATATACATCCAGGCCACATCTAGACCTAACAAAAGCCACATTAAATATATCAAATATTGTTTAAAGCGAGTCTTGTTCTCAAGAATACCACAAATATTAGCAAAGTTCTTAAAAGCACAATAACATTCCAAAAGCTATTCAACTCTTATGACAGTCTGCGAGGCCACTGTCCACACCCAGAAAAAATGTCTGAAAGTTATTGGAAAAATGGATGTTTAAAAGATAAATACTAGTTTATGTGACAGGACTCTAAAATCGCAAACTGTAATGAGAGTAGTACCCCGCAGAAGTGACATGACACAGCTAAGTTTGTGCCAATGATTCCCCATTACGCAGATTCAGGAACAGGTCAGACTCAGGCGTGACCTTCCCGCCACAGGGCAATAGTAACTCAGCATTCAAAAAGACAACACATACATGCATAAACACACCATTCGCTTCATTATATCAGAGATAATGTAAGGAATCAGTACTTGATCGTATAAATAATTACTCTCCCCTATTCATTAATCTAATTCTACAAAAGCTTCTTCAATTTAAAACCTTGAGAGAATGTAAGTTCAACGATTCAGATCCTTACAGACTCCATTTACAAAATTACAAAATGCCTACTGCAAATATTACGTCTTCCCATGTGTTTCCCACAGAGTGTATGTGTGTTTGTTTGTGTGTGTGTGTGTGGGGGGGAGGGGTGGGGTTGTTAAAGTGGACCTCAAGGAAGTAAGGGTGAGAAAACCCCACAGCAAAGATTTAACCCTGAATTACACACTACTGGGGTGCTGGGAACTAATTGAGAGATGAAGGCAGCCCTTAGTGGCTTATATTGGTTACCCAGAAACCCATTTTTATGCTGGAATATAGTCTTGATCTTAGGGTCTCTGCTTCATGGGGCTGGGAGACAACAGGATGAAGTAAAGGCAGATCATGTATAGAAGCAGGAAATTCTGAGATTCAGGACTAGGAGCGGCAGGAGGAGGATGGTTATTCCCGAATCCGGAATTCCGTCCATGCGAAATGACAGCTCACTATGTCGGACCAGGAGTAGCTGGGCTGAATTACTGCAGGGTGAGGGTGAGCATGGAGATGTGGGTGGACTGATCCTGTCACTGAGAGCTTGTTGACATCCAAACCACCCGGCGTCTCCTATTACAGCCTAGACTGGATGTGACCTCGTTTGACACCTAAGACGCTTACAGCCAACCTGGCTGAAGCCCCCAGGACACGAGGTGCCCCCCCCCCCGATAAGAGACACATGCGTTCCTACAGATGTCAGCATGCAAACAATATGATACGATACCATCCGTTCGGTCCTGACCTCTGTGCCCTCTATGAGGAAAAAACATCCATCTGACATTATTCATTACTGCTGAGCCGTGCCAGTCTGGCTGCATTAATCATGGTTCCCAAAACCCAAAACACAACAAAACCCAACGTGACATAATTCGAGTATAATGAGACTGCAGTGAGAGATATATTCAGCCTCCCCAAGACAAAACCGAGGTTGTTTAATACACTACAATATTAGCCTCACATCTGAATGGAACAAAGGGAATGGATTAATATCAATGACTACTAGGGCTGACTGAACATCAGTATGAAATTAGCACTAAGCAAGCTGACCTTTCTGGGAAATAAGGAATCCAGCTTTGATATCATCTCACAATATGAAAAAGAAAAGGTTCCCGGTGAAGTGCAATCGAGTAGGTGGTCTGACGCACTTATGCAGCTCAGGGAAAAAAAAACCATCCCTTTAGTAAATATTACACTCCCAGTTGTTCTACATGAAATGAGCAAACTACGGTTTGAAAATGGATTTGGACATTTTCAAATGTCAAAAACAAGACTTTGTACTTTGCACTCACGGGTGGGAAAAAAATGATAATACCCATGAAATACTATATTTGTGTCCCCTGTCCTTCAATCTGCAGCAAAACATTCTGATTGGTTGTTTTTTTTAATGTTAGGCAGAATGGCAACTCTCTGTGTGCGTTATCACTGCCGAACACCCGTGCATTCCTGCTGAGACCCACTCTGACAGTGTGAGGGGATGCAGAAAGGTGGATAGAGGGATGGAGTCACAAGCCATTAGAGCAGGAGCTGTTTGACACAGAAAAGATGTGGCTTTGCCAACCCTGGCAAACAGTTCTGGAGGTACTAAAATTTTAATTATTATATCAAATCAAGTGGGCTTTATGTTTAAGCATCCAAGAATTTGCTAGGTTTTAAAAAGGAATTGGTCCTTTGCCTAAGCTATATAGGGTACCTTAGTGAATTTAGTCAGTGCAGCATTTAATAGGCTTATGATCCAATTACATGCAAAGGGCATTTTCATGAGATGGTTGGTCATGTGACACATAAGTAAGGTCCTGATGCAAGGACACAGACCATGTGGACAGGTGGAGGGCTATTCTGGTAACCAGTAGAAGGTACTGCAGTTGTTGTAGGTTCAAGCCAGACTCCATAGCCAGACTGCCACAATGTGCTAGAGGAAGACTCAATTCAATTACAAGGTCCTTGACAAGGGTGTGCGGCGATCCAGTGCTATGCTGTGTATGCTAAATGGTGGATGAAAGGGAGAAGAGAGAAGAGGGAAAGAAAATGCCAAAAGACAACAGTGGGGAGGAACCAAAAACTCCTGAGTAGGGAGAAAAAAAAACAAACTCTGGGGTCAAATCGAAGGTCAACTGACCGCTCAAGGAAGCCGAGATTTAGCATTTCCTTTAATAAATATCCAGCTACATTTACTAAATATCCAGCTTTTTTGTTATAGCAACCTACTCAGGTTAATAATACCTTAATCCTCACCCACTGAATCTCTTATCACCTAGCTCTAAAAATTCAGAGAAAAATCCTACATCCGTCCTGGAAAAACAATATCAGAGCAGAACAGGAGCTTCCACTAGATGGCACTAAAAAGCAACGAGAGATCAGACAAGTACTGACCACCGTCTTACAGAGCTGCTTGGGAAATACCTGGAATTAATAGAGATGTGCCTGTTTACATAATGGTGTGAACTTTTAGCCATATTTTTAACCAAGCTGCTGACAGAAGACAGTGGAACCATGGGTGCGATGGGAGCATGGCATTGTGGGTAAAGGAGGTGAGCGGACGGCATGGGTGGAGTCACAGCCATGAGGGGTGTACCTCTCCTCTGGTGACACTTCCTTCTGCTGCTGGTGTGGCTTGGTGCCCGACATCTCTCGGATGCTGACGGCGTAGACCTTGGTGGTGTAATCGATGCTTCTCTCCCTGGCTACGTCACTGTCGTAGCCTGTAGGGGGATTTTAGGGGCGACCAGTTGTAGGACCCCTGAACAATATGCTTAACCCAGATCAACAAGTTGTCTAAATCTTTGTGTTCATGGTGTTCAGAATTTCCTGGAAGTGCTATGGTCACTTTCAAGACAGCGCATCCCCATACCAAATAGGGCGTTTACCACTACACAAACAGGCATGACACTAGGGGGGGCCCCAAGTGACTTTTTGAAATAACCCCACCCCTATGCAGGGGCACTTGTACCTCCGTCCTCGTCGGTGTCATCATCGGACTCCTCGCTGTCCACAGGCTTGGTCTCGCGGTTCCCCGCAGCCTCGCGTGCCCAGATCATGAGTGCCGTGTCGGCTCCGCCCACCGTTAGCAGCGTGGCGTCGTCCTGGGCCCAGCGCACGTTGGTCACATGGGCGCTGTGACCCATGTACTTCTTAAATTTGGCATATTGACCCTGCAGATTGGATGCATGGACATGATCGCTGTGAAACTAAACACTGAGATGCTGCATGACACAAGGGCTGGGCAATATATCGACAAAATATCACACCATGATTATGAGCATTCATATTGTCATCAAATTGGGTATCGTATCGTTTTACAGTCAAAACACCAGTTTTCTTGCATAATTAATGGTTACAATGCACTATTATAAAACAAATTCCATCAAGGTATGAATCTGTTGTTGGCGTCATTAATCATTACATTAATCATTAGACCCATGACATGCTCCATAACTATTAGTACAACAATTTTGTCATCATAATCAGAAAACCCCAGAACCACCCATCATATTTTACTGTTTTTACTGAAATCTAGAATATCACGATAGTTATCAATATCGTAAAAATAGAGCATATTGCCTAGTCCTACATGACACTGGGCAGAGTGGCCAAACTCTGAAAAATGCCGTTGATATTACAGGGTCCCCTTATTTTATAGACAGTTACTCCCCCGCTTACGATGGGGTTACGTTCCGATTAACCCATCATTAGTGGAAAATATCATTAGCTGAATATGAATGTGATATGCAAATAAATAACTACTGTCACTGAATAGATAACTTAATGGTCACGGTACTTAAATACCAGTAAGTAAAAAGTAAATTAATTAACGCAAGTTTAGCTGGTTAAAACATTTTGGTTTTGGTTTGGTTAACATACATTGTCAAACGCTATATGAAATGTTTACAAACCCAGGTGTGAGGATATTTTGGCCAATAAGTCCTCTAATTAGTAATCTAATTATGGAGTTGCAGTGAAAACCCGTATACACAACGGCCCTTTCAGGATAAGATTGCCCACCCCTGCTATAGAGTCAGCAAGCGTAGCTGTGTGGAGGCTGCCATCGCCTGGCATTAGCAGAGTGTATCGTACGATCGCTAGCCTGGGAACAGACCACAAGACAAAGTGGACTCCTGAATGTGCATCTCGATTGCATCATCATACTGCTGCACACACACTGCGGCTGGCTGCCGCCTTCACCTTTATTGGGTAGCTGAAGAGCTTGAGGAAGCCAAAGTCGTCCCCAGTGGCCAGCAGCTTCCTGTCTTTGGTGAGCGAGGCGGCGTTGACATCCGTGATGTCGCTGTGCGTGGGCCAGATGCCCTCGCAGGTGGGGCCCAGGACGCAGGTCCAAGTCGCCCATTCCATCCTCTCGATCTGGGCAGGGGGGGAATAAGGTTGCCCACAGAACCAGGAATCGGTAAGAAAACCCACAAAATAAAACTGAAAGTGACCACATTTACACTAAAAGTATCAGAATATCTGAGAAAAGGATTTAAATTGGCGTCAGGCCTCTTGGTGGGGGGTTGGGGGGGGTGAACCCAGTCACTGTCCCCTCCTTACTTCAGTGGCTCGAATGGTCTGTCTCTTTCCTCTGGGGGCTTCGAAGAACAACTGCTCTTTGGCACCTGAATTAACCTGAAGCAATTTACCTGCAATAGAGGGAACGTGTGTGATAGAGAAGCCCGAAGGCGTGAGCAGGCCGCTGTCCGGCTGGAGCCACTCCTGCTTCCGTCAATCACTCTAATATACCAGCTGGGGCAGACAGAGTTCTAGGCAGCCTCCGTCTCAGAGTTTAATGAAAAAGACAAAAATAAACTTGCCAAGCGTGTTGAAGTAATCACTGAATATCTATTCACAAGGATTCATAGCTTGACACATGCTGTGTGCGTCTGGCCAGTGATGCGGGCAGAGAGACGATCGCCCAAATTTATCCGGGGTTTCAAGCCTTTCTGGACTATGGGGAAAGAAGGCTTGCAATACCTGGTGTGTGCCTCACTGAATGAGTATGCATATATAGCTGCGGTGTTTATCACCACTCAAAGTATGCATTTGCGTGGGAACACCAAACTTTGGGGCCCCCTATTGGCCACAAACAGCCACTACTCTGGGGGGGACCCCAAAGTAACTTTCAGTGGGGTCCCAGAAACAATAAACCTGCCCTGGTGCATATAGCATGTATCTGCTATTGTTTAGCACTGAGGTCATTCCCCACATGGAATACAGGGTGTCCCCCATCCCGCCGGTGAGCAGAGAGCGCCTCTTACCGCGGGTGTCCCAGTCAATGTGTGTGATGTAGCTGGATGCTCCCTTGCAGATGCCCACCCTCTTGCTGGTCAGCACATTGTATATGTCGACAAAGTTGTCGTGAGAAGCCACAGCCAGGTACTTCCCAGCATCTGTCGGGAAGCAGGGGGCAGTGTGGGACCAGAGGCTTCAGGACCAGAGAGAGGTGGCACACTGTAATCATCCCCCAATCAGCTGCCACAACGGGCATGGAGGGTACACACTGTGTGTTTCTCGATATGCGTACTTGGCCGTACTTGTGGTCTAGCGTAGCCGTTTGATGTCGTCTTTCATTGCCGAAGACTAGCTCCAATACTTAGAACCCAAACAACACCAATCCTGCCATTTGTTGCGTCTGAAGTTTGTTCTCGGGAGGCGAGTTAGCAAGACCATTCTTGTCAAGACCACAAGTACGGTCTCTACATTTTTGGTACTGAGAAATACCCATTGTGTAATCATGGGCCTACATGCAGGAAAATCCCCCAAAGAGCCTTAAGTGAGGCGGGAGAGGGTCACCTTGAGAGAACCTGATGTCGGAGATGATCTCTTTCCTGTGATGGAAGGACACCATGTCCTCCAGCGTGTCCGAATTGACCACCAGGAAACTTCCGTCATTTAAGCCCACTGCTAAGGCTTTTCCGTCGGGGGAGAAGGCACAGCATCTACCCCCTAAAGGCGGACAGAAGGGCATGCAGATGGCATCCGAGGAGGGTCAAACATGCGACTGACATGTGACTAACATGTGAATGACATGTGACTAATGAGGAAGTGGATGTCAGCTGCAGTCACACCTTTGGTTTAATGGTAACTGTGCCTGCTGGATTTTATCCTTTAATGAATATCAAGCAGTAAAGGCCCACAGGGAATAGCAGAATTGTAAATCAAAATGGACAGAATGAGAGACATCAGTATATCAATATCCTGGGTTTATTATAAGGGTCAGAGTTTATTTCCCTGAAGAAAAAGGCAAATGCACAAAATGCCAACATAACTGAGTGATTTTTGCATTTCACTGATTCACTGATTTCATGATCAGTATCTGCCTAGAATTCAGCTCTCAACCACTAGAGTTCACACAACTGCAGTCCAACCGGGGAGATGTTTTATCACCACTCAAACCACGCATTTACATGTAGGCCACACACAGTCATTGCGCTAAATACTAAAGAAACATGTTCTTTATTTAGGAGATGCTGAAGCAGCTTGTTGTGCTCTAGAGCTAGAAGACAAGTAAAGCAGTCAAGAGGCAGTAAAACAAGGCAGACCTTTTTTGAGCTTGCGGACGGCGACCATGCGGTGATTGGGGAAGAGCTCCCAGATGCGGAGGGTCTTGTCGTCACTCACTGTGGCACAGATGGGGAGCAAGGGGTGGGCCGCTAGGCCCCACACCTCTCCCTCCATGTGACCCTGTAGTAGCGGAGACAGACTGTCACGGGACTGGCTCAAAGTCGATCATGTGATCATCTATCTTCCATGATGCCTCCAATGTCCAATGTTATATTTCACGTTTCAATAACCAGTTCACCAAATTTCCAAGGTGGCCTGCTACATTAAAAGAAGGCGGGGTCAGGGAACTGCGACAATGAAATCATGGCAAACCTTCACCAGACTAGTACCGACCAGCCTCACAGATCACCATGGCAACTTCGCAGCCCAGTCTGAGTGTCTGAGAGTGTGTATCATGGGGTTACTCAACGCACACAGCTGCAGCAGTTACAGGCCAGATAAGAACCATCTGAGTGCTCAGAGGCATGGCCAAACTGTATGGCTATTTTAGAGAAACGGGCCAGTCTGCACGTTATAATGTCCATTGTGGGTCAAGGTGATTTAACTGACCAGGGTCACATGACTGAGTGGCTGGCCGGCACGGTGGCAGAAGGAGGGGCCACGCTCACACTCGTGGGAACTGAGTCAGAGCGATTCTGCATGAAGGTTCCCGAGAAACTAGAACAAAGTTAAAGGAGACCTAAAGTATCAAGCGGCGCCATCTAAGTGGCAGCTCCCAGTCCTGGAAATGCTGCGTGCTTGAAACAGGCACCTAACCACGATTTCCAGAAAAACTGGCTGCCCATAGCGACAGGTCAGCCGCGGGTGGCGTGTTCCTGCAAAGATTCCCACTCCCCTCGCAGTGCCCCGTCCCCCACGCACCTGAACCAGCAGAGTCATAGGGCCACTCTTGTCGATTTCAAGTATTTCTCCATTCTTGGTCCCCACCAGGATGTGGCCGTGGCCCAGAGTGATGGCACGGATCGAGGGATTATCCTCCAGCAGCAACCCTGCAGCCCAAAAACACCCATGAAATCCCAGCGATGCTTTCCCCCATCTCTGATCATAAAACAAAGGCTAGTGCTCTATCCTACAGTGACACAGAAGGTCCAACAGGTCCTGCTTTGACAAATACATTACCTGCAAATACACAGATCAGACTCTCCTGCCTTATTTGGTTTAATCCCTTAAGTGCCACTGTAATTACAAAGATGGCCAAAAGGTGGCAGCATTGACAAAGCAAGGAAGGAACTTGGCGCATTAGCGCATCAAATCTTGGACGCTGCGTCTGTTACTTATGGGAAGAACAGTAAATACACTGTAACATTACATGCTCGACATGAGCTTTAACAGTCAGAGCCGACGCTGAGATAATGCGTCTGTTCTTTGTGCAAGGTGTTCTCGATAAATAAGGGCAGGCTATTTGTGTGAAAGTAGGCTTTTATGAATGGTTTTCTTCAGTGGAAAATTGCACAATAAAAAAGCAAGCATATAACAGCTAAAGTGCCAAAGTAAGAGCCCCTTCGGGCTAAATCTGTCAAAAAAGCAGCATGCTGATTTAAATCAGTGGCCTAATTTTGCTACATGCTGCAAGATTAAATAAAATGTCAGTTTTCAGGGGGACAGGCACTAATCACCACTCAGTGTTTGTTTGACTTGCTGTTCAAATACACCTGCTAGGTAGAACTGCAGGTGAGAGCGCCTGGGGAAGAAGGAGCAGGAGACAGAGGGAGAGACTGAGAAGGTAAGAGGCAGAGAGAAAGTGAGAGAAAGAGAGAGAGAGAGCGAGAAAGCAGGGAAAAGTTAGAGAGAGAGTAGGAGAGGAAGCGAGAGAGAGAGAAAGCGAGAGAGAAAGAGTGAAAGAGAGAGAGTAAGCTCCACAGCTAGCCCGTCACGGCCAGCTGCCAGTCTGCTATCCATAAGACAGAAGGAGCCATTTTCCTTCTCCAGCTCTCTGGGGGACTTGGGGCTGAGATACGCTTTTGGGACTGGAAAAGGGTGTCCCAGCCAGTTGAAGCTGGCCTCATAAAAAGCAGAAAAACGTCACAAATGAGCCCAGTCCAAATAGACGCTCAGCAAGCAGCCTCAAAAGGCAAATGCAAAGCCTCTTCCATATGGCCCACTGGCTGCCTTTGCCGTTATGGGTATTTTGATCAAAGCTATCCCATAATATGCACCACAGGCAACTGGTTGTGCCAACGGAAGCTCTGTTCCAGCAGATGAAATGCCTTGTGTCTTACTGTCTTGAGTGTGGTCCAAATAATTAGGCAGATGAGTCCATGGGAGAGCTGAAGCTGGGCTCAGCCCCTTACAGCAAATTAAAACATTAATAAAGACCAGCAACAATACCAATGAAAAAATCAGGGTTCAGCCGCACGTAACTCCAGCCGCACATAACTCAAACCAAGGAGCCTTCTACTGGACGGTGGCTGTTCTCAAGCTGACCTCTGACCCTAATTATAATGAAGAAACACATTCTGTAAAACATTCTGTAAAACATTCTGTACAATTCCCAGAAAAAAAGTGTTGTAGAGAACTATGCCCCAGCCTAGCAGGCGAAACACAAAACTAATTGCAGAATTATCTTGTGTTGGTGTCTGGGATATTACTTATTTATTACTTGTTTATTTATTTAAATGCATGACCAAATCGGTTTTAAACATGAAATAATTCTTGCAGATAGCCTGTATTTAACCAGCTGGAATCATATCCATAGTCCTTGACTGTAAACACTTCCATTCCATTTTACTGAAAACAAGACGTCATAATTGGGGAAAATATTTATTCGTTATACAAAGAACCAATGCGACTAATTTAAAACGTGCCACGTCCTTTTTCAGGCCATCAGAGACAATACATATTCCATTCCATTTTCTCAGGAAGATAAAAATAAATTTAGCTGGCACTAAATACACAAAGTCATGCAGATTAATGAGCACATTAACTTCAATATGCATGATGTTGACAGGGAACCTGGAAGTACTTTGGGTGCCAAGTTCTGACCACCTGCAACATGTTCAGCGCCTGAGTTAGTAGGGGAGTTAATTTCCCCATTCTGAGCACTTCTGGGTTGCCTACTCCCAGTGCTGAACTGGGATGTGTGCTTTGATATTCATCACGCTGGAGTCCCTCTACATGCATAATCATCACGCAAGCAATTCAACCCCTATTCTGCAAGCTTGGCAGCAGATCCAAAACAAGATAGCAAACACCTCATAAAGCCTTTGTTGTTCGCAGGCCCTTCCATCATTTCCCGAATGTATCCATGTCAGCAAAGTCCATCGATTAAGTGATTACACCACCAGTCCATGATTTGTCATGTTGGTTTTGAGATACATAGGAGTTGGGTACCAAACATGGTTATCTTACACATTCATCCAACATCTAGCCAAAACCCTTGAAAAATCAGAATGCCGTCAAACATGTAGGGAAAATAACTGGGCTTTCTCTCAGCCGAGCGTTGTGAGGAACAGCCAAACCGAGTGCCAGGAAGAGGAAGATGTACCCACGGAACTCTGGGAAATTCAGTCTCAGAACAGGGATGCAGCCGATTGGTCTGTCAAGACTTAACGTACATTTATGGTGTGACTGGCAGAAGAGCTGAGTGTGCTTTCTCAACCAGAAGCCAGAGATGCTGAGGCTGACCTTTGGATCCAGAGGAGAGTGCTGCTCTCTTGATGGCGAAGGTCTTCAGACACCTGTCGAACATGTCGTCCCACAGCTCCACCACGCCATCCTTCCCACCCGTGACAAACCCCTGTGGGCGAGGTTAAAGTCAACCCGAAGCATCGAGGACTCCAGGCCATGAATCAAAAGCGGCGTAAAACCATCTGTGCGGGCATATCACGCTACAGACGCATTTAAGAGAGATGTATGCTGTCTAGTGTGACACAGCCTGGGGCTGAATCGCTTCCTATAAGAAACAAACAAGCGAGGAAAAAGGCAGATATGCTGGAGATGCTCTGACTGGTCCGGGAAGGAATCCATCACTAAGCCCGTTCTACAGGTCACTGCATTATGCTTTAAGGCTGCCCCATTTGGTACCACGCGGAGCCCTAAATCCAAGTCCGTATCAATGGTCCTCAACAGTGAGGCTCATTTCATTGGTGTCAGACCATTTTTATTAGAACACTAATGAAGTCTCGGTAATTAAACGCAAGTCTGCAAACTGTCAATTAAGGAGACTCATTTTAATTTGAGCATGTTAATAAATCCACCTTATGATGTTGTCCTGTGAAGGCTTGAAAGGCTTAATCGGCTTCCTTAGGGAGGTTAAGATGCCCTTTGGGCTCATTTGCTGTACCTATAGTAAAATGGCGAAGTCTTTAGCTTTGAGGCCAGCCAGCAAAGCATCGATCTACATCGTTTACAAGAACAAACCTGCTTACAGCTTGGATAATTACTGCTCAGTATGGTCATCGGTTTCTCAGAAGACACTTGTTGATTTCTCCGGGTTTTACGTCCCAGCTAATCTGAAGGTTTTTTTGAGAAAACAGGATCAGACAGTCCCTGGAGCAGTTGGGGGTTAAGGGTCTTGCCTGAGAACCCAAAGACAAAAACACTCTGCTGCCCCTGGGATTTGAACCAGCGATCTTCCAAAACATAGGCACAGAATTCTAACCCACTGAGCCACAGACACCCCCAGATGGCCAAAAAAATACCCCATTCGTATTTTAGTTCCCTGCAGTTACCCATCTCACATATTTGCATACTATATTTACGTACTACACTTAAATAAAAAATTCATTTCATTAAAGAGGCTTGGGACAGTTCCCATCAGCGGGGAAAGGTTCAGTATATTCTGTTCCCACCCCGAGTTCCCATCCATACCTTGTCTAAGGAATACATGGCGAACACAGGACCGTCATGGGCTTTGATGGTCTTCAGAAGCACGACCTCCTTCCAGATGTAAACGTCCCCGGTGGCAGCCCCCGAGAACACCAGGTCCTCGCCTCGGCCGTAGACCACGGACATCATCGTTTCCGGCTTGCCCAGGTTGCCGAAGACCCCCCGCTTGGAGGTGAGGCCCCCACCTGTGGAAACAGCATGGAGCTCAAAGAACCGGCTCACCTCAGTCCCAAATGGCAACCTCACAGCAAAGCTGACGTGACTTACATCACGCACAGATGCTAATGTCCCTTGGGGCCTCTAACAGGAAAACAAACCACAGGAAAAGGCTGCAGCAGCCATCAGATTGTGTAACTGAAGTCTGCTTTATCCATACACATACTCTACACCAGTGTTTCTGAAGCCAGTCCACAGGGACCTCTAGACAGTGGACATTTTTGCTCCCTCACAGCTATCAACCAATCTAGAACATCGAATACCTGGACTATTGGGGGTAGACTGGGTTCAGAAACACTGCTCTACACTAACTTAGTATGAAGGCTTGTGACCAGCTTGCTCTGTACGGTCCTCCCAGTCCTCATCGGCACGGAATTCTGCACCTGCGTGTTGCCAGAAGCGGATGTGCTTGATCCCCGCCGTGACCAGCTTGTCCATTTGCAGTGGGTTGCACTTGACCACAAACAGCTTGTCTTTGTGGCCCCTAAAAGTGAGAGAGGGGCTTGACTTCACCATAAACATCTGCACGAACACACCGGATTCCTGGGCTGCTGTTTGCGATGGGTCAACAGTCTGACTCTAATAAGACTAGTGGTAGGGGAAATGACAGTCTGAAGGCCATGCTGGGTATGATTACCGTGCTCTCGGAGCAGAACTAAGAAACCCACAATAAGTGGGTTAACCTCGCTGTGATTGGTAGAGCGTGATAATCCCGCTCACTACAGCTTCTGAAGCCGTCTTGTCTCCTGTCAGAATTAAGCTCCACTTGCGCATGCCCCTCACACCCCCCAAGGAAGGTGCCCAGTACCTCGCCGTAGCCAGTTTCTCGCCCTTCTTCCAGTCCCAAACCACTATGGAGTGGTTGTCATCGATCCCTACAGACACCAGGGTCTTCCCATCCGCTGTAGCAGGAGAGACAAAAGAAAATGCATGCATCCCATGGCAGATAATGAGAGAGAATGTGCACACAATCTGGAATATGCATTAGAAAAGGAAATGGAACCAGTGCCGGTCAATCCTGTCAGTGATATATTCTATATGGACAAAAGTATAGGAACACGTCTCATAATCATTGGTGTTTCATTCAGATCCATTGTTACAGGTATACAAACCAAGGACCCAGCCACGCAGGCAGGTTACAAACATTTGCGAAAGAATGGGTCATTCTGATGAGCTCAGCATAGAACTGTCACCTTTGAAGTAAGTCCATGAAATATTTTCCCTGCAAATAGTTTACGGTCAACTGTAAGTGGAAGCATTTAGGAATAATAGAAATTCAGCCACAAAGTGACATACCATATAAAGTAACAGAGCAAGTCGCTAAGTATTGATATGCAGGGTGTGAAAAAGTAGCCAATGCTCTGTTGATGCAATAACTGCAGAGTCCCAAACTTCCTCCGGCATTAACCCCAGCACCAAAACTGTCAGCTGGGAACTTCATGGAATAAGTGTTCATGGCCAAGCGGCAGCATGCAAGCATAATATCAACAAGTGCAATGCTAGGAGTCAGATGCAGTGGTGTAAAGCACTCTGCCACTGGACTCTGGAGCAGTGGAAACGTGGAGTGACGAGTCACGCTTCTCTGTCTGGAAGTCTGATGGACAAGTCTGGGTTTGGCGAATGCCAGGAGAATGTTATCTGCCTGACTGCACTGTGCTAAGTTTGACAGAGGCGGGATTATCGTATGAAGTTGTTTTTCAGGGGTTGACCTAGGCCCCTAAGTTCCAGTGAAGGGATCTCTTAATGCTTCAGCATGCCAAGGACTATTCTATGTTTCCAAGTTTGTGGGATCAGTTTGGGGAAGGCCCTTTCCTGTTCTAGCATGACTGTGCCCCAGTGCACAAAGCGCGG
>JAODKK010000060.1:3099594-3112510 GCA_026774405.1 Petrocephalus microphthalmus | reverse complement strand
ACTCCATAGTGATGCCTATGGATTTAGAATGGGATGTCATAAAAGTTCCTGCAGCTGCAATGGCCAGGTGCCCCAATGCTTTTGTACATATAGTGCAGGCGGGGGGCTAGATTGCCATCTTCTAAAGAGGCTATGGATAAAGGTACCATTTAATGGGTAGTTCCTCTACAGTTTTGATTTGTTGATTTGTTTACTTATATCTGATTGATTAGTGTACTGGAGATACAGACTACATTTACTTTAGATTACAGCACATTTTACAGACCCAAATTATATGTTCGCCAACGTGATATAGGGTGAGAAGTCTTGGAGGCCTACCAGAGAAGTCGAGAGCACACACCCCTCTCTGGTGATGGCCTTTCAGGAGTGATAGACACTTCAGGGTCTGGATGTCCCACACGTGGATAGCTGGGTCACGGCCGATCTGAAGAGCGATGGGGGTAGGGAGACAGGAGGGAGAGGTGAGGTCAGAACTCGATATGGGAACACCATGAAAAAGGCTTTCTCGAAGCCCGGTGAAGCTGCTGCTCTCCCCCTTGACCTTATGTCCTCACCCTCCCCCATGGGCCACAAAGCGCAGAACAACTGCTAGCTAATTCAGCATCAATTACTGAAACAGCAACAGCAAATATCTAGGAGGTTATGGGGTTCTTCCAAGCTGCCCCAGGACTGACGCCATCAGCCAGATTCTGCTCACTGGCCTCTGAGTTCAACGGCCGTGGAAGAATCAGTGTTGCTGGGCCAAGGTCGTTCCCATGGAAACCCAGGAAGCAGAGTGGCACAGGCTCTGCCTACCTGGCCGGTGGCGGCATAGTCCTTGAGTGGGTGCACGGCCAGGCTGAGGATGTCGTCGTCGTGTCCCAGGTAGAAGCGCTGCGAGTGCTGCTGCCGGTTGTAGACGGCGGCCACTGCGGCCACGTGGTACACCACCTCGCCCGTCTGCGTGTAGAACAGGTTGTTCCGGCAGTCGTAGCCGCGGTACCTGGCGGGAGGAGTGGAGTGAGGAGCCGGCAAGGCGGAGTGAGGAGGCGGCACCGCCACCGAAACGGGCCTCACACCCCGCTACTGGCGCCAAGGCAGAACCCTAAACCTGCCGCGCTACCAGAAACGGCTCTCCGCCGTGTTGCTAGGCAACGCCGACACACCACGCCAGTGGGAGAGGATGGAGAGTCGTGCTAATGAAGTGGGGTGGGGTGGGGGGGTATCTGAGACGGGCGGTGGTCGGTTAGCGCTGTGCCGCGGCCAGACGGCCACGGGGGAAAACCGTCTGTCAGACTGTTAGTGAATCCATTAAAGGGGGGGGGCACCCCCTCATTAGTAAACAGAGGTCGTACTGCAACAGGTTCCCAGGAGGCTGTCTTAAATACGGAGGAGCGCCCACAAGAACCCAGAGGGCAACCCCGCACCTCTCCGGGTGCGAGAGAACCTCTAAAACCAAAGCCATCGAAGTCCACATGCAACACTTCTCGAATCCTCCCTACGTGCACGGAATTTTAATGAGACCTGTGATTAAAAAAAAAAAACAAAGTGTGCAGCCATGTTCAGCAAATCCCTGCCTGTGCGAAGTGTGAAATCCGCACATTCACGTGTGATAAGCTGACGAGACCTTGGACCGAGCCAATTAGACGCGGAAAACAAACAGGCATTAGCAAGCGCCGTGATGCGGCACTTCAGCGATTACTGTAGGTGTGCCACTGAGCAAACGGAAATACTCCAAAAATACACTTTCTCTGCGATGAAGCCACAGCTCCAGACTGCCAACCTGTCATCCATCCTTCAAGAAGCAAAACAGGGTGAAACAGGGAACTCCACACGCTGAGGACTACAGTAAAACTCTTCTTAAGACTCTTCTTCACACAGTATTTACTATCACCCCCAGAAGCATGAGGGATGGATTCTCCCACATATTATCTGAGGATGGACTTTGCCTTTTACCACGAGCCCTTTGCAGGTGATTCCCTTGGAAATCCACCTCGCATTTCGTCAGCCGGGTGTCAGTGCATGGTGATGCAGGCAACACACGCCCCAGAAATCTCAGTCAAGTCACGGTAACAGACAGGTTACGTCAAACACCACAAGCCCTTTACTCACTGAAAAATGCCCCATTGGTGCCAGACTTTGGGTCTGATTGATCTGACAGCCCGAGCAGGGATATATTTATGCTGGGCAAATTTTCAGTATTCCGGTGACCTTGACTGCCGTGTACTTAACCTGCCGGGACAGTAAGTATAGGGCCCCTGCTTCCCCTCGGTTTCCCATGAGCCCTTTCTGCTGAAACAGCAAACTGCCGGTGTGACCTCATCCAGACAGTAAGTAACCGCAAAATTCTAGACATTATCAAACGACATGACCCGTTACTGCGATGCATAACTGATGCGTCACTACAGAACCCGGCTCCACTTAGCCAATCACCATAAACCTCTTCTACCCTATCCAAACCCATTCTTAATCTTCCTGCCCCCCCAGCAGACCTTTTTGCGGTGCTCGCTCTGGTGCAGCGGGGGCTCACCCGTGAACAAACTGGAGCCGGAGCCCCTCGTCTGGGGCCTGCTGGCGCTTCAGTGAGCTGGCCGGCTGCTTCTTCTCCCGGCTCTGCTGCCTCAGCTGGGGCAGGTCCTCCTTGTACACCTATGGGTGGGGGGTGGGTCAAGGGAGTGCAGATGGGGGGGTAATGGATTTTTATCTTTTTCGAGAGCTGACCAGCCTCGGAACATTGTGTGTATATAGTGGTGCTTTAAAAATCAGGACACCTTCCGTGACATTCGGGGGGGGGGGGCAGTGTCGATAGCCCGCTACTTTATTTACTACATTTTCCAGGGCGCTGGCGGGACGCAGCCGTGCGACCCATTTACACACAGAGTGACCAGGGGGGTTGGGTCAGGGGTGGGGGTGCGGGGGGGCGCATCCGGGAAAGACAGCATTCCAGAAAGAGAGCTCTGCAAACCTGACATACCATTGTCCTCGCTGCACTAAGGGGAAATGGTGATAGCACTTAGAATGATGTCACATTAGCGCACAGCCCCCGTGGGATCTCTCTCTCACTGGCCGACTGTCTGCCGCTGCGAGATTACATTCAGCCCGGCCGCGGACACCGGGGAGAACAGGGGCGAGACTCGGGTCTTCACATCTGTGTTTGACTTTTTGTCTCTGGGACCCTCTCTGGTCCCAGCGAGCCTGTAATCGTCTGGGACGCCACGATAGAACACAAACAGTAAAATGAGAGGGAATGAGACTTTCGGTTAGCGATGCGGAGAGCAGGTGTGAGGGATTTTAACGGCATGTGTGATACCTCCGCGTCGAGCACTTGGCGGGCTGGGCGCGCCCCTACACAGCTACACATGCCAGCCAGACCCAGGGGCCAAGGGGCCAAGTGCCCATGCGGAGTGCCCAACTTCTGCGTGAGCTACACAGGATCTCAGTGCCTTTATTTAGCTATTGAGCACCTGCCCCCAGAAAGTTTCTGTACAGTCCTAATGCCAACCTTGTGGGCGGCTGTGGGTTCAAGGGTTACAATAAAAAAAAAAACATTAACAGGGTAACTGGTCACTGTGATCACCCACAACGAAGTACGACCCACCCAGGGAGCGGATGGATTCACAGCTCACACAAACACAGCCAAATCCTTTACAGTGTCTATCAGCCCCCCCCAAAAAAACGACAGGTGGCACCGATGCACAGAGACGCAGCTGGCCGTCTCAGATAAGAAGGCTGGCAGGGTGGCCTGTGGCTCGGTGCTGGTGGGGGGGCACCTGGAGATGGCACACAAAGCAGCAGATAAACGTGCTGCCTTTCACTGCCTTATCGCTCCTCTCTTCTAGACCTTTCTGCCGCTCCGCTGAGATCAGGGGAGCAAAAATAGCTTGCGTCTGCACTCCAAAAGGCGAGGTGTGACAGACGGGTGTTAAGGAGCACCACAGCCCCCCCAACACAGCTCCCAGCTAATTTTTAGCTGAGGTAAGAATAAGAGGAAATGCATAGAAGTTCCCTTAAACTTTTATGACTAATCTTTTTTGATTAGAGAAAGAAATTAGATAGGATTTGTTTTACTTCTCTTTATATAAGCCTCAGAAAACCAACTCCCCCTTAAACCCAATAAAGTATTAAACTTCCTCCCCAGACTCGTGTCCAGGTGTCTGATATGATTCTCTGAGGCTCACACACCTGTGCACGGTGGCTTTCTCAGGAACACTCTGCCCCTCCCTCACAGAGCTCATACCAACCTGTCGGTCATAGCTGATCTGGGCCTCCTGTTCGATATCAGAGTCCAACTCGGGTACATCAGAGAGATCCGAGTCAGACTCCTCGCTGTTGGAATCCGGGTATCCCTCTGGAGAGAGCGGGGAGGCCGGGAGAGGTGTTCAGGGACACCACACGTATAGGAATGCATGTCTTTCCTCATGCAAATGTGGGCGCAGGTCAGCTGACTGTCAGCCGTGAGAGAAGCTGTCAGCCTGCTAGAGTACAAGGGGGACCTTCAGCTCGCTAGCCAGGCTTTGCGACTTGGTCCCGTGTTACGATCTACTGACAGCGGGTCTCGCAGAGGAAACCACTCAAGGTGTACACTAGGGAGTCTCTACTGAACAAAAAGAAATTAGCATAAAGGGCCAGCAACTGATCCCTTTAGGACTACTTGTGAAATGGAAATGATCTTAGTTTCATTCACATTCACAGGAAGATCTTGCTGGCCTAAGAACAAAACGGGGACCTGGCACTGACACAAATCTACTGCATCACGTCACGTTTCAACTGGCACCTTGGAGAAGCGGCTCCAGAATGCCGTTCATGACACCCTCGGGCAGGAACCGCCACTGGAAAAGAGAGTGGTCCGCTCCCCCAGTGCTCAGCACCCACTGCAGGTCATGTGACCAGTGCACGTTGGTCACATGGGCGGAGTGGCCAATGTACTTCTTGAATTTTGCACCTGCCAACAACAAAAAAACCAACATTAATCCATGGATTAACTGCAGAGAAGAAACAGAAAACCAGAGCATAAATGGAACAAATAGATGTAAACAGATGTTCCTCCTCAGGAACCCAGGCCTCGATTCCGCAGGCGAATCCATGCAAAGGCTAACTGGGTTTGTAGCAACAGGGGGAAGCTGAAACGACTGCAAACTGACCTTTTTTCAGACATGGGAAACGGAAGATCTTGACGAGACCGAAGTCGTCGCCGGTCACCAGCACGGCGCTGTTGTAGTTGGCGTCTACGGAGTTGATATCGTTGATGTTGGTGTACTTGGGCCAGATCCCACTGACCTCAGGCCCGATGACACACGTCCAGGAAACCCAGTGGATCCCTTTGGTCTCCTCTTTGGACGCCACATGCTTCCCAGCTGTACCGAGGGAGAGAGGACATCAGGAAAATCTGATTCACTCAAATTTGCAACCTTTAAACCCTGAAACTTGAGGTAATGCCAGGCAACAACCCTGTGAATGGTGGGTTTTTGGATCACAGCGGTCAAAGCAAACCCCTGCTTTCTTCGAAAAGTCTTATCTTAAAGCTAAAAATACTGACAAAAGCCTGGGTTGAAGTCTTTTTTTGGATATCAGTAAAGCACATAATCCAGTTATAACTGCTGCATATCTTTTGTCTTGGAGGATCAGAACTTTGTACATGTACATGTCAAATTTGTACATGTCTCCCCTGATAGCCAATTTCCCAGACATCACAGCAGCCAAAACCATATTTCTTAGTGTATTTTAACCATCTCTGCCCGTCAATCTTAGCCTTATATCCACCGTATCAGCCGGTCCTTCTATGTCACGAGGACTGGGTGCTAATTTTTAGGTAAACGGGTCTGTTCTGCAAACAAAACCAGCCTGAAGAGGCTAAAAAAGCACCAGAGACATAAACGAAAACAAATTGTCGTAAAAAAAACAGAGTTTGAAGACACTGTTGCCGTTCCCTGTCAAACCGCCGTATGTCCCTGGAACGCGGCGAAGCTGCTGCCTTAATTATCACGACATTCCTGTGCGCCGCGGCTGTGACGGCTGCCGCTCAGGGCCCGTCGCTCTCCGCATCCCGCACCCACCCCCCCCAACCCCCATCCCCCCCCACTTTGAAGTTTCAAAACCAGCACCAAGTAATCTCGCAAAAATTAATTTGACAAAGTGCCTGGAGTTTGGCTCTGCGCCATCGCGAGATAAAAATAAACGCAGATTTAAAAACACTAAGCAGAAGCCCCCGCCCACTCATCACATCCCTCTCTGGGCTGAAAGGAACCTGCATTTTACTTCCATTTTTGTTCTTAATAAAGACTGGAAATCTGGAATTTTCAACTAAACGTGAATATCATGAATATTTTATCACAGCCTGCAAGGTCTCTCTTCTGAGGAATAAGCAGCATTTTTTTGGTTGGTCCAGGTTTGAGCGTCAGGTATTTGCTACCCATAGGGGGCGCCATGCGGCTCAGCGTGTTAGGGTGCTGTCTGTAGTCAGAAGGGTGCCGGCTCAAATCCCAGGAGAGGCAGAGTAATTTCACAGTGGGGTCCTGCCGGCTGGCCCTTCACCCCGAATCGCTCCAGTTTCCCTGAAATGAAATGTGAATGCAAAGCCATATCCCCCCTCCCACAGCCATCCAAACATGGCCACGCATGATTGGCTCTTAATGCTGATTGTTATTGAGCTCAGCTGACGGGTGCATTAAAAGTAACCAGGGGAGGAGGTGAATAATGACTAAGTGCCCCCCCCCCAACCTCCCCGAAGGTTAAAAAAACAGAGACTGTGTCAGGGAACATAATAACAGCTGCGAGATTCCCGTCGTGGAGCCTGGGCTATTAGAGGTTTTTGATTTTGTTATTATAAGTGAATTGGACAGGACGGTAAATAAGCTCAGCCCAGCGTGCCCGCAAGCTCGTGTGCGCCAATGCTGTACAGATCTAAATAACGTCGTACGCGACACAGAGCCGCGGCTTCCGTCTGACGGGAGTCAAAAATAAACCATTCCTCAAAGAACAAGAAAATAATTAGAGTAGCAGACAAGCCCTCTGCCACATATGGGCTCTGCTTAAGCGGTATTTCCGATCGGGCCCACGGCGGGATCACATATGTGACGCTAACGGCGTCGCCCCAAACGTCCGCGCGGCGGACCTGCCCTCGCTGACAGCCGCCCAGTGACTCACAGGGCATCCTGTAGAAGATGCGCTCGCCGGCGCCGTCGTTGGTCTGCAGGAACTTGCTGTCCACGGACCAGTCCAGGTGCGTGATGAAGCTGCAGGAGCGATTACACTCGCCCACCTTCTTGTAGCGCTGAGACACGGCGTAGATGTCCACCAGGCCGTCGTTGGAGCCCACTGCCAGGTACGCGCCGTCGGGCGAGAACTTCATCTCGTGGATGACCTCCTTCCTGTCCTTGATGTGGACCACCTCGGTCATGTCCCTGGGGAGACACAGTGACAGTGCCGGTCGGCTCCGCGCCCACCGTCCCCTTGCGCCGGAGCTCGGGGCCATGTTACCCTCGTCTCCTCACCTAGAGAGCCGGGAACCGCAGGGAACCAGGCGCCTGCTGTGAAGCCGACGTGAAATAGCGCAGGTCTTTAATTAAGCTCAGCTCCTTCGTCTTAAACACAGGCTGCCACAGCGGGCCAGAGGATCTCCTGCCTCCCTACTTACCGTAGCTTCACCCTACTGGATTTCTTTGGATCCGCATCCCTCCGCCCATGTACCTACCACTGAGGGCACCGCGGTCAAGCCCTCAGCATTCTGTCTGCACCTCCAATAACCGGCATCCATTGTGCGGTACGCCAACGGAGGGCTAACACCTTTTCCCTTGGTATTTTAAAAATCCCGGCTATGGCCCTGCCTCCTAAAATTAGGCTGCATGCGGGGGGCGCTGTGAGGCTCAGCGGGTTAGGCCTCTGTGCCTGTGAAAGTCAGCAGTTTGAATCCTGTGCCCCGAAGAACAGTCATATGGCTGTTTGGCCCCTGAACAAGGTCCTTAACCCCCCCCCCCCCCCCCCAAAAAAAAGGGGATGGTAGATAAGTGGCTGACCCTGTACTGGAACCCCTAGCTTCATTCTCAGCTGTGGGTGTATATGTCACAAAACAGAGCATGACGGGATACGCAAAAACAAACGGTATGGTACACCAGCTCTCACATTACTGCATTTCTCTTGTTTCCATTATGTTATGTTTAAAAAAAGATTAAACGAAGCCGTGAAATCCTCTGCGCCGCATCACCACTGGCTGGATGTGGAATCTGTAAAATCTGTCTTGAATAATGTACCGCTTGGTTCCCATCCCAGCAAAACAATTAAGGAAATGCAGCGATGGCGCGGGTTGTGACGGCTAAGAGGGGGCGTGTGGGGGCAGCCTCGGCGAGGGAAGATTATCGCTGCGCTGAAGCAAATGGAATGCTGTCGATACCGCGGCAAGACACGGGTCAGACTGCCCGTTGTTTTCTGGCAGATGCACACGAAGTGCACACCGCCCCGAATTATCCGCGCGCGTAACTCGATTACTGCAAGACGTGATCATAAACGGAGGCTTGTCAAGTCACAAACATGCCCCGTGCACAGTCTAGACTCGCTGACGTGGCCTGTTTTGACCTTCTTCCATAGGAAACTACACCCACCCTTGGACGATCACGTTCGTGGACCTCGGAAGAAAAAACGACAGTCCACATATTAATCAATGACAAAATTCTCTGGGGGGGGGGGGGCTGAGGTTTCATGCTTTCATTCCTTCATCCTGGGAGGAAAATCCATTACAAGGCAGTTTGGTCGTGGAAACAAAGCCCTGATAAAGATACCAAGAGACAGGCTTAGGTGCGGGGTATAAAGGCGTGGCTTAGGGACCTGCAAGGCCACAAACTCACAAAAACACCAGAAATTGGGGACGAGTCCAGCAAAGATCCGTATCAGCAAAGCAGCAGCTGGGTGAGTGACACTCGCAAGTCACCTGTCACAGTTATTTTTCAGATAAACATTAACATTTCATTAGCAGGCATCTTTATCCAAGGCCATGTACATTTCTGAGAAAGCAAAGGTTGGCCTGTCACTGGCCGCTAAGGGCCATTCACAGGAGCCCACTCTGCTGGATTTGGGATTTGAACCAGCAACCTTCTGATTATGAAAACAGAGGACGCGAACCTGCTGAGCCACACCCTGGCCCGGGGAGCAGAGAGAAAGCTGCAGCAAAGGGCGGGGGCATTTCTGAAGTAGCTCCCCCCGTGGCGAGAAGCTGGACTGTGACGCGGCTCCTGAGTGTGGCTCTGTGTGCCTTTACCTGACAGCACACCATAAAAAAAATTATAATTCTAAGCTGAAAGATGTATCAGTATGCGAAAGGGCTCCTGCGAATATATGCTGTTTCTGTCGATGAGCACAGACAGCACTTCCATCAAACACAGTGTTCTGCGCAACGTTAGCAGGGAATCGCTTAAAAACGACGGCATCCTTGTTAAATATCCGACTCTGTGACAGAAAGCGATTCTGGATGTTCGCCGCTGGCTCACGGGGCTGAGCGTCAAAGCGAAGATTGGCCTTGAAACGCGAACAATGTTTCTGGCACACGGACGACAAGGCCGAGGCGAGAGAAGCCAAGGCAAAGGAGGAAACGCTCAGAGATCTGCACCACTACCACTCCCTCCTTTGTGGACCTAAAATCCCTTCAATTGATTTAGAGAATGTTCAGAACAATAAGGGAAAATTAAAAATGACTCTTTAAAATGCAGCGGCTGGCAAGACTGCCTGAGAAACAGTGGTTTTGGTGAGAGAATAGCTGGTATCACCCAGTGGGACGAGTCTTAAAGAGACAAATCTTTATTTATGCCCATCCACACTCTGTAGGGAGGATTAAAGGGGAGAAAGACAGGTCTTTCAGAGAACTCCAGTCCAATTAGCCGCACCCCCGCGGTTACACCCCCCATAACGTAATTAACAGGGCTGGCCAGGATGGTCACTGCCGGGTTCCTGTTTCTCCAACCGGGACCGCGTCCGAAGTGATACACGACTCTGCGGCCATTCAAGGCTAGATGTGTCAGCCTGGGGGTGCAGCCAAGCAGATCGACCCCCCCACACAGACTGACGCTACTCCAGAGGTTGATCCCCCCTGCAAATGCTTGCTGTTGTTTTAGAAGATTAGCGGTTGACGTAAGCGAGCCTCTCCCTGCAGCCCTGGGAGTGGGGTTAAATGGGGGGGGGGGGGGTCTCTCTTGCTAGGAGATGGTTACGGTTCCAGGAGAAGGTGATGCTGCCATGTTGGCTTTGCATGATCTGTTAGACCAGTGAGGAGACAGTGATAAACAGGAACGCCCTTCCACTGCAGGCAGCACTAAGCAGCAGCTGTGTAGCCAAACCACGTCTGGGGGCCAATCACCTTTCAGATGAGGCAAGCGTCCCGTAGCCCCGCCCCAAGGGCGATCTTTGGGGCCTAATGGTGCTTTTCCACTGGAAAATGGGAACTGACCCGTACCAGAGCCGTACCGCGAAGAGAAACTAGTTACAGCAAGATTCCAGCTCACTTTAGCTTTCTACTGTTATGACTCGGGTTCGGCACTTTACACTTTGCAATGGGAAAGCACCAGCACCTGGCATGGTTTGGGTATGGACTGATTCCTGGTGGCAGTGGATAAGTGCCATAAGTGTCATCTTCTGACTGGTGTTTTACTTAATAGTATAAATACTATAAAAGCTTGGAGCTGTTATGAATCCAGGGGCTGCCACTCAAAGAGCCTTCCGGAAAATGCGCCCACTACAGATCTGACTAAACAAGACACCAGAATTTCACCATGTTCGAGGATCCCTATTATCAGTCCTTTTTTCTAATCTGTTCTCCCCCCTCTTGTGACATGAGCAAAATCGATGTATCCCACACCTAGGGCCACTGAGGCTAATTTACAGACACAGCCGAGGATTAAGCTTAATCTTCCACATTCTGGCAGCCTCACAAAATATTGAACACTGTAGTGAGGGGGGGGGGATTTCTCATGATACTGAATGTTCGTAAAACCTCATGAAGACAGACAGTGACAAGAAACTGATAAACAAGAACATCAGAACCACATACTAATACACAAAATATATTATATGTAACACCTCCCATTGCAGGTAGCACTAAGCAGCAGTGTAGCCAAACCACGCCTGCTTTCAGCTGAGGCGAGCGTCCCGTAGCCCCGCCCCTGTATGCACCCCAGCTTGCAGGGGTGATCTTTGGGGACTAATGGCGCTTTTCCACTGGCAAACAGGAACCGACTGCTAATACATGAAATATATTATATGTAACAAACATAAATAATGTGGAAGTCCTGTGCCATTAGCGGGCGGCTGCTCTCTCAGGCTCCTACCTGACGCGGAGCACGGTGAAGGAGCCGTCCTTCATGCCAAGAGCCAGCTGGGATCCATCACCGTTGAAGGCCACGCTGCGCACTGCCTCCTCCATGTTGCAGCGGGCGATGAGGGCATGGTCTACGAGGCTCCACAGCCTGCAGGGGGCGATGCAGAGCTCACAGCAGGGCTGCGCGTGGCCTTTCTGAACGCGAGTCTGGGAAGACTGCTCAGCGCTGACAGTTAACATTCATGCAGCGTTGCTGGGGGTGATGAGAGCTTGGAAATCCCACCGAAATCCCATGAATCATGTCATTTGGCTTTAACTCAATTCATCATTCCCGCGCATGTGAATGTGAATGATTTCACAGCAATTCGGGATCAAATTCTTGATCCCCCAGACGAGTCAGAAAACGACGGTGGCGAGCTGACGTCACAGCTGGTGAAACACATCTCTGGACAGCGCGTGACACCTTAGCGGGCCAGTGGGCCACGGACATTGTTTGCAACCTGCCCTGAGTGCCGCTGACAGGCAGGGGGCACTCTTGGCATCCACTCAGCAGCAGTAAACAGCACCGTGTGTGCCCAGGTTCGACACCCAACCCCGCCAATGGGATGCGTCAGTCCCGGCGTCTCCAGTGGCTTAATCCGTGATGACTGCCTGGCTGAGTGCCTGCCCATGCAGCAGAGCCTGTGACTGCATTAATTGGACCCGAAGCAGAGGCGCTGGCCTAATGAGGGCGGGGCCGGTGCATCCTGAGCCTCGCTGGGGATGCCATTAATGCTAACCCCGTCAGACCGCATCCGCGACGAGCTTGCTCATTACCCATAAGGTGCCTGCCTTCTCTCACTTTGAAGCCAGGCACATTAGCGACAGCGACTTTCCGTGCCTGAGCGCGACTGAGGCCAACAGCTCCCGTGGAGCGTTTGATGGGGCTGCTTTCTCACCGGCTGCTAGGCTTAGATCTTCTGATCAATAAAACGACCTTGACTCGTTTAAGCTAGTTTGCTAACAAATAGTCCAGTCACCACACTGAAACCATATACTTAAAAAGTATTTAAAAATGACTTTTGGATCAGTGGATTTAATCTAATAAAACATTCAACCAAAATGTTTATTGGGATTTTTTAATTGGTGTTAAGGAATGTCTTGCTAATCAACAGACCAGTTACTACAGTAACACAAATCCATATATTTAAAATCCCTCAAGTCAAAGAAAGTACTTAAAAATGGTTTATTATTGCTTACTTGGATCAGTGGAACTAATCCTCTATAATGGACATTAAGAGCAAAACCAAATGTTTAGTAAGGTTTTAAAAAATTCTCTGTTAAGGCATGTCCACTTGGACTAGTCCACTTTGTAAGAAAGACGGGGGGGATTGACAAGGGGAAAGCAGGGGCGCACTGACCTGACGGAGCGGTCGTCGCTGCCGGTGACGGCGAGCGGCTTCTTGGGGTGCACGTCCAGCGCCCAGAGCTCGCCCTCGCAGTGGCCCTGCATGATCAGCAGCGGCTTGTCGCGATCTCGCACCATCACTTCAAAGATCTCACTGTCCTGCGTGCCGGCCAGGATTCGGTCCGCCCTCCAGCAGACGCTGCGGATGGACAGGCCTGCGTGCATGGATGGGGGGGGGGGGGGGAAGGGGGGCA
>JAODKK010000060.1:3054271-3068849 GCA_026774405.1 Petrocephalus microphthalmus | reverse complement strand
CTTTCCCAAAGGGCCCCCCCCCCCACCCCACCTCACCAACAGCGCAGCCAGATGCCGCTGATTAATACCCGCATGACGCCGGCAAGACAGGCCCGTCCGAAAATTATGCACGGCGCTAATCCATCAACATGACGGCTGCGATAAAAACTCCCAAATGAGAATGTAACCCGGACGCTAGAAAATGGATAGGGGAAAATTCAAATTTACAGCAGTCTTCCTGGCTACGGCGCAGCTACGGTTCCCATTCGGGATACAGCGAGACAGCCTGAAAGAGTGTTCCTCCACCGCAAACAGCTGCTGGACAGATGTGAAATCACTCCTAATCGTTCCATAAATGAAACACTACACAATTTGTTCCTTCACATGCAGTGATGCGAAAACATTTTCCTGATTTTCTGCGTTGAATAGGTTAATCAAACTGCCTTTTTCTCATCAAATGAAGGCTTCCATCAGCCAAACGTCTTTTCACCAACGCCAGCAGTGTACATTGAAGAGGCACCCCACCCCACACCATGAAGCCCCTACAATGACGCCTGGGGTCCTCCATTGAGAGTCTAGGTGACAATGAGGCTGTTTGAGGCTCTGACAGCCTTCTTGGAAACTGATAAACCCAGAGAACCTCTTAGACCAGATTGGATGATAGATTAGTCAAATGCTGGAGTTACATCCAGCCAGTGTGAGAGAGAAAATGACCACCTAAAATACTCTCATGGTCTTCATAGGATCCTAGACAAGTAGAGCGCCCCCAACTGGGGTGCTGGAATACAGACCAAGAGGAGCCCTTGCGACAGCTTGGACAACGCGTCTGCATTTACCAGCCGTAATGACAAATCTGTCAATTTCCCTTACATTACGGGCTGGTTTGAAGACTGCTGACCTATGCTACAGCACCGTCTGTCACTGGCCCACTTCGGTCCCACATCATGCAGCTTTCCCGAGCTCCAGGACCCACCCTAAGACGCCATTGCGGTTAATGCTGACACTAATGCCACTAGAGACCAGCACCTCACCATGTAGGCAAGCAACACACCAGCAGAACTGGCCACAGTGCAGTGACTGCATCAGGAGGGGAAGACATCCATCCTTCTGCAAATCCTACACTTCGGTGTGGGGAAACCGCTACCTGAACTGTGCAATGCAGCTGAAATATCTTTACATCGCTGGTCACCGATTCTTCTGAATGCCATTTGCCAAAACAGTGAGTGTAATGGTATGGATAAAAATCTAAACAGTAATGGTGTGTGGAGGAAAAAACAGACTGCTTTTGTCATGAAACAGGCATTTCTGAATACACGGGATATGTGCCACACAAAGATTAGGCTTGCTATGAGGAATTTTGTCAAACCCAGACAGGGATTTCCTCCAGTCGTAATAACATGAATCCTTTTCTTTATTCTTGAGGATACAGTTCAGAGTCAACATACGACCGGCATCCTTCCCTGTGATATATTCTTAGTGCAGTAACAGCAGATATTTCTTTGCGAAACATACTGTCGTGTAATCTATCGTAAATGGTTTGAGTAAGACTTTTTCATCCGGATTTGAGGAAGATTTCAGTCTTTATGGGAATACATTTTTGATTAGACGTTTGAAAAGCGAGCCATCGGTCGCCGACTAGGGGATCCCGTGGAAATATATGGCAGTTTCGCATGACAAGACGAAAGAAGGTTTTATACCAAACAGTATGGGTAAAGGGAGCCAAGGTGCCTATGTGGCAGACAGCACCTCCTAGCAGCTGAGCCGCGCGGGGCACGCGCAGCACGTCCGCCGCCGTCGGGAGTGCGCACTCGGGGCTGCGCACGCCTTTCGCACTGACGGGGAAAACTATAGAGTAAGCGGACGTAGAAAATGGATGGATGGATGGATATATATATATATATATATATATATATATATATATATGGGAAGAGCAAAGTTTATTTCAAACATGCGCTCTGACAATCGGACGCGAAGAAGGAAGGGCTTTTTAGGGAAAGTCACCAAGACTAAGGTGCTTACCTGATAATGTCATCGTTGTGTCCCAGGTAAAACTTCTGCGTGTGCTCCCTGGTGTTGTAAACCACGCCGACCCCGGCCACGAAGTACACCACCTCTTTGCCGGCGGTGTAGTACAGGTTATTGCGGCACTGGTGCCCCCTGTACCCGTAAACCCACTCCAATCTCAGCTGGCAACGGGGAGCGGTCCGGTCGGCCATGATACTCGACAGTTTCTATATTAACCCGAAATTCCCACCGCAACTTCACAGAAACCCTTCACCGGAACGCGCCACCATGCATCTACCTTGGGAGGAAATCGGGAGGGAAGAGGATCCAAAACTATACCCCCTTGTCACAATGAAATTGCCAAAATGTCCATAATTGTACTTTCTATGCCTTTGCAATGGATGTGTTATTTTCCAGCAGTTGACCTCAGTGCTGAGCCTCTCTAGGGAGCCTTATGGAGCAGACGCACCCGAACCCGAACATTCATAATTCACCCCCGTGTATCCCGACAAACTCTCCTCTCCTCCGGAGCGGGTCCACCTTCCTCAATGAACTTTCCCCCCTCTTTCGGCCGCGGTAAGGATCCGTGTCTCCCTGCGGATGAAAGGCGCCCACCCGGAACGTCCGGCGCCTCAGCGAGCATGGTTCACCGCGGGCGGCACGGCACGGAACTGGCACATTTTACAAGGGACGGGCTGCTCGGACCAGACAAGCGGGATCCGTGCACAACTGGAAGTGCACCCGGCTATCGCAAAAAAAGCAGACAATCTGCAATCGGATGCGATGCTTAATCATTAGTCACAATTAACGACCGTTGCCACGCATCTCCGTTAGAAAAGCGGGAATGAAATGTTTCTAAATGTAGCAAACGGGCACGGAACAGGCCGATCGCAATGTCAGACTGCCATTCATAAATCTGATCGCAGTAAATCCCTCCGTGGCACCGCCGCGATCTGCAGAGGATCTCCGAGGCTGAGCCAAGAAGCAGCGCTGTGCCACCTGCCTCGACAGCCGCTAGCGCCCGGCTGCCGCTCCTCTTCCTCCCAGCGAAGACGCCCCGAAATGCAAATTTTCCGCCAACTTCATAGCGAAGGCAAGTGATGAGACAGCGTCCGGCCACGGTGGCTGTCAGCGCGTCCCCCCCGCTCGATGGGCATCTCGCACGGGCAGCTAAGACCGGAGCCGCTCCGGATACTCAACTGTCATAGAAGGCAGAAGACAACAGCCGGTGCCGGCGGAAAGAATTAAAACAACAAATAACAGGGGGAAAAGCCTCACAGAATCCCTATTCTGTGAACCACATCTGAGGTGACACTTGGCGTAGGGAGGCTACACTCTGTAGTATTTCTATCTAGTGTATTCACGTACTGTTTTCGAGAATAGGCGATTTGGTTTCTAGGTGATAGCAGCACTTGGTTACTACGACGCCTTGAGGGCCGCCCCTGCTGCCGACGCCGCACATAAGAGCGGCCAACTTGCAAAGGCTCTTGGGAATTGGTGTTTCTGGATACGCCGAGTGACGCACATACGAATTCGGGGCGAACTACAATTACCAGCAACCGCGGGTCTCGAGTGTTGTCCAAGGTCCTTAATCGGAGGAAGCGAAGGTGCCAGTTGTAGGAGAAACACCTTTTGCTGGATAGTATAATATGGGGCTGTTTGTAGTAAGCTGAAGGGATAGACGGTAACGTACTGGATCAGGTGCTTTTTGCGGAAACGTGGGCGGTTCCATTGTATAATCTATAGCGTTTAATGTTATCTCACGATGTATACGATAGAAAGTGGGCATGAGCCTTTCAGCGTATACAATGTTACATATAACGCACTGCATCGTATTGATATTTTTTCATTTCGAAAGAATTTAAAGCAATTCGAATCAAGATATATTCAACATTGCATTATACATCTGTATTAAGTGGTAGAAAGAATCCAATGTCTTCCAGTTCCCACTTTTCTATCGGGGGTCACATAGGGGTGTGATCATAGCACAGCAATTACTTGATTCTGACCGTATAGAAATGTTTTTTTTTTTTGCTTTTACTTCATTTATACTTGTGTACGTCTCACATAATGGACATAAAATAAATATTACACTTCATTTGTGTACCAACGTGAATTCGCGGTCAAATGCGTGCGCCAGGATGTAAAAAAACGTGCAGCTAATTTAAGATATTAGCATAATCTGGGACCTTGCCAGCGCTGCTGTTAAAACCCACAGATATAAACATTCGTCAGATTGAGATTTAAAAAGGCGTACTTGCGAAACCCTACATATATTTTCATTATACTAGCACATATTTGTGGGGGTATTGGAACAGTCGCTGCCTTTTTTAATCTAGCCCCCTTTCATGAGCCACCATCACCACCATCATAGATCCTTTACCTGAAGAAATGAATGATGCATTTTTTGAGATTGTAAAGAATGGAACCTGTGGTCAGCAGAGACAGACATTTTAGGTCCAGAAAGTAAAAATCCAGACCAGGATTTTGTTTCAACCTACTAGTTGAGTATAAAGAATCCCAGTCACATAGTACTCAACTGCTTGGTTGAAACAAAATCCTGGTCTGGATTCTGGACCTGAAATGTCCACCTCTCGTGATCAGTAGCTGGAAATTCTGGGTCCCTACTTGGGTTGCCCCACAGCAGATAGAATTTGTTGGGGGTGGGAGCTTAAGTCTGACTAAAGGGTATTTCAGTATATGGGTAAACTGGGTAAAGCAATTACAAAAATCTGTATGTGCATCTGCTTGGATATCTACTGTGTATTATTTTATATGCACAAGCATGCAGAGATGGATCTGTGCACAGGAATTAACATACAGCTGTCTAAGTCTGCACAGAAATGCACACGTTAAGGTTTAGCCTTCAAAGCAGGGATGTCAGATTCTCCTTCTTCCACCAGAGCTTCATTCATGACATACCGAATCTCCATGTTAACTGATGCATCTTCTGTGCCAACATGGGACTTGGCCAACAGCACACTGGAGAAGGTTCCAGAAAACCATCAGAACTGTTAATTGTAGCTGGAAGGCGTAAATATTATCACTGCTGTGGCTGCTCTGACAGGAATAAGTCTACTGGGTCATTAATGTATGATAAGATTGGCAGATTACATTTATAATGCAACAGTACCAATGTGACAGGTGATTGATGGTTAGACAATACAATTAAAACTTTGAAGTGATTGATTAATCAAATGTTTCCCTTCTGTAGAGTTAAAAACTCCATCTTTCAAATTAGAAATATTGCTGCAATACAATATGTAGCTTATGCCAGCGTCGAATTGCACAGAAGCTTTTAGGATTGCCAAGTTATACACAATCAATGCAGTGTAGCTCTTCTCTAGTCAGGAGCATATATCGAGTGTTCTGCCAATAGGGATAAAACAGGCATATTAAGAACACTCAAGCGAGCAAGTTTGTTAAACTCTTTATTCAACATTAGAATGATTTATCTGGTCAGCACTGTAACTATTTCTAACTGATAAAAATGTCCGGCCTTTAACACAGGCGATTTTTCATTTTATGTTTGTCCCAATAGCCTCCAAAATAGTACAGCTCGTCATGCGTGTTGCCCTGAATAACAACCTCGCCAAAAGCAACTGTAAAATTGCACTTTAGCTTGAGATGAAATTATTGCCCAAGGCATGTTCATTTTGCCATCTCTTCAGCCCCGTGTCCTCACACCGGGTGCCCCAGCACACGTTCCACGTCAGGCCACATGGGACAGGAACTGATTCTTGGAAAGAGAGCAGAAACAGATCAGAGGGAATGGCCGTTTATTGTTCCCTGAAGAGAAAAGGTGCCTGTTTCTGAAATGTGGCACCTGGATAGATTGGCCTATGAAAAGGTGGAATTTCTGACACCCCCTCTAAATAACAGTCCAGGATACAGCTGCACTTTCAGGAGGGAAACAGACTCAGATCTTTGATCCTTCAATGATTTTCCTCAAAGACATTTGGCATTACGTTTGTCAGCAAAACTGTCCCCCTGTGTCCTTTAGAGTTGATCAACACAAAATGTCGATATAGTAAATGCAAAGATAGTAAATAACAGATCCGAGGTGCGTCATAAACAGTCCTGTTTTGCCTATAAATGATACAACGCACCAAGATCGTACAGTCTAAGAAAAGTCCGTAAAAATAGGGTCCAATGTACCGTGTTAATATGAAGGAATTTTCCGTATAATTTTTTCACAGGTGTTTTACCCGTTAATTTGAATTTCGCGTTGCATTGTGGGAGCGAGTACACACGCTAAATTTAACAAAAAAAACGGATAATATACTGGTAATTTTCTGCCAGGACATTATCAGTTTTTTTTTTACAGTGTAGCCATCAGTGTACTCAACATTGAGAGGGGTCCAGGTCTATAATTATATATTGGGGGAACTCTGTGAGCACATTTGAATAATATATATTATAATTACGACCTTGTAGCGTACAACAGGCATACAATTATAATTTACAGTCACAAGCACCAACTCATTGCACCATTGATAATTGTCTCCTCAGAAGACAGGATCATCTCTGCGACAGGTTCCAGGGACCGCAGCGCTTACTGAGAGAAAGCAAATGCAGGATATTTTGTTTTAGCTCTTATACAAACGTTCTCGTCAGCGGCAGCCTGTAGTTGATGACTTATCTACTTTGTCTTCTTGCGCCCCCTTTTGGCGCAGAAGCAGACGGCGCAGTCCGTCCGTGATTCGAACACGCGACACGCACTCGCCGCTTGGAGCTGCACGCATTCTCGGATACACCGTTAGACTATCAAACTCAACCAGAAAGTACCTACACAAATCAAGCATATATACATACAATTACACCAAATTAGGTTTTGTTATTCTCAATAAAGATAAGATTTAGAGAAAACCTCCTGACTCCCGTTTTAATACGGACACGTGTCCAGTGAAATCGAATAACTGCAAATAATCGTATTTCGGTGCTGTTTCTCACGGGCTGTCCCTCAAATAAAACCCGGCAGCTGATTATTTTCGCCAGAGAACAGTTTTTCTCCTACAGAAAAGTGCACGTCAGACATTGTAAAAGTTCTGAAATAAAATGGCCCTACATAGTGTAGTGTGCAGACAATACTCATTCGTTTTCTGATAATTACGCAACTGTTAATTTGACCATTTCACTCCAGTCTTATAAACGGCAACGGCGGTATAAAACCACTAGGTGGCGACGGTTCACTGTGCGAAAGATGCGCGTTTCCACAGAGCGCTTGGCCGGTGCAAGTCGAATACCGAGCGCGTCGCAAAAGGCGGCAGCTCATTTTCAGACGTGGCAAGTAAATAAAACACGTCGGATAGAACGCGGCCAATTCATTTTATGTGATGTTGTTGTTCAAAAGGCACTTTGAAATATGCGTTTTAGATGTGTAAATAACCATATGTAAACAGTATACTTTCACTAGGAGGCAAACAATGGCACGAAAATATGCAGGGTATTTAAAAAAAGCACGACGCCAGAGAGAGTAATTTTAAAAGCATTTTAATGACTTCGCACATATTTAACAGAGAGGGTAAAAGTCTACAGGTGCCACTCCGTACATCTGACAGCCGGGCCCGCGTACGCTAAGCACCTAGCGACCCAGCCATTGCCAAGGAGTTCATTCCTACGGCCTCGTTTGATTGTGCAATAAGATGAAAATTTTCATTACAATAGTTACAGTGACAGAAATGCACACTATGTATCAAATAGCGAGATATAGTAGCAAAAAAAAATTATAACACGCAGTGCTAAAGCCAACAAGCAAGCAACCGTTTGAGTAACATTACTTTGTCCTGTAAATGCGCGGTTTCCACTGTTCCACTTAACGACAATGATTTAAATTGTTTATAATACATCTAGTTTTTTATACTCTGAACTAGAATAATTTGAACATACATTATAATGCAACTCAAGAACAACAACAAAAGTCAACAAAAAGAAGATAAAAAAAAATGGTTTAAGATTTAAAATGAACTCGTATACTATCCTTCGTTAATAGCCAACATTCTTACTTGTCACAATCACTGCATAAGAGCCCCAGAAAATAGCTAACAGGTGACACTGACACTGGTTATTATTGGTTGGTATCCAAATTAATGCATGGCTATACTAAGTATAAGCATAGACAATATACCTTAATCTGAGCCAATAACTGGTGGAAAGTTCATTAGTAAATGGAATTAAACAGTTCATGTTTGCAGTTGCTGTTTTACAGTTTATGTGCAGAGTGAAAAGGAATCATTTCGAAGCACCGCTGCCTTGCTTTCTAACAGCAAAAAGATGTAAGTTGTCTTTCCAAGACAGCCTCACAAAATTGAGGAAATGTTTAAATATCCAGACCCCTAGAAACTACTGGCAATTACAAAAAAGAGCAGAGAGTGTCAAACTGTGGGGGGAAAAAATATTAACCAAAACCAAAAGGGGGAAACAAAGTTCAAAGAAGAAGAAGAAAAGAAAAATAAATGTAACCCCTGGTCCTGTCTAATTATTTCTGGTGGAAGCTGCCCGACACCCTCACACCCTAGAGCTTAATGACGGTTTTCGTTTATTTGATGTTTCCAGGAAACGCTGTAACTTCTAAAACCAATTGGTACGGTAGGCACAAAGTGTGGGATAGTGATTCAGAGCTTGCATGCTGGAATTTCACTGGAGTTTCGATAAGCAATGACCCTGTGAGTGGAGTGGTGCTGCTGGCTCTATTTCTTCTTGCTGAACAGGCTGAAGCGCTTCTCCTTCTCCTTGTCCTTCTCCTTCTCCTTGTCCTTCTCCTTCTCCCGCTTGCCCGGGCTCGACTCGGTGGCCAGCGAGACTCCCGTGGGCAGCGTCTGCGCCCGGCTGGAGGCCGGGGTGCTCTGACTGCTGGGGGTCACCTCAGAGGTCACGGCTGAGGTCACAGCACTCGTGATGCCCTGGATCCACGTGTTCATCTCCTCCTGCGGGGTCAGAGGTCATGACGGTCAGGGCACAGCCATCTGTACCCAAACACTCATGCATGCCTTTGTAAATAACGCCAACAAAAACAATAAGTGTGATCAAAAAATGTGGGTGTGCAAATGACTATGTAGGCGGTGTACGGCTCTGACCCCACAAACATGTGCACTAAGGAAATCTGAGGCTTGAGCTTCAATTCCAGTCACACAAAATGTCAGCAAACTTGCAGAGGGACAGGGGAATCAGCTCTTCACACTGAGCTCGAATGCAGACCCGATACAAGCACGTATAATCTTAAGCAGGTCTAAAAACACGCAAGTATGACTGTATAGAGAATTCAGAGTTCTGCCTCCCCAGTGGACCTTCAGCCCCCAGAGAGGAGGCAGGCTTTGTTCCTCATTCTGTCCATAACAACATGTCCCGTTAAACTGTGGTGGGGCCAAGCATTAACGCTGAGCCCCCCCCACAGGAGAAGAGACATAGCCCAGCTTGTGGACCTTTTTAAAGTGCCTCTTTAAAAAGAAAGACAAAAAAAAAGCGAGACTCACGTCATCTTTGGCTTGGAAGAGATACTCATTCCCATCAGAAATTCTGTGTAGGAAAACAGACATTTGAGATGTTTCAGGCGCATTCCATCACGGCCAAAATGAAAGCGCTTCGCACATTCAGACCCCAAGGTGGCGCCGTACCTGAGCTTGAAGACATGTTTCTTCTTCTTGTAATCGACGGCCACCTCGCACACGGCGTCCTTCAGGCTGACGGGGATCTCGCTGTGGTACGGGATGCCCTGGCTGGCCGTCTTGCTGTCCTTGTAGAAGCCCATCTCCTGGTTGTTTATCACACAGTAAACGTTGTGCCAAGACCTGCGGAAAGATGGTAAGTCACTACATCTCTGCCCTTGTGGGACATAAATAGTAGTCAAGAAATTACACGATTTTTTAGCAGAAAACTGCTGATGTGCACAGCAGCAGAGTCGTCATGCATTCGGGACGAACTAGTCGGTAAGCCAGTAAATGGTGGCAAGATTGAAAAGTGAAAATCTGTAAACCAATAAACAGGGACAGTACTAAAAAGTGAGTCATAAGGGAATTTTAATTAATTCCTGCTTTTCACAGATACAACAGACAGCATTTTAGGTGCACGGCAGTAGTTAATAGAACCTGCCTGCTGCATTTTACTGCTCTCTTCCTATTTCTAAATATGAAGCATTCAGAGAACTGAATTTCGTACATCCACAATGGGAGGGTTCTACTGTGCTCGGCCAGTCGCTGCATGGTTTAACCTACTTCTTGGTCCAAAATGGGTCTGTACTGCGGCCTCTTGAATGGAGCGCTGCTGCCCCCCGGTGGCTTGGCAGCAGTGGTGCATACCTGCTGGATGCCTTCTTATTGGGACCCTCCCACTCATGCTTGCGATGCAGGAAGCCCTCCAGCTGGGCGGAGGGCGAGTCCTGGGCCTTGGCCGGCAGCGTGGCAGCCTGGCTGCTCCTTCCCTTGCGCTCGGCAGAGGGAGAGGGACCCGGGCTGGGTTCCTTCGAACTGCGTTCCGCCACGCCGTTCACCATATCTGCACCATCCACGCCATCCTGCCGAGGAATGGTGAGCCAACGAGAGAGAGGGAGAGAAAAAGGGCTTTCAGAAGTGCACAGTGGACGCTTGTGCTTTGTGGAGGCCGCTTTGTGGATGCTGGGCAGGGCTGCATGCGCAAAGAGGCTGTGTAGACCGAGGACACCCTTTCCCAAAACACCAACGGCAAACAATAACGACGTATACAGATATGTTCATATACGTCTAAAGGGTCTCCTCCTTCTGGAAAGTGATGTGAAAATATAGCCACTTAAAAGGAACCTTAAAACTGAAAGAAATATTCTCCACCAAACTGGCTTCTACAAACAACAAAGTTTAGCATTAATAAGTTATGAAATGACCGATTTTATGGGGGATCTTGCAGTCGCAAAAACCCCTGCGGGCTGAACAAGAGTTCAGAACAACAATTTAGGAAAAAAAAGGTGTCTGTAAACCAAGCAGAACACCTGAAGAAACCATCTGACCATGGGATGGCCAGTGAGGAGAAGGGCTAACAGCCCAGCCAATGCAGGCCAACGGGACCGACCCAAAACCGTTACAGCAGCCTCAGATTGTTAAAGTGGTGGTCCAATTAACAATCAAGATGCCCGGTAACACTGGGCCAAGCAGACTAAAGCACTAGGGAGTCACTGTGAGTCACAGAGTGAGTCAGCACCCCAGCGCTGCTCTGCTGGAAAGGACTGTCTCAGGACTGGCAGCGGGTTAAGGAGTGTCATCGCTAACCTCTGTTAGCGTCAGAGCAACTCCACATGGAAGCCAGAGGGGGGCAGCAGATCACTGCCAGGTCTGAGGATTATAGAATTAGAGGAGCACAGCAGACGAAGAAGAGGACTTACAAAGAGTGCATGTCGGGAAAATAAAAACAATTAGGGATTAAAACATGCAGGCAACACTGCCAAACCGAAGCTTTAACGGTACAGACAAGCAGCCAGGGGCAGGGGTAGGAAAGTACACAACACACAAACAAAACTGCTTGTCATAAAGCTTGCCACTATCACGGTAGTTTTTGTAAGAAAGCAGGGAAGAGCAAGTTTCCCGTTAGAAGTATGTCAACACGACAGACACTGCAACCTATCACAAGGCTTTACCCAACCATTAAGAGCCTGTTCCAGGAGGCGGGGCCTGCCACTGGTCGCGGCCGAAGGGGCATTCCTTCCAGAAGCCACGCCCTTAATTAGAGCTTTTAAAAGTAGAATCCTGATGACTGTGGGAGTCTCCATGAAAGCGAGGTTCTGAATTCTGTCTCTGAAGATCCCAAACCTTACTTGAACACAGACGACAGACGTCGCATTTGGAAGCACAGCGGCCCGCCAAGGCCGGGCTGGTGCTCAGGTAAGGGACACAGTACGCTCAGCCTGCGGCTCCTTTATACATGAACAGCAGAATAGTTGAAGGTTAGCTGAATGTTGTTGAATGTCTGCATGCTAATGAACGCTGTAGGCCAGCTGATGGCCAGCAGGTGTCCTAAGAAGGGGCTGAATGAAAGCTCACCACTCCTGTCTTTATTCATAATGCCAATATGCTTACTACCATGATCAGGAGGAATTGGGAAGTTAGTGCCCCCCTCCACCCCATAACCACCACAGTGTGCTTCCTTTGTAGATGTTTTCTGATTTTCAGACTTAGAACAAAACTTATGTCCACCCCAATTAGGTCATTTTTTTGCCAAATCGCTGACAAGTACTTAAAACAATTTGGGAGGAAAATATATGACAATATATACAGACAGAAACGCGACTGAGTTAAATACAGATGTGGGTACAGGAGTCTTGGATACTTAGCAGAACAAAAGCCTCCAGTTTCATAATTACTGTTAAATGGAATTTAAAAAAGCATTTCTGTCCTTTCGAAGAGGGAATATAGTGCAAGGATGTCAACAGGGCACCTAAAAAATGAGAAAGCACATGCAAATGACTCATTTCTAAGGAGCTAAATAACGGCGAGGTGATGAACCAGATGAATTAAACTGGATGAAGCTGGACTAAGAAAAACAGGGAAAAAAAAACAACACAAACAGTGGTTACTGACCGACATGCTTATGCAGGCGATGAATGTAACATTAATGGACCGGTGGGGGGGTTACATGCGTACATGATGGGGGAGAGAGGAGAAAAACATCTGAATATACAACATGTGCATTGCTGCCTCAGTTGACTTAGCTTTTATTGTGGAGAGGAAGCGAAGGAGGCTGTTAATTATTCATGGAAGGAAAAGGCCACCATGCAGAGAAAACGCAACAAAAAACAAACATTCAAATACAGGAGGCTTAACGTTTAAAAAAACAAAACAAAAAAAAAGTACAGAACGGGACAAAACATTAACAGCACATGAACAAACGTTACACCAGATGATTTAGCAGCAGACATTATAAATGGCTGGAGCTCTCGGGCCTTTCCCTTCAGCTGCACCTGTTCCTTTGTGTTTCTTAACCATCAGTCACTCTAAGAAGGCCCGAGATGTTGGCTGCACTACCCCACATTGACTGTTTGGTAAAATTGATAATGTGGGTAACAATAAAAAAAAACACATGTAACTTGTTCAAATGACAAATGATGATTCGGCGGTGTGGCTTTTGCTCTGACAGCAAGCTGACCTTCATGACCCTGGAGAGCAAAGGAAACTGACGCTTATGGGCATTTACCAAAACAGGAGGTGGGAGAAAGAGAGGCGAAGGGTGAGAAGTTGGGGCACGCATGCCTGCATCTGCACCTACACGCCGCACAGAAGCCCACATGACAACAGAGGAGTCGACTAGCTCACCAGGGCAGGCAAGGTCACATGACTCAAACCCTAAGACCGAACCTCACACCACTTTTTGTCAAATAAAATGCTGCTTTGTTGCCAAAAAAAAAACATTTTCAACCCGTGGTGGTAAAAGGCACTGTGTGTAATAGGTGTAACAAGGCAGAGCTGCGGCAGTCCCCCAGTCTATTCTTAAAATATAGTCTGCCTCTCTTTCTGTAAGCACGAATTGGCCAAACTACATAAAACGTGCGCCAGTAATTAATCAAAATTAATAGTCTGCAAAGGTTTCACTCACGAAGAAGCACCGTTATAAACTAGTTAGATACACAAAGGAAGCAAGAATCTGTAGGAGGGAAAAGAGATTGTTTCTCCAGACCCATAACTGTTCACCAGCAGGTGGTGCCAGCAGGACAGAAATCTTAGGCTCCTGCCTACAGCCTAACAGGGTTGACAAGCCTGGGCAGTTTGTTTCCCACCAGTAGCTGGGAGCTGTAAATGGGCATGAAGTGGGAGGGCTGAAGAGGCAGGGCTTCCAACATCGCCCTATCACAGTCCTGCACGCCCTGCACGTTCGCTCCCAGGCCGTCGGCTCTGAAAGCTGCTGTAGTTTTGGTAGGTCTGGGAGCGGTAACTAACCCGTGGGGAGTCCTGGTCCGATGGCAGCCCGTTCTGGGAGGCCTGCTCACCCGCCCTGGGAAGAGGAGAGGAGGAGAGGGCAGTGATCAGAAGCGTGGTTATTAAGATTAATAATAGAAATATTTTCTTTACAGCTAGACACAGCAGAAGGGCTGTTCAGATGAGACCTCATCCATCTACTAGAAGCTTCTCCCACATCCATATTAATGACCAGACAGCACAAAGCTTCTAGTTCAATGACAGTACTACATCTAATGCAACATCATCAGAGCTTCCAGTGTGATGACATCACTGCATGCAATGTGACATCATCAAACACACCATATCCTAGATGGCTGACAATGACATCTGAACATCCAGGGGAGTGCGTGTGTGTCGGGGGATTCCTCACCGCTGCTGTGAGTCTGAATCGGGTGCGGGCAGGGCCTCCAGGGACACGGGCTGCCTCCTTCTCTCCTCTTCCTCTTGCTGTCTTCTCACTTCCAACAACTCCATCTGCAGAAACACACAGGAAAAAGACATCATGAGTTCTGTTACTTAAAATCTGACCTTACCAAGTCACTTTTTGTGTGTATGTATGTGTGTGCGTGTATATATATATATATACACACACACACACACACATACACACTCACCGGCCACTTTATTAGGCAAACCTGTCCAACTGCTCGTTGATGCAAATTACTGATCAGCCAATCACATGG
>JAODKK010000060.1:3002367-3012450 GCA_026774405.1 Petrocephalus microphthalmus | reverse complement strand
TGTCACCCCAGTCTTGGGACTGGACTAGGACTCCAGCTCAGAAAGGTGCCCACCCCGGGCACCATCCGGGCATGTGGTTTTCATCACCAACCAGTCGTGTAGCCAGGTAGTACAGTTACCCGTCTGAAACCTGCGTGAAATTTCCTTCAGCCCCCAGGTTGGTGAACTCTAACCAGGGAGATCCCCAGTTGGCAAACTCTACCGGGGGTGCACTCGATTAGCAAGACTACTGAGAGCCTATCGATGAAATTTAATTTAATTCTGGCGCCAGGCCTGGGAGAAAAGTCTCACAGTGGGCATCGGCTCTGGTTCACGATGACCAGACCAAAAAGGAAGGGATAACGGGCAGGGAATTCACCCAGGCCTGTATCTCTGGCAACCTTTCTCCCGGATTGTTTCGCGGATTGAAACATCGGAGGTGAAGGGGGGGGTGGGGGAGGGGGCAGGCAGAAATTGAACACCGCTCCATTTCGGAGCGGAATGAAACTTGCGGGTCGTACTCTTTGCCCTAAACGGGCCGTTTGGGTTTTACCTTTCCCCAGCCTATCAGATGTGCCGTGCCTGGCTTCTCCAGCAGTGCAGGCTCCACCCTGCATATATTATTCAGGCCCTTTGGCATCTAAGTGACAAGCCCAAGTCTGAAGTGTGACATCAGCGGTAAGCACCTTCCGAATCCCCCTTGGCCCCACCCCAGCCAAGTCCACACAGAGTGTCACGTCGCCCCAGACACAGACCAGGAAGGAAACCCACAAGATAAACATGTCACTCACGATAAAAGTTCAGCGGCTAGCTGCCAGGCACCAAGAAAAAAATAACCATTTCCTCTATACCCACACCTATATGTCCTATTTCCTTCCTGATACAAAACTAGGGATTTTAAAATTTCTATTGTAAACAAATTACGCAACATTCCATAAACTCAGCCATAAACTAGCTAAGCAAATGTGTATAAATTAACTAAATCCTACACAATCCTAGACTCATGTTCTGTGAAGTACTGACTGCTAGAAAATGTGAAAAGAGACTCTGCAGGACAAAAATGGTTTGAAGTGGCTGGTTGAAAACTTCACAGTTGAAGATAACTAATCCCGGCCCAAATGAGCCCGACACGGAACCAACAAGACAAAAAGTGTCATACGGCCATCGGGGTCTCACCCCAGTTACCCCAGTCAGCTGTCACCTTCCCACTGCCGGCCCCTCCCAGCAGGGCCCTGGGGCAGGTTACACCCTGACTGCAGAGTGCCGTCCACCTCTGGGCTCCCCGCTGCGCTTACACACGCGCTGAGCAGCACAGGGAGCTTCACTCCAACCCCCCCAGTCCCTCCAACGGACGTCAGCGGATCCTGGAACAAATTAAAGCCGATCGTGTTTCTGCACCGAGGGGCCAGGCGATCTAATCAGTGGGAATATCGCACTTGGCAAGGACAAACCTGAGTTGACGTTTATTTTTAAAAGCGCCTGATTTTATACATTTTTGACTTATTTTTTTTCCTAGGGTTACGAGAAGGAATTTAAGCAAAGGGCCCCTCGCCTGGATTAAAAGGCTGTGCCTATGGATACCAGGGCAGCTCCAGGCTGTAGCTACACTGCAGACTGTCACAGGCCTCCAGTGCTGCACCAAGCCATGACCCCCCCACTCCCCCTGGGGTGGGGACAAACAACAACAAGCAGCAGACTGAATACGCAGCGGCCAGCTGACCTGCAGGCAGCAGCAGCCATACAGGGGTCAAAAAGTCACACCACCGTTTCATCACAGTGCACTTCAGTCTTAAGTACTTTCAGCTTCTACAAACACATCAGAGCATAATGTGGCCCATCCTCACCCAGCGAGACTTTCAGAAGCTACGGAGAGACAGGGTGGCTCTTTGAGATACAAGGGATTTAATATGCGGGAGGGTTTAATATGCTCTCTTGGGTTACCAGCATTCAGCGGCATGTCCAGCATGGACCTACAAAGCTGCCATGCATCGGGACACACGGTCTATGAAGTCCTGGTGCCTTAACATGTCATCCTGCCTTCTGCATTTTTTACAGACGGGTAAATAATTCAAGCACTTGAGTTTCCCTAGTGGAACCCTAGCACCCTGGCCCACAGTCCGCTGCTCTGACAGAGTCCATGCGGCCGCCACGGTAACCGAAGCAGGAGCATTTATTATTCAGTGCTGGATCTTCACCTGGAACTAGGGAGGCTTCTCATCTTTCAGGAGCGCTACAGGAACACATACTTCAGTACAACAAGGGAGCTGTGCGGGAAGTTCGCCGGTCTGCTTTTACCCTTTCGGCCTAGAAAAGCCGTCTCTTTACTTTTCGGGGTGGTTTAGGATCTCCAGAGACGAGCGTAAATAAAAGAAAAACGTGAGCCGGAATCGTACAGACCGCGGCGGCTGTTGTCTCAAGTCCTGGCTGACCAAAGCCCACCAGAACCGAGAGGGTGCCCTGCCTTAACTTCCAGCAACTCACTCTTCTGTAACCAACCATGGGCTATTGAAGCCAAGTGTTTTTCCTTCTCTGAACATTCGAAGCACCAACCTCAGAAGATATAATCCCAGCCATCAAATGCAGGGGGACTCGTGACCCGAGCGGCTGACCCCTACTAGGCTTCCATATCGCTGGTCCCGATCATGGCTCCACTCCACAAGCTGTATGTGGATTCCAGGGGCTCCTCAAAGTGGGGGGTGGGAACAGTCTGGGATTTGAGGAAGGGGCAGCCCCCTCATTCCAGGCCACATGGTTTGTGTTAGAGCGCATGCTAGCAGCTTGTAGGGTAGCTGAGGTGTGACCGGGCCCTCGAGACTTCCCTGGATGCTTGCGTTACACCGCATTTCCTGCCTGTATCATAATGGAACCAGTGAGAGCTGGTGTGGGGGGCTGGGCACTGGGGGGTTGGGGTCTGCAAGTTAGCCAGTCTGATGGGAAGTGGACAGAGGAGCACTGGATCTGAAATCACTAACATTTATTCAGTCCAGCAGCAAACGGTATCCCCCCCCCCTACAAACATGGGGATGGGCAAATCATACCACCAACACGATTGGCTCATCATCAGCATGTTTTATTTTTTTTGAGAAGGTCCTAGACCACTCAACTGCACGTCCTTCTAAGGAAGCATCTGGTCTGGCAGGAATGCAGGAAAGCACGGTCACATGAGACACAGGATGCTCGGAGACATACCAGCAGATTTGGCCTTTTTTTCCTCCCTCTTTTCCTTGGAATGGTTTCCGTGGTGGTGGGGAGAGGAGGCAACAGATCTGCGCTCTTGTTAAATAAAGACTGCCACACCTGACAGCGGGCCGGACACGCTGCTGGCCAGAAAAATGGTTGAAGGCGCACAGGCACCTTTTGTAAAACTGACTAGCTGGGCAGGGCAGTGCGAGGCAGACGCCAGGTCAGCACCCGCTGGGGTCTACGACTCGATGTGCAATAGATCAACTTACCGGAGAGAGAAAATGAGATACACCAGTGCTTCCTGAACCACGGATGCTGCTCGACAATGAAATGAGTTATAGGTCTGGTGATAGGTTTCAAGCTTAGTTAGCGAGATGGATTTTTCGCAAATGTATAAATGTGAAATGTACCGCGACCTCAATCAATCCTACAACCAAGAATAGTGTCCATCCATGCATCCATGTACCCATCAATCAATTCATTCACCCACCCACCACCCAACCAGAAGCCCCAACCAGCACTCCAGTACAGTGTTTGATACATTTCCAAAATCTGAATCCTCAAGCCAGCCCCTTCCTACAGAGCCCAGTCCTCTGAATAAGACCGAACTGGTCTGCTGCTTGCCAAACAAAACTTGAAGATTCTCTCTGAAGCTCTATAGAGATCAGTAATGACGACCCTGTTGCTTTTTACAGTCTCTTATGTAAATTACTCAGACCCTCCACCCCCACGCGCCATCACACCGGAGGAACCGCTCGAATCGGCAGAGCCCTGCCGAGCGCCCGGTCCCGAAGTTACAGGAGGCCAAACGTGGGAGGAGGCTGATTCATATGCAACATCTGTAGAGAAGCAGAGAGCCAGCCGCTGGGATATGCATGCATCTCATCTCCGCCAAAGCAACGTGAGCCCCGATTTCCAGCAAGGCAGGCAGCCTGGCTCTTTAAGGAGTGGGTCCGACACACATGTCGAGGAACATACTGCAGGTATGCATGCATGAAAAGCCGACGGTATAAAAGTCCGTGGGTTAAAAGGGTTTGCCACAGAAACACAGGAGAGCAGGTGGGTGGAAGTAATTCTCATGTGCAAATCAAATCCATATCCATCTGGGCTGATGACTTGGACACCTCATAAGTCTTGAGCACCATGGTTACGGGGGGGGGGGGGGGGGGGGGCGGGGGGGGGCTCACTATTCCTACAGCTCAGGTGACACCAGGCTATGTGAACCAGCAGATAATGATGGCTGGAGGCAGGAGAGGGGCACATCTTAAGACCAGAGCACCGGGAGGCCATAGTCCAACTCCTTAATGCAACAGAAATATCTGGCGGCCATTTCACAGAATTCTCCTGGTTACTTCTGCTGCCTCTAATGGTAAATTAGCGCTTATTCGCCAGGAGGGTCACGTGATCATAAACCAAACAGAACTGCCAGGGAGATATGAACCCCCTGCGAAATTGCGGAAAGGACGTAACCTGACAGGACACCTACAATGCCCGCCTGGCTTTCTACATTCCAATTCCCAACCAGAGGTCAGTTACGCCTTTTTAAGTCACCGCGCAATCTCAACTCTAATCAGCTTCTTGCTGCGTAAACAGCAGTAATCTTAAGCCTGAATGAACAGCCTCTTATAGACTAAGGACTTAATTTTAAGCCTCTCACTACAGAGTGGGTCTGTGAGGGAAATAACCCCAGCATCATCTGCAGGCCGGCCGCCCACAGGGGTGCATCAGGGCGCGCTTCCGGGCGTCGTCGGCTCCCTCACCTGCCAGCGCCTTGATGCGGGAGCGCTCAAACAGCCGGGCCGAGCTGTTCTCGTTGTCCCACTCGTCCGCATCCCAGCGGTTGTTGACGTCGCTGTATTGCTGTTGGATCTCCATGTGGTCGAATTCCGCGGCTACCGATGTCGTCATGACCCTTCAGCGATCACAGCTTGTCATCCGCTTTTTCTCATGAAACCTTAAGGGGTAGAAGGGGAAAAAAAAATAAAGTTACTATCCAGAAAGTAGCATTTGCCAACTGCTGTGAACACTTAGGGCGGAGTCACGGTGGGCTTTGCTGACACAGGCCCATCTCCAGATGTATCCCAAACCCATTTCCTCTGTATAACTATGAATGTTGCCTTTGGACACTCCAGCTGTGGCACAGCGACTTATAACTCCTTCCCCTACACGCGTCTGGTTTTATAGCGAAGGCGTTGCAGCAAGTTTACTACTCCGAAGAACAGCGCGAGAGGGAGTAATGCGGAGGGGACAGGGGCAACTTCAAAACCCAAAGTAACCAGGCATTAGCGCCCAAAAAATCTAAAAGATTTGCAAATATAATAATTCCGAAATAAATGTGTTAAACTTTTGTAGTTGCAGTACCCTAATCTACATTTAAAAGTTTGGGGGCTGTAAATATTTCCACATAGAAGACAGCACATGCTTTTGTTTTTCTGTTAACAGCGCCACCCTGTGGTGAAATAAGAAATTTTTACTAGGACACTAACTGCAAAAGCAAGTCTGAAAGTTTAGTGCCATCTACAGACCACACAACTAGGAACAAGCTGTAGAACATATAACCAACGATTACGTCCAGAAAATGCTCTAGTACAGTACTTGTCTTCCATTCCCCTTAAAATTTATTTTCATAAAATTAAGTTTATATTCTGCCATACATCTTGGTGAGTTAGAACAGCAAGCCACAATGCTCCTGACTTATGTAACTGGATTTATTCATTATTATCTATTCCAGATGACCGTGTAGATTTTGAACAAATTAATCTTCCTCACGTTTGCTATTGGTCAAAAGAGAAAGCTTAAAATGGATGCCAGCATATGTTTTTTCTATAAGACATTAGAGCCCAAATGATGTACGAATATATTGAAAGAAGCCACCTGGCACATGCCGGGCCGGCTGGTACCTGGTTCCAGCGCAAAGCCGGCAAAGCCACCGCAGGTCTGGCATCACGCCAAGTAAATAGAGCCCAAGCTGGCGCGCGGAAACGCCGGCGTAGACGGGCGTGGTGCTGGGGAGGGAGCCCCTCCCCTCCCAAAGAGCCGCTGTGCCAAGGGATTCTGGGAGCCGCCGCATCCCTCCCACTGCTGCCTTCCAGAATTCAAAATGACTTAATCCCTTTTTTTTGGGAACTTCTCCTTGTTAGGGAAAAAGCCGGACCCCCGGGGCAGCCCGAGGCAGGGGCCGGGCCATCCCCGGGATGGAGGGGGCCACAGTGAGTTGCGACCCGGCTCCAGAAGCTGTGCCCGTCTCGCCGAGATGCGGTTTTGCTAATCGCTACCACATTTCAGTTGTAAAATATAAACTGGTGGTTTACTCCTGTGGGACGCCCCCCCTCACTCCACAGGCACAGGCCACTTGTGCTGTTTACCTCCCGCGCTTAAAAACACACACACACACACACACACACACACACACACACACACACACACACAGAGCCTAGCATTCCCCTCGCCCGTGTGGTCACCGTATGGGAATGCATGCTCACTCTCAGGGCTGACAGATCCACCCCCGAATCGCCCGCTGTGGTCTGAGCAGCTTGGGACTATAAAAGATGGCATATTAAAATCCCAGAAAGAGACTTAAGTACAAATGCAGCTATTCTGAAGAGTTCTGGTTTGTCTGCTTAAAGTGATGGTGGGGGGGGGGGGGCGTCCTTAGAAGGCCAATCAGACGGCCAATGAGGGGGCCAATCCGAGAGCCGCATGGTCACCATATTCATTCTTTATTAATGTAGCCGACGCTCATATCTAAAAGAGGCAACAAAGCAGCAGAGGCTATTTCACACATCAAGATGCCGAGTTACAAATGAACCCACATCGATATTAACACTCAACCATTAGAGAGCGGCGACTGGGAAACGGAAATACCAATTCCCACAAGCTGCTAGGGTCCCCCCCCAGTTCTGCAAGGACAGGATGGTCCCGCGAGGGAGCATTCAAGACAGCCGTACCCAACCCAAGGCGTGTCCTTAGCACATACCATAAGGGGGGTAGGGGGGTTCAAACTGGGCACCACCTTCCCATTATCCATCACCCAGCATCTTCTGGCTTACTTTTTTAAGTATGCAGCAGAGGGTACGGACTTCCTGTCAGCCAGCAGGTGGCGCCACACAGCAGGAACAAGACTGAGGAAGGGAGGGCAGTCAGGATGGATGTCAGAGGACAGATATCCCAGGCCGACAGCAGGGGCAAATCGATAGCGTTCATTTCCCATCAGGCCATGCTTCCTTTCATTGACATGTGCAGTGCGCCAGCCTGGGGGGTGCCCTGTTTTTCTCTGTTTTTCCCAGCATGAGGGCCTGCCTAAGTAGGCCAAGCGGCATCGATACCAGAGGGAGAGGACAGTGCTGGACCAGCGGGCTGACTGGGGTTTCATTTCGCTCAGCAGGGTTTGGGCCTGCAAACTGTGACACTCGAGTCCTGGGCCCAGCTCACTCAGCTGCTCGGCTCCATCACACACCTGCAGCCCCATATAAAAATATACATATACTCAGGACCCCACGACTGTGTGCCCAGCTTTTGAAGCCGTAATGGGAAACTGCTGGTAACCAGTGCATCCAGTCAGTTTTGACTGCTTAAGTGTCCTACTTTAGGTACAAGCTGTCCAAAGTATACGAGCTGTTCTGCATGGAGAAGCGACTGAAGACCTAGAACCAGCGGCTCCACCCTGCAGCGAGATCTATACCGACCCCATGGATTGGAAATACGAGAGGCAGGATCTGCTTTGAAGTGGGAACTGGCGCCATCGCAGCTGGGACCAAGAGAAACAGACACGAAAAAACCGTCACCCAGGGGACACATCCAGGGGGCCGGCCCCATGACATCACCACTGGCTAACCCCATGGCATCATCACTGCCCTCGGGTCTTTGGGGATCCCCGGGCCTCAGCAAGGTCAACTCCACTGCAGCCAAAGATAAGGAGTTCAACCATCGTAACTGACCTGCTTGTCAAAACCCAAAGACGCGAGTCTTGCACATCCATTGTGGCTTTCTGTTCCGTTAGCAGCCGGCTTACTGGGGCTTAAGCAGGGGCTCACGTTTCAACCTTTATAGCAACTAATACTTTCTACAGAAATTCAAACTGCACTGTGGAACAGAGGCATCACTCCTGAGACTTCCAAGAGCCTTCTGGACGCACTCCCGGCTCCTTAACAGCGTCGCCCCCTGCTGTACTTATTTGACGCGTCCCAGACGAGTATAGGACAGCATGCCAGACTGATGTCTGCACATTAAGACTCAAGAATGCAGGCCATCGAGGGCTCCACGGTTTCCATACACAGGTGCAAAGCGTACTGCCAGATTCGTCTGCATTATTCCGAAGGTCACCGACTCTCCGGGGCCTGAAAAATACACCCGACATCTCACGGCGGACCGCGGCGCCAGCTTCCGCGCTTCAGAGGAATGAATTGCGGCGACAGTCACAGAGAACACGCCGACGTGCCATCCGTACGCGACCGTCCCAGGCGTGACATGTAACAAGCAGTGCGGAGACAAGAGACGTGTCGCTCGACACTCAAAAACCATGAAATCAGTCTCCCACTCCCATCCCCTTCCTGCAGGAACAAAAGCAAAGGTCTCCGTCATCTGCTACACCCACCCACCAGCCTGACAACCATGGGCCAGATTTCTGGTAGACACATGCCATCCAAATCACAAAAGAAAACAAAAAACCAATGTATGGCTACGAGAAACTTACACCCCCCCCATCGATATGTATTAAGTCAATGTGTATTTTACACAGAAGGGGCAATTATCAAAGAGTCTCTGCAAAGACACAGAAACCGGAGTATGGAAATAGTGACACAACCAGCTACATTCTTAGGACTGAAGGCACGTGTGTGTGACCATGACGTACGCATCCGCTCAATTCTCAGAGCAGCGAGACTAAAGCCTGTCAGGTCTGGTCAGCGCATCCGTTTGACCGAAGCAGCAACGACAACCAACGAGGCAAAGGAAACCAACAGAACTAGCCAGCCAGCCCCGAAGAGCAGAGAATCACCATGGAAACGGAAGAGCCTATAACATTAGGGCCTGCGGGGTGAAGAGGTGGTACGTTTTGGAACATTTTCCAGATGCGCTACTGCACGCGACTGCAAAGCCTGAACGAAAGAGCGATTCAGAGTTAACCGCCCATGTGACCCAGAACAACCAATCAGTCTGCGAGGTACCCAAGCCAAAAACAATTTTTAATAAATGAAACTTGAGATAAAGTGTTTCAAGACTGTCTTTTCTCACACCAGACACAGTGTTCAAGCCCCCGCAATACAATACCAGCATTCTGACTCACCCCCTAAACACGCGAGGAACGTGCCGTGTAGAAGGTGAGAGAAGAGAGGAGGCCCCAGGATCTGTCCCCCGTCCACTTCACACTGCATTCATGACTGTGCTCAGGTCCCTCTAGAAAGGCAGTGTACCCACTCCCCACCTCCCACGTCCACCCCCACCACTCCAAAAAAGTGCCCCACTGCAACCACAAATTGCATTCCAGTTGTTATCCACCCACAGCCAGTGCACGCGCGCGCACACACACACACACACAGGGTGACCAGCAGCCTTCACTAGGAAGCCTGAGGCCTGTGGCTCTCAAAGGTTTAATATCCTGCTTGAACTCAATTAAAAGCATCATGCAAGTACATTTCTCCTCCAAGTTTTAGCAAAAGAACATTTTTTGTCTCCGACTCCCCCGTCCTTTTTCATATGGTTCCCGTCGCCGTCTCCCCCGTCCTCTTTCATACGGTTCCCGTCGCCGTCTCCCCCGTCCTTTTTCATACGGTTCCCGTCGCAGTCTCCCCCGTCCTTTTTCATACGGTTCCCGTCGCCGTCTCCCCCGTCCTTTTTCATACGGTTCCCGTCGCCGTCTCCCCCGTCCTTTTTCATACGGTTCCCGTCGCCGTCTCCCCCGTCCTTTTTCATACGGTTCCCGTC
>JAODKK010000060.1:2971990-2983318 GCA_026774405.1 Petrocephalus microphthalmus | reverse complement strand
CGCCCCCGCCTCATCCGCACCCCCTCCGCCCATTGGGAATAACCATGTCTACCTTCCCTGCAAGCGTATACCTCACACTCCGGGTCGAGCGAGGGGGTGTGCAGCCTGCCAAAGCTCGGCCCGTGAGTTCCTTTGAGGGCTGGCTGGCTTCCACCTCGCTCCCGGCACCTCGCCCCGGCTGCCAGACGCACCACGCTCTGAACGAGGCTCTGAGAGGTGGGGAGATCACGCATAATCCATGTAGAAAGATACTGTTTGCAGAGGGGGCGTCCTCTCTGAGGGAAAATATCCAGCACACCCTCGTGATAGTGCTCTTCTCTCACAGGTTCACCAGCATTTATCACTCCAGTGTGTGTCACACTTTGGCTTGGTGCTGAAGCCCTTCAGCTCCCAGCCCCTGCAGATCAGGTTTCTATGGATACAGTTTTTTTCTGCCTTCCTCTTGACTAGGAGTCATATAATTTAGACGAAAAGACTGGAGATTCTTTTGTACATTCAAACTACCAGGATGGATGATCAGTTTATGGGAAACAGAGACGTACGGTCATCTGCACAGCATCAAAAATGTTTCTGAAGCGCTGATTAGCAGCAGATGCATGACTCTAGAAGACAATTGCATGTGTCTTTATGTAATTCCTTGCATTCCTAAAATAGTGACTCTTTTTTGTGATCCGTGTGACTCTGTAGCATTTCCAAACATTATGCATCACTCTGTGGTATGTCAATCACGGCAAAGTGTGAACAGAATTTCAGTGGTCAGTTGACTGCGCTTCCAAAGCGCTTGCAAGGCTAAAAGCTACTGAGACCCAAATCCAGCTTAGATGTTGCTGTGCGATCTGTCTAGCACATGAATAGAGGTGATCTGGCTCTGGGGACAATGGACACGAATCGATACGGGACACGGAGGGTGCCATCATTTCCCAGAGGCTCAGCCACCAAACTGGTTTGATGGTCCAGTATAGCTGCAATTAGCTCTTGGATACAAGAACCGGGCATTCAGGCTGTGAATGTTGAACCAAATCTAGGACAAGACAGCTTGTGACCCAGGAAGCTCTGGGTGTTTTTTTCCCTCTTTGTGACACAAAAAGCGAGCGGAAATAGATTCCTGTTTCCAAGCCCTTTCCACACTGTTCTACTCTTGAAGCATGTGGCAGCCAGTGCAACTAAATCCACGATTCAGATCGACTGTTGCGACATTTCAACTTACCATTCACCTCCTGAACTTAAGAAATCTGTGTCGGTTTTAAAAGCAGGCCGACTCAATGCGTTGAGCTTTCCCATATAAGAAGTATTTTTTCTACAGCCTCCTATGTATAAGTTTGCTGTAGAACTTAGCCAGAGAAAAGGGCAGTATTTTGGATTAGCAAGTATGATCAGCATGATGTGTGGATTCTAGTCGCAGTCCATGCGAGTAAAAGTGTCTGGAACCGTGTCTGGGAAAGATGCTGCCAGGCAGCGACGTGGTCATTTTCCTTCTCCCTTAGATGCATGTTAAATGACAGGCCGGGTCCCAGAAGTCCTATAACTGACGTACCTTGCAACTGAGTCAAGAACGGCCACATTCCTCTGGCTTCAGGACTGGGAGTTTGAAAAGCAGCTGAAGGGCAAAACAATTCAAAATGAATGGTGCTCTGTACAGATAGCGGGAAGGACTAACGGTGCCTTTTTACTGCCCTCACAGTATTTTGTAGTAACTGACAGGGGGACTTGGACACTTAACAGGATAGTTGCTAAGCACCGCAGAAGTGTGGCCTGAAACGGCCACGGCGCTGAACTGGCACCACTGTGACCCAGACTCAGTAAAAACTATACATTGTGAGCCTCACAAAGCTGGAATTTATGGCAAAGCTGTTTCCTGGAAACAACTTATATCTGCAGTCAGTGCTGAAAAGATGCATAACCTGGGGTTAGGAGCTGAAAGTCTGGATCGCTGAATGAAAGCAAAGGTCATACCGGCTGATAATCCTGCGTGTGTGCGTTTGGAGAAAGCGAAAGGAAACCTACAGCTCACAATAACACTTGTTAAACTTGGTGGGGGCCTCAATGTTATTGACAGTTCCAGGAACACTGTTCCCCCTGCTGTTTCCATAATGCCCCCATACACACGGCCCAACAAATTCAAGGGTGGTTTCATGAGCACCACAGGGTTACCCTGTCCCAGAAACTTAAAATTAATCATAAAATGAAAAAACCCAATCTCGCCTCCTAAAGGTTGCTAAGCAACCTTGGTCACCAAGCGTGTTGCTCATCAGGTAAATTGCTGTCACAAATAATAACAGCTCGCACAGGCTGAGACAGATGGCGCAGCGGGACTTATGCAATATTTAGTTCAAGCCGCTATTATCAAAGATTTAAATTAGCGTTGTTTTTAATTTTACTTTAATGTTGAAAGTTCAGTGTTAGCGGTTGAGGATTGCATGTGTCATGCCCCGTGACAGTGACCCAGACACCGCGACGGGAAATCGCAGAGAGGGATCCTCCCCTTATCGGTCGTACTAACCCCGCATGTGGCATCACGCACCGTAAGTCTGTCTGGAGAGCCTCGGGGCTTCTGGGAAATGACACTGGGGAATTCACAAACCCCAAAAGAATAGCTCTCACAGACAGAGCGGCCCTTGTGCGCGTGGCATTTGGCTTCTGCTGGTTGTCGTCTGCGTTGTGTCATTGACAATGAGGGGACACTGGGTGGGGGTCCATGGTCTAATTCTCCCCAGTGTATAACAGGAGGTCACACAGACACCCCGGATGTCTCTGTCCTGCCCTATCAACATCTACAAAGCATCTCAATACCTTAATATAATCATCCTTATGTAATCCCTATACAATATCCATCATACCAGGCACTCACATTCCAAAACATGTGTCACATTGATGTCAGATTGACATCCTGTTTATAGATACGCTCTATATATAATGCATAATAACATTATATTTCATAACATATGACAGGGGTATTCCAATAATATTAAATTAATATAAATAAATTATGCAGTACAATTGATCTTTTATCATATAACTAACGGGGCCAGCAGACCTACAATACTGTAAACAAAGGGTACAGGAAAATGGACAATAAAACTTGTATTACACACCATGTGGGAGTCACACACTCACTCCGAATGTCTCTCTGCTGCCTAATGTAACACACTGTTAAATATGATGCACCACTGTAGCATTACTGTAATGAAGTCTATTCTGACTTGCAACTGCAGTATCTATAAACATAATACTGCCACAGCAATATAAAACAAAGACACACCAATATTTGCATGCTAGCACGCCGTGTGTTATGACTGCCTCACTATGCTAGCTTATCCTTAATAGCTGTCATGGCCAGGCTCATTAACTTTCCAAGTGATCGTGTAAATCATTATCCATGACCTATATAAACATCACATGCACTGTAAAACTGTTTCAGATGTATCACGCTGCATCGCTGGAGGTGGGATGAAGTAAGTGAAGTTCTGATGGTGATTTGAAGGGAATCAGAGGAGCATGCATCCTCCTCGCTGCTGAAATCAGCAGCTGAAACTGGGACGGTGTACCAGTATGAATAGTGGGACTGTGTACCAGTATGAATACTGGATCGCTCAGACAAGACAGGCGAGCTCACCGACTGAGCAAAAAAACAAGAATTCAGAATTCAGATTAACTGATGCCAATTTGAGCAAAGTTATACCTTTAAGCATAGATTGCATTACCAAAAAATCAGTCAAGCTCTAAGATTTAATTTTTCTTTTGACAGGATTCTGTTACGGGCCAGTTTTGGGATTAGGTACCCACACTAATAGGATTTACACTTTCTAAGACCCTTATCCAGCTCCTGGTATCTGCAGCTCTTCTCACTGGAATACGGACAGACGGACGAGGCGAGGCATGGGGCCTCGGGGCGGCTGGTTCCGTAATGACAGGTCAGCCTGTGGCTTGCGGCGTGCCGGACTCGACCGGGGATTCCTTCGGAGTCTATTTTCCAGGACAGGGAGGGTAGGCCTGTTTCCTGAGGATGTAACTCTGGCACAAAATGCACGCTATACGCACACTCACAGAAAGAAGCCTGCATGTGTAAGGAAATATGCCCTCTCTCTTCGTAAAAATAGATCAAGCACCCCACCCCCAACACACACCCCAGCGAAGTATTCATCTTAGTCCTGTGATAACAAACGAAGGTCAAGGTCCCGGCTTAAATCCGCCTGACACAACTCAGCTGTGCTGCCCCAGAAGCTCACGCACGGACTGAGAGATGGGTTTCGATAGGCTGTGCATCAACGATCACAGCAGCTGCCAAGGGGCAGGAGATATCCCATGAGCCCTTGCAGGAAGTGTGGGACAGGACATATGTGGCAATAGTGCACCTACGTATCCCCGCATGCACTGATGCGATGTTTCCCCCGACAAACTGGCCCCAACAGCATGCCGGTGATGGACAGGCTGGCTTACTAGTAAGGATAGTCATGAGGTGTTCCGCCGAGCGGACGGGGCCAGATTACACGTCCCGGGAAACGCGCTGCATAAATCGTGCTTTTTCCCCACGCCTGTTGCATCCATGGGGAGTGACCTCCTTTGTCAGAGCCGAAAGCCATCCCAGTGAGGCCATGAGAACACAGCTCGCCGCCCCTCACCCCCTGTTTCCCTCCTTGAGGGTGCTTTGGGAGTCCAGCCGGTTTCCATGGATGCCACTGTCGTGCTGGGGTTGAGGGTTCATGGGGTGCATGCTGGCCAGGGAGGCACATCAGAGGCCACCGGTGTCACAATGATGACTCTGGTCGACCGGATGGACGGGGGAGCCTGGGTCTGGTGTCACGTGAGAGGGTGCGTCCTGACACTGGCGCACTCGACAGGCTGCAGCTGAGAGGGAGAGGAGGCAGGGAATCGAGCGTGGCTGCAGATATGGCGAAGACACAGCGGCGGCAGCTGGGACCCAGCCCCCGAGCTCTGCGGGGACGTGCTCCACGCCCCTCAGAATCACCCTGGCAGTCCGGGCTGAGAACGACTGCACCTTTTCTTTCTGTTCATAAGAAACATGTGGCATCCTGGTACATAATCGAGTGATATTGATTTCTTTCAGTATAGATCCTTTCGCAGTTAAAAATTGAGGTAATTAACTTAACAATGTTGTATCATATATTACCAAGAGATGAGAGTTTTAATCATGTTTAAAAGATTGCTTGCAAGTGTCTCCTAAATGACAGGGGTGAAGTGAGTGCCAGATACATTCAGCTTTTGCACCTGTTTTTCCCACTGGGGTAATAAAAGTTTTATGGTAGTGAAATGAAGATGTATACAATTAAAATGTCTCAGATGTGTGTAGAACAAACTGTTTTACTTCAGGTTTATTTTCACGGTTTCCATTTCCCCGGTGTGAAAGCTCAGAGAACCCGACACGGTGCATTTGGACCCGACCGTCAGGATGGAGGGCATTGAGCCACAGGATAAATGGCTAGGGGGCGTGTCCAAGCACTACGGCACTGCTCCTATTGGCTAGGAGCTGAGACGGCCGCTTGTGACCTGGACACAAGGTGGCTTTGTGCCCCCCCCCTCCACTAGCCCTTGCTGACAGCTGAAGGCCTGAAGCTCAGAGGATAAGTTTACCACCACGGACAGCGATCTGAAGGATAAGCAGATCAAGGCCGAGGATTGGGACGTCGTCACGGTAACGTCTGCATCTGGGACGGCCAAGAAGCATGCAACGGGGGCTGGGTGACGGGATGCAGCGCAGGGGCAGGATTCCTCCGGACCCACATCTGCACTGTCCAAGCAGCCTGGAGCAGCATTCCCAGTCTCTGCGAAAGTTTCTGACAGGTTCCCAGGACATTTACGGAGGCTCGGAGCAGGTGCACTTATTTATAAGACGGTTCAAAAGAAAAGGCCGCATGAGATTGTCCAGATGCAGCCCCAGGAAGATCCTCCTAAAAAAGGCATGAAGACCAAGCAAAAGCATTACACAAAACGTGGAGCGCACCGGCACACAGGATCACAGGCTGAGCCAGCCTACAGCATGCGCCCCTAAATAAGGTCAATGTGCAGAATCTGAGGAAGACAGACCTTCCGGAGAGAGAGGCCGCAAACGAGGACATCATTAGCCCCTCTGCTATCACACTGTCAGCAAGGAGGGCGCAGGGATTTCATTAGGGGGATCAATGGTTAAGCAAGCTGCTCCCCACTGGGGTGAAACAAATGCTTAAGGCGGGGGTGGGGCGGTGAGTTTGTAAGAAATAGCACCCAGAAGTTCACACAGACATCATATTATCTGCGGTCCTTAGCTGAGAACTTAGGGGGGAAGTCAGCTTATCATTCCAGTAGACGCCATAACCTCTGTATTCCCTGTAACTCTGATGTCTTTCTTCCACAACAGGGATATACTGTACATATATATATATATAGTTTGCATGTGTATGGCTCACAGTAAAGTAATGGAAGAAGTCGCCAGATTTAAAATACAGATTCTCTGTAGTATGGAAGAACAAATTCTCAGGAAAAGTAACAAAAAAAAGTCAAGCCACAGACATGGAAGAAGGATGTAGAACATTTCCCTGGATGTTTTGCCACATTTAATGAGACAGAAAACAGTGACCTTAAAAAGATCGTTTCATGCTTCCCTAACTACCCCCAAATTCCTTTACTTCAGCTGTGGCACCCAGCAGGCCTGGGAAATGCAGGCTTAATGAGAACGGAGGAGCCAGAACAGGAAGTGATGCGATCACTGGGGGGGTTAAACCCTTACTGGAGCTGCCAGACTCTCTGTAGCTAAACCCCCTACAGCTGGAACCTGCGACCTGCACATGGCTTGCCCCGCGTGCATGGCGCCGTCTGACTTTTTGAAGGTACTAGCTGTTTTACATAATTGCCCCAATAGCAGGAGAGAGAGTTACGTAACGCTGATGCGGTGTGGGCCACGTATAAACAAGGCTTAGCAGCATTAGGCCACAGCTGTTCTATGCAGCTAAATGTGGCGTGAGGCTGAGCGATGTGAGCCGCATTGAAGATGAGGAGGAAATTCCCTGCGAGTACATGCTGTACGTTTAGGATGCAGCCTGTGTGCAGCCTGCATGTTCCTCCCATGTACATATTCCCTGGGTACTCTGGCTTTCCTCCCACGGCTCGAAGGCATTCGCTTCCACTGACCTCCCTCGATAAGTGCTTATTCAAAGTAGACAGAGGGGCGAAGACGTGGCTTAAAAAAGCATTTCAGCTGCATCTTGTGGGATTGTGCCCTCAAAAGCACTACTATAATCTGTTATTTTTCTATAAATTGATGTAGTTGCTAGAACGAATGGGAGCACCCCCCCCCACACACACACAAACACACACACACACACACACACACACACACACACACACACACACACACACACGTGTTTGTATTCCTGGGAAAAACCGGAATCCCTATCACGACACCCTTAACCCCTACCCAGCCATAACCTTAACCAAAGGGAACCAAACAAAATACAAGACTTTTGGCTTTTTTACTTTTTTGATAGCAGACACAGATTTTTATAAAATGTCCTTTGATCCTATAGCAGAATCTGCACACACACACATATTCTATTCCTGTTCATTCCTCTTCCTGTTGGTGGCGCGGGACATGGAGTTTGTGATGTCACCAGGCCCCGCTGTCAGCTAAGAGGATTCTGCCTGGCCAGTGGCTGTGGAGCTTTATGGCAGCAAGGCATGCTGGGTGGAAAAAGTACCTGAACGGAGGCCAGCATGCAACAGTCTGGTGACGGCACCCGGGTGATGGCGTGACAGACCTGGGTGGGGTGAACTGACACTGTTGCTGCGCGGGAGGATTAAAGACTAGCTTGTACATCCATCTTAAGAGCTGGAAAGGAGGGCACAGATCTGGATTTCAAGTGGAAGGGAATGGCAATGTGCCAGCCAGTCCCCATGCTATTCACATTTACAGCTTTCCAGACTATTCCCTCTGAGTACACCGTGCACGCTTCATTTAGCTTTTATTCATGAACATTAAACATGCATTTGTGAGGGTCTGTCTGCGCAAATGAATGCAACCATTTAGGCTGCCATGGCCAACAAACCTTGTGCAACGAGGCAGGCTTGAGGGGGGGGGGGTTCTGCCTTAGAGGACCCGCCCACCCATTCTTTGGCCCCTTCTTTCCATAGTGCCTTGCTGTCCCACTGGGAAGAGAAGAAGGTCTTCAGTTACATGGCCTGCGACTGGCCATAGTGAAGCAGATGTTGAAAAAGGCGCCAAACAGACGCACTTACGGTGACAGTTACGGGACCACGAGATGCCAGAGACGCAAAAAGTTGCCTGTGACACACAGCAAAGCTCTAAGGCAGTAGTGGGTTCCGTCAGAGAATCCTGGAAGAATGTGGTGTTCCGAGTTCTGAGTGGGTCCATCTGCACAGTACTGTAAACACCACGAGTAGAAAACGGGTGGAGGAGATATGCGACTGGGTAGTACACACCCAAGAAGGGGAAGACAGCGATGATCCGGAATCCGTTCCCACAAAACGGGGGCGGGGGGGGGGATATGAGGAAGTCCCCGTGTGTCTGTCCAGAGCTTCTCACGGCATGTTACTGTCTAGCGTCCAAAAGTTAGTCAGTGCCGGATATCTTCTCCCTTCCAGAAGCTCCTTCCAGCTTTTTTCGTGGTCCCTTGGAGGTCACTGAGTTCAAGGCCTTCTCTATTAGTTTTATTTTGCAGTTTGTAGTGCTCAAGTGTACCAAAAACGCCGACATCTGTATCTGAAGGCACGAGGAAGTTATGTTGTCAGGAGATTACAGAAGCTCCCGCTTTAAGTGGACCGGCGGTTTGGACCTGCTCAGAAGGGCTCCTCACCTTCAGCTACATCAGACGCCTTATCTGCTCCAAGGCACTGAGAAAAACACGGTACTTTTTGCTGCTGTGTGTCACCCCGTGGTCCTGGGGGAACGGTAACACATGCCACTGTATACCAGTACATGTGGCATGTCAATAAAGCCCACTTGACAGGAGACAGTGTGGAGATGCTGGTTGGCAGTGGTGTTACCAGGATGCCATCCTGGGGTGGGAATTTAGGGATGGGGTAAGCAGCAGTAGGAGTTGCTGAGGGAGGGGCGGTAGCAGTAAGATTTGGCAACTGGGGGGGGGGGGGGGGGGGGCAGATGATCAGTTTGGATAGGGGGGTGCTTAAATCAACGCACTGGGTTTTGGCTCTTATTATCCCGTATATCTACAACACAGATCCTGTACTGGACCTTAAAAAAAAGAAATGCAGTGCAACTGGAGGCCCAGAAGCGGATCTGAAAGCGGAATCTATGGAAGATTTTACACTGGCACCCTGGACATGTGAAGGAAACATCCAGCATTGGGACGGAAGAATGTTAGCATCACCCTTGGCGCGGTCAAGCTCCCATCATCCCAGGGGCCGAAATAAACCAACTCTAAGAGCTCCCACAAACATCTGAAGTATTAGCGCATTAGCATCGCAGCAGTGACAAACACCAACCCTCAGACTTGTCTAATTAAAAACACTTTTATTTTATGCTCCTGGAACTCTGCTCGAGGATTTCTCCTCCGCGCCCATAATCAGAGGTGAAGCGGTGGTGTTTTAACACCTGGTTCCCTTCCAGGGGGACGGTGGGGGGTCTTGTCGTGGCTGTTGGCCATGTATTGTTCCAGAAAGCATGGCATGCAGCGAGGACAAGCCGCTCTGGCGCCGGATGGCAAGAGTCAAAGGGACACACACCAGTGGTCTTGCGGTGTGTCCCGAGCGCTGGAGAGGGCTGAGTGGGAGAGACGGGGGCGGAGCCTAGTAACGTGTGCTGAAGCCCTTGATCTCCAGCTTGGGAATGTCCCTCTCATTGGAGAAGACGGCCCGGGTGATGCGGCAGCCAGGACTCCCCTCCTTACTCAGCCAAACCTTCCTGCAGAAGAAGCTCACGTGAGTTACAGGAAAACACCTTCAAATCCCCCTTTACTGCAATTTATTTTAGCGCTGTTTCAAATCACAGGAGGGTCAATGTCTTGGGGTTCCTGATTCTACATAACGTGACCTGCGGAGTGCACTAAAATCATGCAGCATTTCGAGGCTGCCTCTGCGCTGATGGGGGGTAATTCGATGCCATCCCACCAACTCCCACTGAATATAGCAGGGTCCTGAAAATCTGAAAACATTCCCCTTCTAAAATGAACTCCAATGGTTTGCGTGCAAAGGTGAAGCTGGCCAACTTTTCTCTGGGGATGACGCGCTTGCCTTGCAGTGTTACGGGCCAGACCAGCCCCGGCATTGACTGTGGTAGGTCGCCCCCTCCCCCAGAGAAAAGCCTCAAACGACAGAATCGAAATGCTAAGAAGTTTTAATGCTATAACAGCAGTGCCGATCAACCCATCCGGCAGCACAGGCAGCCTCCCAGCATGCCATCAGGGGGCGCCGACGAGCGGGCCAGTTTCACTTTGTCTCAGATTGTGTTCCACTCGCCGGGGGTGGTGGGGGGAGGAGGCCTAGGTCTCCCCAGGGGCTTCCACCGGCACCGACACACAGCAGGCAGGGTGACAAAATGACAGCATATATATACCAGGAGTCGCCCCCTCGGCGACCTTCGGGGTCACTCTGCGGCATGTGTGAATCTGCACCCTGACAGAGGCACCCCCCACCTCCCCCGGTGGGCCACTGCCCCCTAATTACAGAAAGGGCTTCTAAACAAACAACCCTGACACTCTCCATCAGCCGGCCTTAGTGGAAACAGGTGTGATGGCCAATTGTGCCGCTCTCCCACCACACACAGACACACAGACGCACATTCACACACAGTCATGCTGTCACACAAACACACACACTCGCAGCTAATGGGCGGGCACATACTGTTTCACTTGCGAGAGCTGGAAACTAATGAATTCCAGAGCCCCATGCACAAATAACACAAAATACCTGTTTATGCTGCTAAATAACTGCAGCAAACACCCGTATCAATCTTTATTTATGTAGCACTGTTTTAATCACAGGGTTTATAAAGTGCTGTACAAACATTTAAAAGAAAGGGATTTAAAAACGTTTACAAGAAATAACAATAAGCACAAAAAAAAAAAAAATAGAATCAATAAAAAAATAATAATAATAAAATACCACCAAGAATGTGGGACCTTAACTAACCACCCGCTCTAGCCCCTAGCCCCTACCTCAGAGGCGTCTCTACCCCTACCGCACAGGGGACTCTACCCCTACCTCACAGGGGACTCTACCCCTACCTCACAGGGGACCCTACCCCTACCGCACAGGAGACTCTACCCCTACCTCACAGGGGACCCTACCCCTACCTCACAGGGGACCCTACCCCTACCGCACAGGAGACTCTACCCCTACCTCACAGGGGACCCTACCCCT
>JAODKK010000060.1:2936391-2958955 GCA_026774405.1 Petrocephalus microphthalmus | reverse complement strand
GGGGGGGGGGGGGGGGGGGGGGGGGGGGGGGGGGGGGGGGGGGGGGGGTGAAGCATTGCAGCCACCCACCACTTACTGTGCCCTCCCAGTGGTATTTGGCCCATTTTTGCACAAAATCCACCGCTGTGTTAGTAGCTGGGGGGTGTTAGGGGGAATGGCCCCACCCTTATATAACCGGCCACACCCCCTCCCCATCCAGCTCCCTCCGTTTGGCTTCTGTCCTGCGCATGGAATATTTGTAGGACGCGGGATTTATCCTGCAGAGGATGGCGGATGGCGAGTCCCCCGCTGTGCACGGACAATCCGGGAAAATAGCAGCCGATCAGCGCTTAAGCCTGTAACGGCAAACTGGGAGGGGGCGCTAATCTCCGGGAGGGATATCCGCACCGGGACGGAGATCAGAGGGCCGTGGCGCGTCACATGACCCTCACGGGCATGTCCTGATGAATCCACTCAGACAGCGGCGAATCAGGCAGAAGCCGGGCAGGCTCCAACACTGTCCCTCGCGTTCTCATTGCTCACAACCCTTTTCCTCTTTTTTAAACAGTCTGATTACATTCCTACCTCGTCTTACCACTGTGAGTGTTCCTTTCATGTTGTGTATCGGAAGGGAGGCTTCGTTAGACATCACGTGATTGGCTGCCTGTTTTTGGGGGGGGGGGGGCAAGGGCTGGCAGAAAATGGCGCAGAGACGCACCAGATTGCAGGCAATCCCTTGCGTTGCCATGGCTACCGATCACCAAAATGCTTTAATAATGAATCTCAGATGACCCTGAGCACCTTTTGGGGTTTAAATAGGGTCAGCTGGGCGGTTCCAGGAATTAGGGCTTCTAAGGCACACCCGGCTTTAGTTGCGACCCATTTTCTGTGTGTTCTGCTGTCTAGTGTTTCCATCTTTTGTCTCACTGCAGGTTCTGACCCAAACAGACATAAAGGTCCTGCGCAGAGCCTGGGGAGCAAAGTGACTGGCTGCTGAAGCCTTCCCATGATGCCGTTCCTGTGTACGGCCATCGTAACGCTCTGCTGTTTTTACGCCCAGTTGTTAAACTCTCGGCCGGCATTCGACACCGCGAGGCTGCGGCTCGCGGCATTTCAGTAAATTCTGCTCTCTGTCAGGACACGCACACATAAACCCGACACGGTGCCTCAATTATTAGAGGGGTTAAGGGTCTGCTTCGATTTACACAATAGCAGTGCAGGCGTGCATGCATCCAACCCGCCTTCAGGGGGCGTCGTGGGCCCCGCTTGCATTTTACACTGTGCCAGGTAGGGTTAGCGGCAGACCGTCTGGGAATGCAACGTGACTAGGACCTAAGTGTCGCTCCGGAAGCAGCTGCTGGCATGCAGAGACGCCAGGCCTGGGACGGCATGAGCGTCCGCAGAGACGGCTCGCGCTAGTGGCTCGCCGCGGACACGGAGACGTCACAGTCCTGACAGCTGTGCACCCAGACGTGAAGCCACTGTGATCGCAGCGATAAAAATATTTACTCTATAATGACACCCCCCCGGCATCGCCCCCCCCCACACTCCGCCTCCACCTCCCAGTCTGCAGATCCCACGCAGCTGTGGTCCCTTTCTAGCTCCAATCCTACTAGACAACAAGCACATATATATTTTACAGGCTTGCTAAATTTAGAGGAGCTGGGAAGTGGTGTTATAATCGGATTTCGCCCCCGTTCACGCGTGGATGAGTTCTCCGTGCGACATGCTCTCTTCCTGAGGCCCATGGTTTTTAGGTCGCCATGTTCCTGCAGCCTCTGAGAAAGATGTCAACTGCTGTTCTGCACCATGCTACAGACTTGGGTGACCCCCACCCCCCCGACATCGCTGGGGGTGGGGCTAGGAGCAGGCAGCAGCTCCGACCAGCCAATGGGATGGCAGGGGTGCCGGGCTGAGATGGCTGAGATGGCTTTGATAAGGCTGCATAAAAGAATCCATCCTGAATTTCCCAGATAAGCATTTTTACAGTATTAGACCGTTAAGGCCTCACTTTCAGACTTGCCGGGCTGCATGACCCTGCATGACCCTGCGGGGGCGCTGTGCCAGGGAACATTGTGCTGTCAGAGGAAGCCCAGAGGACTGGGGGTTGTTTGTCCTCACTGACTGAAATAAATCTCCTCCACCAAAGCCCTGACAGTCATCTTTTTTTTTAGTTCATGTTTTTCATGGGAGCGCAAACAATGCATTATTTATTTATTCTGTATTATTGATATCCATATAGACCTTTTATATTCCCCGCCCACTGCCATTGGCTGGGCTGCCACTAAAGCTACAATGCCCCTTTCCGTTATATATGTCGTCCTGTGTCATTCCATTCATCTGTCCATCCATCCACACTGTGCATCCAGAACCGTGTCATGATGAGCACAAGGCTGCAGGACAGACTGCCAGGTTACCGCGAAGCACCAATAAATGATAAATTCAACTGGTGTGGGTCAAAGAGGGGGATTCAGTGCAGAACCAGTAGTAGCTTACATCTGTTCAGAACCAAGCACAAGCGTATGCCTTGCAGAAGAGGATCAAACAGGGAGCCCACACCCCCAACATCTTCACCTGTACGGCACCCAGCTGCTCTGCAGATGTGCACTGTAACCTACTGTGATGAATGACCACAATGCACATAGAGCGCCTATATGGCGAATACGCTAATGATGTTGTTTTAGTGCTGAAGCTTTGATAACCACTGTCAACAAAGATGTCAGAGATATCCATGTGTTTATGAGGAGGAAGCCGCCCGCCCCGCATGAGCGGGCCGCTGATGCAGGCTTCCACATGAGTGACTCACCCCAGACAGCACGGATAAATGGGGGCATCCCACCGCCCTCCTCTATCAGCATCGCATCTATCTACCGTATAAGCATAGATGCGAAAGATTAACCCCAGCAGCCCATGAGAGGCATGCCATCCCACTTCAAAGGGGGCACGCCTGGTGGGCGAGTTTAGGCATCCAACAATGCGTCCCAGAGGAGAACAGCTTCCAATAAACCAGCAGATTACTCAGGTTACTGTATGCTAACCCACTCCAGCCCAAAACCAGTTTCTATTGAATTATAATGATACATTATCCTGATAATGATACATTATTTCCGATCCTTGCTATCTGCATTGTTTAATAAAGCACGCCTGTGGATGTGGACGCGACTCCACGCTGAGGATCTCCAGACACCCCCAACCCCGGTAGCTAGTCCCTTAACATAAGTCCCAGCTACACCAACCCAGCTCAGCACATTAGTAGCTGCCTTCTATTAGCACGACATGAGGCTACATGACGCTCACTCCCCTAGAAACGCTGCTGCCACAACCGCAATGAGAGGCACAATGCATTAGCACACCCGCCCCCCTATTTATCATGGCACTATTATGAAATAATGGTAAAAAAGCAGGTATCGTTGAGGTTCAGGACGTGCCTCAATTACCGTTTAAGATCTATTTATCGTGACTTATTTACTGAATCCAGCTGTTCAGGACTAAATGGTTACTACTAGTACAAATGCTGTTCCATATGCAATCAAGGTCGCTTCCAAGTCATTAAAGGGAAGTAGTACTAAATTACACCATTTGTGACATGCCAAGCTAATTTATTTTGCCTTGAGGGATTCATTTCATTAACCTGACCCTCATTTGTGATCAGATGCTGAATCATTTTGTGATAACATAAGGTCTGATTCATAGACAGGAAGAAATGCTGTCATAAACATCTTGAGTCACAGCTTAATATACTGGTTTGAATGACAGCATAGTGGTTGAGACAAAATAATAGATTCCAGATGTTGAATATCAGTTAAATTGAGTGGCAGTCGCCAGTACTTCAAGCCACCACTAGGGGCCGACAGTGCAATCACCTTGAACAAATCAATTCAGCCGGGCTCCCAGCAGAACTTCGCTAACACCAAAAAACCCAAGCAATTCCTCCAAAAAGAGAACAACTCTTAAAAATTTAACACGATTACCACAGCCCTACCCAGACACCTTTGATGTTTGTTGCTCGGATGCTGCCTTTCCAGCCTGGGTTTTCCCATCAGCCTTCAGATTCATGTGATGGGGAACCTTTGGGGAAGATGCTCCAGCCTCCATCTACCAAAAGGCACGCAAGGAGTCTATCTAAGAAGAGGGTAAATATGAGGGCATGCAGCCCGAGCCAAATTTAAATGAAGTTTTTAAAGAAATCTAATATTAAAGCTGAATTCATGATCCTCAGAGAGTGCAGAAAATCACGTGACATGTCCGGCTTCTCGAATACAGCTGGGTAGGTGATTGTGCAGTATTTACGAAACATTGAAACAGGCGAAAAGTATCTAATACAGAGGGTTGGGGGGGGGGCACAAGGCAGGGGAACATCCTGGGCAGACAGGTATTCCATACATGTACAAGTGAAGTGATCACACGGACATTGTTTAGATTCACGTGGGCATGCACGCTGTATTCACGTTTTATGTACTAATATGATGTCTAGGTGTGGTGAAATCACACACGACTAAATAGACCACCAATACTGCATTTCATATGTAAAATATGATATTTGAATCATTTTAAATTCATATTGTGTTTATTTGCATGGATAATATTTAGGAAACTTCGATGGAAGATACCAGAACAAATATATACACATACACACACACATAGGCCAAAAACATTGTTTAAGGGATATATAAACGTGACCGAAATAAGCAGGAATGCGTTATTGCTACAGCACTATATCTGACCATAATCGTTAATTATGTAGTAAAGAATTGCATTTCACAGTGCTTCCGTTTAATTATCCTTGACAACATAAACTTTCTTGTTTTATAATTTCGGGAAATTAATTTTCCGTTAGTTACTTTAAAAATGTTAGTTCATAGTAGAAAAAAACAAAAATTTAAAAGTCGGTTCTGTTCGGTAAGTTAACGACTCAGTCATAACGCGATTCAAATGTATTTTTTAGTCAAAGATCGATTTCGATCGGTTAATATAATCCAAATATCAGTTGCAATATTCGCATACAGTGCTTATGTCACGCTAAATATTATCGAACAAAGGAGTATAAAAATATATACATTTGATGAATAAAAAAAACAGTAACAATGAAAATGAAATGAATGACATATTTACCTCGGCAGTCACTGGTTGCGGGTTCAAATTCGACTCTTCCTTCTGATCTTGAGCCTTCTGCTCCGATGACTAGAAAATCCTTAGTAGGCTATTCGATCGCGATAGACAGACGTCCTGCTCACGATGTTAGTTTCCCCACATTAAGACCGATTTATCTTTCGCGGGATGGGCTTAGAAACGCAGACCCTATTTACTAAAAGGATGGATCATTTAAGTACATTTATTTTAGATTACCTTTCAATTCATTCACACGTATTTAGATAAAGAAACACATACGCTAAATTGGGTTGCGAACATTAACAAGCGATATACAGTCCAAATGAAATATAGAACATTTTTAAGTGGGCACACAATTGAAAAAGCAAATAACGCACTTATCTTGTAGTTTTGGTTTAAAGTCAATTTTAATAAGCATTTTCGTTGTAAATACGCCTTTATTCCGAAATGTCCGAATGCCGTATTTGAAAAACTACAGCACTAAACTTCATAACACATTATTTCAAAGTACTACCGATAACCTACAACATGCTCCCGGGAGAAAAATTACATTTTACACTAGGGGCGCTCAGGTTATGAGTTGCTGCGTGTTTTGTCGGAAACTATATTATTCAATGTGTATTTGCACCATGAATGCCAAATATATTGATATAGAAAATGTTGGTTTATTTAGAACATAGGCCATAATATTCACATTTTAAATGTATCGAAATAGAGCAAGCAATGTATGACGCAATTAGAATGTGAACATTGGATATCTGAACTTTGTACATAAAACGTATTTGCGACCGTAAGAATTCTGCAGTCAACCTGCAGAATCTGCCGGCAGGGATACGTATGTGCATCACAGCACTGGCTTGCACCTTCATCCAAGCATTTGCTGTTGTCAGTAACAGCTCTCTCTCTCTTTCAGTCTCTGTTTCTTTCACACACACACACACACGCGCGCGCGCGCGCTTCACCAGCTTGGATATAGAGACGCATCCATCTCTATGCATTTCATTTTCCCAGAACATGAACCATCTGCGCTACTGCGGTTTAAGGAGATATAGAAAATAAAGGACGCGCGTTCTCAATGAAGCAGGGCAGCTGGAAACATCCTAACATTACCTCGAGTTGCTAGCTCCTCCCCTTCGGTGATGTCGTGGTAAGACAGAACCTCCTTAATTACTAATTTCCCCATCCCACTCCAAGCGCTCCTCTGTCCTAGAAGTTCCCTCATGCATGCAATGTCCTGATCCGATCGCGTCTGACCTTTTATTTTTTAAACACAAAACCCAAGACTTGTGATTGCCCAGCATGGGAGATCCGAAAGAGCCGACAATGGTGCACAAATCCACTTCGTTTAGTATCAAGAGCCTGCTGCTCCCATCTAAATGTGACAAACCCGGCTTAGGGGTTTCAGAAAAAAATATTCCCCCTTCAGGGTCCGATTCGGAAAAGTCTCTGGATCTCACTGAAATGGAATCTGCTCCGTTCAACCAGGAAAACAGCCAGAAAGACAAAAGTGATGGCAGCGACCAAGCGAAAGAGCCGAACAAAAATGGGAAATATGACAAGCCACCGTTCAGCTATAACGCGCTGATAATGATGGCCATTAGGCAGAGTCCCGAAAAGAGGCTTACTCTTAACGGCATTTACGAGTTTATCATGAAAAACTTCCCTTACTACAGGGAGCACAAGCAAGGCTGGCAGAACTCAATTCGCCACAATCTGAGCCTCAATAAGTGTTTTGTGAAGGTGCCAAGGCATTACGATGATCCTGGAAAGGGGAACTATTGGATGTTGGACCCCTCCAGCGATGATGTCTTTATCGGTGGGACTACAGGGAAACTTCGGAGACGGTCGGCCACTTCCAGGGGAAAACTAGCGATGAAGAGGGGACTTCGTTTCGCTCCGTTGGGGCTGGGATTGAACGACAGAGCGAGTAACCCTTTGTACTGGCAAATTTCGCCGTTTTTGTCTTTGCATCACCCTCATTATAATGGATCTTCGCCTGGATTTCTGAACCAAGGGCACGCATACGGCTCTCTGCTTTCCGGAGTTGAGCAATTAGGAAACGGCGACCTTGCCCGCCCGATTCTGGGAGGATCTACCGGAGGGATCAGTTTGACAAATAGTTACGGCGTGAGCACGTCTCCCGTCGGCTTGCTGTCGGGACAGCCTGGCTACTTCGTGTCAGGCGGCCAGCACGCTCAGCCGCTGCAGCCGGCCGGGACTGCAGGCTTCGCCGTGTCCTCCAGCTCGCCTCAGAGCCTAATCTCGGAAACACTGAGAACGACATTGCCTTCTTTCACACCCGGAGCTTCGACCGGATTCTCGGGACTTATGTCCCATCAAAAGAGAGTGGCGTCCAATTCTTTCTTAAACTGATCGGATCATTGCAAAGGGATTGGGGATGCACTTTTAAAACCATCGCAAAACCTGGCGTTTACCCCCTTAAATTGCAAAAATGTAGAATCTACGTGTTAGTGCGCCCACTTTCCAAGTAAACGACTTCGACACTAAGTTGTTATGGCCGTTTTCATCTGTTCTAATCTGCGCTGCCGTTGTTTTTTTCCATCTGAAAGGGACGAACTTTGGTAGGTTATAGACTGTAATTAGCCTTTCCAAAGGTAGCAACGTACGCTATTGTTATTTATATCCTGTAGAAAGAATTTCAGTTGTTTCTGTGTCGGTTAATTTATGTTTTATATTTATTATAAAATGTATTTAAATTGTATTGTTATTGTATATACCAACAATGATCAACATACAGATACTTAAATTATTTATGTATATATTTACTGTTGATTTTGTGGTCTTGAAATCGTTTCCTACAGTAAAAAGCGCCTTAAATTTACAAATCAGGGTTGGTGATATGCACGGGGGAAAATAGCCTAGCCTACATGTAGTTTGTATCCGCTCAGGTTCTCGGTATAAACTTCAGCCATGTAATGTACTGCTGTACCATGTATATAACCTACAGTACCTAACAAGATTTATAGACGTGTGCATTCTCCGTTTCTCTTTGGTCTGGGCAAATATTTTTTAGTTCTTTTTGCAAAGCCGGGTTATATGGGTCATTATCCCACACTGACGCTTATGTCATAAGACACAGAAAACATAGGCCTAATATAGGGAAACGAATGCATTACTTACCTTGTTGCTTTTTTCGGTAATTAACGAAACGTTTGATTTTTCGTTCGTTCTGCTGCGTTGCTAAACAAATAGCGTTATCTGGCGTTATCGAAAGACGGATTATTGATAATGACGGTGTTACGAATGGGCCTCCCATAGGCCGTGTTACAGTTCAGCGCGCTTAATTACTCTGTCCGCTGGCAGTTCGGACGGCCGAGTTACGGCTGATAAAATACGGACGAATATCATGTTTCCTCTGTTCCCTTTCCCTTTCTAACGAAATATATAGTCTTCTTTATTGTTATGGGAAATAAATGTAGCAACACGATCCACAAAATTTGAATCTAAGATCTGGTCATCTTGCCAACATATTTGCCATTCCTTACAGACAATAATATAGATTTCGAAAATGTAATAAATAAATTAGCTGTTTATTGTATATTTGTTTATTCCGGTATTATTTCGGGTGTTTTATTTGTATGTTAATTAACGGTTTTGCACTCTTAGTTTTTTAGGTTTATTCATGTACGTAATTCGAATTTGCCTGTTTTTGTTGGTGTATGTATAAACCCATTTAACTTCGTTAAAGTCAAAGGAAATGCAATATTAAAATATTTGTTATCAAGAGAACCCTGTCTTACTTTTTCACATATGAATCATTTTTACATTATACAGCGTAAAGGGAGAGTTCTTAGGCTTTTGGCTGCTTACAGGCCGTGTAAGAACACCGAGACGCATTTCAGGTTAACATAATAGGAATCAGAAACTAGGCCTCCGGATAAAAGAAGTACAGGGAACAATAAAACTATCCTTTGCTTTCGTAACAGAAGCGTCGCGTTTTGACAGTTATGAGCGAAGTAAATAGCTCACGCTGGGAACAGTTTGTAGGCCTAACAGCAGGGTGCTCTGCGGAGTCCCCGATTATGGTCGGAAAACAAATTAAGTCTAATAAATAGTAACGAATATTTCTATCATTTTAATAATTCAAGATGAACACTGAAATCTAGCATGAGAATTGCGTGAAATAATACCCCACCTTAAAAGCGCATGCACTCGTTAACACTATCCTAACATTCTCCTTTGCTCTTAAAGACATGCGAATGTTTCAGCTGCATACTAGTTATGTACTAACGTAGCCTACTATTATTGTGGGTGTTATCCTTAATATTTATATCAGTACTCCTTGGAGAACTTGTAGTTACTAAATAAGCCCGATTTGTAGTGTTTACTTAGGCTATAATAATTATTAGTTGGTGTTCTCTAATGAAGGCGACTACAAACAGGTTTAATGTAATTTTATAAACATTATTGCACTGATATTTGCCATTGTTGTTATTATTGTTATGAAGTAGGATACTGGTAGTATTTGTTCACCTAATTGCTTTAGTGACCTACATAAAGCCTACCTAAATTCTGTATTATATAAGGAATTAGGTCTAATATGTGTGCGGTTTATTTCAATTCATCGTAGATTTACGGAATCCTATGTCTATAACATTGATATCTACAGCAGATATAAAATACTACAGATGTCATTGTTCTAATTCATTTAAACAATGACTCGGCCTACTATGAGAAAGCAGCTGTGACATTTATCTTCTAAGATTAGAACTAGGCTGATATTGCTTAAAAGTCACTAACAGAAAAAGTCAACGTATTGGTTAAGACATCTGTGGAAATGACTATTGCTACAACAAACAGAAAATTATATACATAGCATCACTTCATATATTTAAATATATTTCGAGAAGTGGTTTCAAATTAAATTTTAGGTGCACAAATTCGCAAATGTTTAGCTTATGAAACATCCTCACATCTATAGTGTTACCACTTATTTTTATTGTCCCATATAATAAAATCGATCGTGCGTCGTGCTACCCAATCCGACATAGGTGTTTCAAACCGTAAGGTCTGGACACTGCAGAACGATGTTATTTAACCAGTTGTATATATTCAAATTATAGGCTAGCACAGGTCATGCTGAGTCGCACAATGCACGTAGGATAGTAATGTACGGACAAAGCAAAACGCTGTCACCTAATCTTGAAAACTGCTCACTTGGCTATTCTTTTTCAGAAGGTGAAAATTTAAATGCACAGTACAAGGTCTTCGGTATTACTGAATGACCGCTGGTTTCCTGGTATCGATCATTTTCTAGGGTTATTTGTTCAGTGTCAGTATCAATGTCGATGCCAATTCTCGGCTTGTGAAAACAAACCCTTTACAGTGTCGGGTAAGATGCAAGAAAATATGAAAACTATAAAATTGTATGATACTGACAGGCTTAAAAGGCCGGATGCGACACGTGACACCGCGCTGGAATCCGTGCTATAAATCCATTACATATTCCAGGGACAAACTTCAAATTAATATCACTCTCAGCGACAAATGATCGCGGTTACTTCATGAGGAAATCCACAAGCTGTGAAGAATCCAGAGGACGTCACCTTGATAGGCTTGCAAGGCGACGTCTGAGGGGCCCTCTCGGGGCTCATTAGCACTCGTGTTGTGGAAGTTGGCGGCCGCTCAGCGATCCCTCTCTGGCTGTTAGCAAGGAAAACAATTTGAACTTTCTTTTTGAAAAAACGTCAATACGGTGCAGTCAGTGGCAGCTTTCAGTAATGTGCATGCTGCAAAGCGTCACACGAGTGACACCACACACCATCAGCGGTTTAATACTATTGAGAAGCCTTGTTAACCAAAGGTACATTTGCTTCGTTCCATTTCAACAACAGTTTATTACAAACATTTTGACTGTAATTTACCTTTTGGCTTTAGTTCTCGGTTTTGGCATAGCCAACGTTATACAACGTCGACATAAATATGGTGTCCAATTAAAATGGCTACATAAGACTTAGGCCTAATGTTGTAGAGAATTAAAACTAAGGTGTGCAATTTTCATTAGACCTGCTAGTACCTTTCGGACATGTGACTTAATCTGAGGAGTGATGTCAAACTTTTACCCGTAATATCTTTGATCTCAAAAACCGCAAAGCCGAAAAATGTGTCGTAAAGAAAAAAAAAACGATTACATAAGCAGAGTTTTTTTTTATTTCCACTAGGCGGATTGGTGATTTAGTCTCTAAGGAAACAAAACAGTATATGAGAATGTGCATTGAGAGGCTTACCTAATGTTTCCGAAAGTCTGGCGAGAAGGCCCAGGAAGACGTTCGCCTGGCGACCATCCGAAATTCCGGAAAGAAAAGCCGTAACGCAGGTGCTTTTAATGTAAGTTTTTCCGTTTTTAAAATTGGATATCGGCCAATAAATACACGTAGGTCTGTTTATTACTACAGGACTGTCATTTTTTATCAATATTAAGGCTTGATTTCATTATTTTGTGTCGAAATTCGCTTTCATATACACCCGAATTATAAGTTAAGCAGGGGGCAGATTTGAGCTAGTTTTTCATTTCAGGCTATATTGATGGCCTGAGATGTATTTACATAATAATCGTAATTATGGGCGGCGGCCTGTTTCATGCTTATCACACTCCGATCGGTGAATAATTAGCTTAACTTAAAAAAGTAGGAAGTCATATATGTATACATTGTAAGTATTTCGACAATAGCACATCACATAATCTTCGTCAATACACTAAAATCTATCAGCCTGCCTACCCAACATACAGCGGCCCTCGCACCATCACGCGGAGTACAAGCCTCCACACACTACAGTACTCATAAATCGTCTAACTTTTTCCGGTTCTAGAGTATCGCGTTATAAAATGTCAAATGGAAATGCCAGAAATAGATCAGCTATATATACACATTTTCACTCACAGTTTAAAACTAAAGTAATTAAACACTTCATTAACCAATTAATCCATTGGCATGACAATTTATAAAGATGCTCAACGGCGAGCGGCCTCCCGGCCCTGATTACTGCAGCGCATACACGATTATTATGTAGGCCTAATGGGCCACAAACGCGACCCCAAATCATCCGAGCTACAAAACCTTAGGCGGTCTTTACCGGGCATATTTTTGTGTGTTGGAGCTGGTCGTTTTACGGTCCAACATTGCTAGTCGCTAACAGGAGCTTTTGGGCAACGCACCCCAGGACGTGTCCCTGTCCTGTACATATACACAAATCTACGCCCTTGACTTATAGTCACTTCACTGACATTAAAATATGGGCGGCAGTGAATTAAACAATGTGACAAAAAATAAGGGAAATATGTGATAGGTTAAATATTAGATACAGGCCTATATTTGAGTATCATGACCGTTACATCTTCTAAGGCCTAAATTACGGAATCAACTAAGCCTGTAATTTAGCTTCTTAGGTTATCAGTATCACGAATGAATTCGTTTTAGTTAACTACCGGCCAACTCGTTTAGCAGACAGATTAAGAAACAGGCCTTATTCCATCGGTTAACTTTTTGTAGTTATTGATCTCCACTCTATGTAAGTAAAACACTGAAGTCGTTTCAGTAACAGCTGCAGCCGCCAAGCGAACTGACCCTCCAGGGGTCGGCGCAACTGTAGTGTGCGTTAAATTAAATCACTAATAATTGTTATTTAATAAACCTTTTTTTATGCGAGCGCGTTTGGCGATTTGTTTTGTTGATATGTGGACCGTGTAAGCTGAGCTTTCGGTGTTTATGCTTACACCTTATAAATAGGCCTGTGATATCTAATGAGGCCGGTTAATCCCGTGAAGAAGCATGCTAAATTCGTCCATTGCAGGTTGGCCCAGCGCTGCATGGTGGTGGAACTAAGCCCCTCCGGGCTTTCAGCTGCGCCCGGGATATAATCTTTGTGGGCTATGTCATTTAAGTTCTCTTAAACATGGTGGTAACATCTCAACTGAACTATTTATAAAAGTCACACACATAATATGCATATATATTTATTTAATTATATTTATTATTCTTTAAAAATTAACCTACTTTCAAGATGCTGGACGACACTTCATGCATAGGAAATGTGGTTGCAATAAAACAACGAAACCTTCTACTTGCAGTTAGCCGCGATAATTAAGGCGATTTTTTTGTCCAGGCTTAGGCAAGTACCGCTGCAATTAATGACAACCATCTCGGAAATAATTACCCAAAACATTTCCCTAACATAAACGCTTACAAAGCATTGCCAAATCAAAGTATATCTGTTAAAATAACCACCAATGCGCAAAACCTAAAGGTCGTCTGGATAAAACTAATCATTTTAATTACAATTTTTGTCGCTATATTTCCCCCTATTCTCCCGAAAAATAAACAGGTTTACAATTGTACTGGAAAAATGTATAAATACTACTTAAAACTTGGTGTTCATCATGTGACGTCACACGATTCCTTCGTAATAGATGTAAAATGTAGCGTAAAATGCAGCAACTACAATGCAAAACTAAAGTATTAAATACCGATGTCCAATGTTTAACTCAAATCAACAACCTTAGGTCAAAAAGACGCAGTATCACTGAAAAAACACATTTGACTCAACGTAAAAAGAATTATTCAGTTTAACCTGTAAAAATGGGTTCAACCATCAACGTAAGTTAGAAAGTTTAATTTAGTTTAACGAACAAACTAATACTTTTGATCTACTGAAATGGGAACACATTGTACAGAAAACTTTGCACAAAAAACTGCTTTAATTGTGTGTACAGTGTACCGCTTAATTAATTTTTTCCAATTTTCGACAAAAATTATAACTTTATTTAGCTACATTGCAAAATTAAAGTTCTATATTCAAAAGTAAGTTGCAAAACGTCAGTAATTTTTAAAAACGCTCATTAAATTAAACTGAGCCCAAAGCGCACCAAAACCGACCGTTTTATTGATGGTGAACTGCCTGGTTCAATATTCGCAAACCTAAGGCTGTTAAGACTTATAATGCTTGTGTAAACTAAAATAACTGAAGGTTATCTTGAAGTTTTTGAAATTTAGGAAGAAACTGTGGGAATTATTCAAATGCTGCACGCAACCGTATAGTTTGCGAGACGTTTGTATTTGGATAAACATGTCTTAACGTGAAACCGAAGTAATACTTAATATCGTAGGCCTATAATATAAAACACGCCGGTAGTCCATATTTTCTATATCCTTTATCTACTCGCAGTATAATAGAGTACAAGGCATTTACATAAACGCGATGCCGTTACATTCATCGACGGTGTTCACTATACTTAAAATGTTTTTGTATCATTCATTTGAAAGAGCCGCAATGTAGCTTTCAAAACCAACTCAATCTGTAGGAAATAAAAACAAATTACTGCCATTGCCCGCCCTTGGAAGTATATATAGGCCGAACCGGTAATCTGGGGGCGTACGACTACTGTACGCGGCCTTGGTGTAACTGTAGAACTTACGTCATATTTATGTGAATGCATTATTTTGCAAATAATTTGTATCGATCGGGAAAAACACTACACTTTACATTACGGGAAATGAAAAATTCAAGCTTATGTCTCTACTCATTGTAAATATAGGCCTATATGCTGTTTATATTTTACGTAACCTATAGGCGTAATTGGATTAAAGCGATTTCAGAATAAAAGTACTTTATATGCATACCCGTCTCAGATAAATGGTAATTATTATTACAAACTGTTGTTTTTACTATTAGATACAATACTATTAGGACTATTAGATACAAATTTTGCACTAAAGAAATACGATTGCAAAATTTTACCTTAAAACGATTATTTGACTTGCATACGATGACGCATTACTGGGCTTACATAATGAACAATTAAATTCTTTTAAGACAAAATTTTGCGCTGTAATGAAATAGATTAAATAAGTTGGGATGTGGTGGAATCCACCGTATTGATCCTGCGCCTGAGAGCCGTACCCGTTAGACACTTATACTCTATATATTAACCTGAACTGCGTACAGTATCCAATTACTGAAGTTATAGCTAATGCTTGGTTTAATGCATAATTGCGAAAGAAGTTTCCAGTAATCCGCCGTTTGTATTCAATTATATATAGGCCTATATATAAATGTAAATCTAATCAGTGAAACACAATGTTGGAATCTAGTCCAAAACAACTAAAAGTTAATGCATTGTCGATCATTAATTTGTGAATTTACAATATGTGTACATTGTTTCTTGGTTAAGTAGGTGAAACGTGAGTTTTATACAAAAACACTGGCACATAACTATATACTGTACACGCACAGGTGAATTGATATAGCCTATTTATATATCTGAATTGAGACAGGCCTACACCAGTGAGATTCGCACCCTCAGAATCTATGCAAGTATACTAAAAATGGGCGAAATGGTAAAAAAATCAAGCGTATAGTGATTTTCACAGTGTTGCGGCTTTTGCAGCAGAAGAAGAGAGGAACCCCGAGGGAAGGATTTGTCGCAGCCTGCGCTGGATCTGCAGAGGCGGCGGCGCAGTAACCGGGCCGTTAGCGGGCTGTTACCACCGCGCAAAACCGAGCCATTGTGCACCGATCTGCACGCCCAAGGAAACTCAGCAACTGCCAAAAATGTTAAGCTGTAGCTATACTCCTTTCGCCTTATAAGGTACGGAAAATAAAAATCGATGGCTGAACTCTTTACTTTTAAATATCCGCATAAGACGTTGGTGGAAATGTACTGAAAAAGCCAATAATAACCGGTGCATTGACTTATTGCAGTTCCACTGGCAGTGTTTAGCTAGTTAGCGAAAAGGCATTAAACGGTCATGGGTACACATAAGAACATATATGTTAAACATCATAATAGTTACGTGATTGATTGATCAAACTTTTCTATAAGCAATTTCGTCCGACATGTAGTAAAGACCGATTAAGAAAAGAATAATATTTATACAAATCACATAGCGATATGGTGTACTTTCATTAAAAACTGTTTACTACAACTCATATGAGCAAATATTATTTTCAAATGACTAAACATTTTGAATGAAATTAGATTTTCAAAACACCACCAGCTAACAAAGCTGGTGACAAAGCATTCTGATTCTGAATCCTAAAGATACAATTTGAAAGGTGACTCTACATTTTAATATCAGTCTGGAGATGTCTCTGTGGTTGAGTAAAAAAAAAAAAAACATTAAAAAAAATCACAAGGTCAGCAGTCCACATATAGAATGTTTACCTATCTGTCTGTCTGTCTATCTATCTATCTATCTGTCTATCTATCTATCTATCAATCTATCTATCTATCCATCCATCCATCCCCCAGATGGTCTACGTTCTTGCTCTCTCCCAATTCCCTGGGAGTAGGGAGGGGGCAAAAACATGGACCGTTTGGGGGTCCCCCAGAACTGGTTTGCGAAACACTGGTTTACATACATTCTGCCCTGGTCTATCCAACATGATTCAGGCTCTCCTGGATGCTGAGGACATTCCTGGTTAGCTGTCAACAGGAGCCCGTTTCCGACTAATTTGGTCTCCATGTCTTAATGGCCCGGTTGGAGGATGGATGTGTCCGAGATGGGTGGGTGGAGTCGTCTCTGTCACACACTTTTGCCTTCAGAGGCTTTCCTAATGGGCTTACTCTGCTAATGAGGTGTAGTTTAAAAAGATGCCTCTTTAAATGTGAAAGTTTCCACATCACAAAGCAATCATTTAGCTAAAAAAAAAAAAAAAAAAAAGACACGGGGGGGCTAGATTGTGGAGGAACAAGAGTGTGAAACAGGAAACTGGTATGTCAAGTCTTCTGCCCGAAGTCATGACAGGAACTTATTAACTTGACTGACACATTAAATATATTTAATGTTCTTTAGCCAAAAACACATTTTAATCTTTAAAACCACTTTAGCATTTATTATTTGTTTGCTATTGTATTTACTTGAAAAAGAATTCTTAATGTTTTAAATGTTGATTATGGTAAATCATGCAGACAGGGCTAAAAGTTAAAACAGGTTTGTAATTTCCATAGTAATGCAATTTTCTTTTTAGCAATGGATTGCCAATTGCGTGTGAGGGGGACCGGCTTTCCATGGCGGAACAGAGAGTGAGCGGCTGTGTAATCATGTGGGCCATCGCTGGTGCAGATTATGCACGGGGGCCTGGATCACAAGCGGCGTTCTGGTACATGAGAGTGACCAAACTACAAGGTAAGAGCTTGCATCTCAGCCACCGTGGCTGCAGATTTTGGCAAGAAATGAACTTGGGCAGTAACTGCATAAAATCATCAATGTGACATAAAACAGGAATTAGACCAAATACTATATTGCTAGAAAGTATATGTCTATAAGGTTAGCATCCCAAGAGTTGTGGACTCACTTGCACACACACACATAAAATATTAAAATAGTACATATTGTAGACTGCAAAGTGATACTATATATTTCTTTCACTTTGCAGTCTACAATCTATACTATTTCACGGGACTGTAATGCCAAACATTTAAGCATATTGTCATTATGAATCATCTAGACATTCTTCTAGACATTCTCTGCCGAAGCCAGGTCGTTGATTAACAGACACAGGGAGGCGGGATGCTTTTCAGTAATTTCTGGAATGTACCGAAGTACTGTAATTCACCAGACGGACTTCATATCGAGCGATACAGAGTATTTGTGGTAAGCTAGCTGTTCCGCTTGTCTGTTAATAATGTAGCTTTGCCTGCCATTTGAACGAGGAGCTTTTGGAGTACGTGCAGAGTGTCGAGTAGAGTTTGCATGTTTCAGAAGCATGTTTGCACATGGCAAAGCACCACAAGGCTTTAATCCTGAACAACAGTTGTCCGTCAGGCCTATATGTGCTTCTATTGGTCATTTGATACACACCAGATGCCTTCGGACTTGGGTTTCGTTTGAGACCAGCTGCCCATATTTTGCTCTGAGCCACTGCATCCAGGGGGGAGCTTTTTCTGTTCTCAGGCCATCAAACCATGCACCCTGGGCCGAGCACCTACCACACCTGTATTCAGACAGCTGAATGGCCTGTTCCAGAAGCCAGGCCCCACTACGCGTCTCAGCCAGATCTGGGCCACGCTTGGCTAATTCCCACCCACACTCCCAGGTGCCCACAGGATGCATCGCCTCGGCTGCATGCTGGCCAGGCCATGCGCACAGATTTCATGCCAGAACATCATAAAGATCACATTCAAGGTTGACGAGGAAACAGCAAAGGTAACAGGAAGTGCTGTTCATTTTAGCCTCGCAGAAGAAGCGCTCAACAGCTCAGCACCTTCTTACATAGTAATGATATTTTAAATGTATCATCGTTTAAGGTGATGACACACTGGGCAACATGGCAATACTGCTGGGCAATTGGCCAACCAGGTGAGACAAAGGGCAGCCCATCTGGATCCAGATGATTGTGAAAAGTTGCACACTGTCGATCAATGAATTTCAAGTAGAAGTTTGTTGCCCATTTTCATTGAGAAAGAGTCCAAGCAACACTGGTGAGCAGCATTGCTCAAAATGTTGCCTACTGTGTCGTCACCCTTGCTTATGTGTGGAACTTCCATGATTCTACTCTTATTTCCCAGGCTGCCTACTACACTACTCTCCTACACCTACGACATTTATACCCAGGCTACCTACTATACTACTCTCCTACACCTACGGCATTTATACCCAGGCTACCTACTACACTACTCTCCTACACCTACTACATTACTCTCCTACACCTACTACATTTGTAGCCAGTCTACCTACTACACTACTCTTCTACACCTACTACACTACTCTCCTACACCTACGACATTTATACCTAGGCTACCTACTACACTACTCACCCACAGCTACTACATTTATACCTACACCTACTACATTTATACCCAGGCTACCTACTACACTACTCTCCTATACCTACGACATTTATACCTAGGCTACCTACTACACTACTCACCCACAGCTACTACATTTATACCTACACCTACTACATTTATACCCAGGCTACCTACTACACTACTCTCCTACACCTACGGCATTTATACCCAGGCTACCTACTACACTATTCACCTACTGTACACCTACTACAGTCACATACCAACTGCACTGGCACCCATTCTCGTTTACATTTAACAACAAATAGAGTTTTTTGGGGTAGTGCAATATAACCTTTACTTCTGTGGTTGCCAAATGGACGCAACAGCACGATTAATGAAAACAGAGATACTCGCTTAAGGTCATTAGTCAAATTAAGGGCATTGCCATTGGATTGAATCTGGGCCAAAGAAGTTTCCAAACATACCTCCTGGCTTTTAGTGAGGAGACCAACACAAAACCACCCTGTTTTGCATGAACAGGCAAGTAGAAGATTGTCAGTGTAGACCTTCCCACAGTAGGATGAACTTCTAACGATTAAACTAAAAGCAAACAAAGCCAGATAAGGCCGTTGACTGTGAAGTCTGACCACGAACCTGAAAGAGGTTAACGGATGTCATGTTCATGTTACAGAAATGGGTGGATTTTTATGAATGCATGTATATATTAACACCAGCCAGTGTGTAGGCTATGTTACTCATAAATGTGCATATTCCACTCACTGCGGAATCTTTAAGTGTTGCCATGTGCTCAGGGTTTCAACATGCTTGAGCAGAGTATGTGGTGAAACACCGCTTTCCCTCTAGTGAAAATGAAAATTCAAAGGGCATTTTTGTTAGTTATTACCTGAATGATTGCTCATTTTGATTTGTGTTTATTTGTGTGCGTGTCATCAGATTATACATTTAAAATTTTATTTTAAACAATTTAATACCTAATTACTGTTTTTAGGATTAAGGATAGACGGTCGTCAAATAGGTGATACATTCAATTTTAATACTGGAAAGACATTTTGAACTTAAAAGACCTTTTAAAGTGAAGGACTAGTACATTCTTCACGGATGCCATCTACATTTCTTCATGCATTTGTCTAGCTTCCTGCTAAAGACCAGCCTGAATTCATAAAAGCTAATATTAATGAGGTGATTAATGAGGCGATGTATTACATAATACAGATATTACAATTTATTTATATAAGAATTATTTTATTTTACAACAAGTATGCTATTTTACAATTGAAAACTATCAAAACATGAAAAAGTAATAAATATATAAAATTGAAATATATTTATAGAAAATATTTAATGCATTTGAACGCTAAATGACGGACTGGGCTGCATTTTGGACAAAACGCTTCAGCAGGACATGACCTGCTAACTTACTTCCAACTCAGAAATATAGCCTTTCAGCAGCATGTTGAAGGTATCAGCTTACACACAAGCAGATGATGGCAGTAGCTATCCCAGGGAAATCAGGCACAGGATCATTACTTGAACACTCTGCCCTGCTGTCTCACTTCCTGGGTGGGGGGGGGGGGGGCAGTGATTACATATATGAAATATACTAAAGCCACACAACTGTCAGTGTTAGGCCAAAGTCACAATTTCACCTTCCAGGTTTAATTCTGGGACAGAATCATGGTGCACCTTCAGTACAGAAGCATGATGGTAACGTGACTTGGCTGGGGGGTGAGGGGGCCTACAATGAGGGAAAAAGGGGAGACTGAGAGGCACTGAGAGTTAGATCAGTTAAGCTCAGACACCTTCTAGTTAAACGTGCTACCCAGTGTGAGTTTAAATGCAGAGGCCCGAGTGAGCGGCTTGGTATTTCGGGTGGAGGATCTTCATGTCACAATGTCACGTGACTCATATTTAAGTGTGTGTGTGGGGGGGGGGGGCAGTTATGAAGGAAAAAGAGAAAATGGGAAGAAGGACCACCTTACCTAAGCTGACGTGGAAGCCCAAATGTCTCCTGCCCCCACACACACATACCATTGGTTACACGCAGATGCTGACATCATCGGCGCATGCACCCCCTGTTTCACAAGGGTTTGCGTGACGACGCTAATAGTCCATGTGGATGGCTGCTGTAGAGAATGTCACCTCTAATTACCCGGATCCCTGTCTCAGGGACGCCTTGCTGAGTGGCTGTTTCGGGAGAAGCCGCCATTCTCAAGCTCCGCCCCTTCCCGCCTCAATATTCCACCTTCCTTAAGTTAACCTCAGCATTCTAGAGAGTTCCAAATTCATACATAAATCCTTCCAGTTAACTTGCATTTTAATGTGCATGTATGTTTTTAAGGTATGTTATTAAGTAGCTATTAAAAAAACAAATAAACCCGGTGGACTATGGTGCCGGAGCTGATCGGAAGCCGCTGCCTTCGCCTTCAGCTTCCTGATGCCGTAGTTCTGCGTGAGTCTGTATGGAAACACTTACAGGCGAGTAGATGAGGCCCTAAAACGTGAGCAGTGTCAGCTGTGAGTCATTTTAAAGGGTAATCCATCTAATAAAACAAACTTGCACATCAATCTCTGATGGAGCAGCAGACGTCATCTCTCTGGATCATGAATTTAATATACGGAAAACTATTGTATTAAGATAGTAAGTAAGGAAGTAAGTCTTTTGTATTCGTCATATTTCATAATCAATAAATAGTTTAACAACTCATTGAATTGTTTTACTTAAATAAGTTTTGTATTTTTTTGTGGTTTACCCCGGGACTTATTTACAATATTTGGTTTGTTTGCAATTGAGTTGTTTTTCTTATTTTTTTCAGCACCCTGATTTTACATATCCAGTGTTGTGAAATTTCTCAAGTTATTCTAAAGTATTACACTTATTATTATGATTATTATATTCTTTCGGGTATCATAATGTTTTTTTTTTTTGTCAGCAGAATATTTTTCCAGTATTGTACAAATCCACCACACATCTGACTTCCAGCTTTGATGCAATTTCACAGAAAAATTACTTTGTTCTTAATCAAAATGAAATATTTACACCATTTTCAAAAATGCAGTTACATTTCTTGATTGTGTTGTCGTGGTAAAATATACTTGTACATTTGCAGCTATTTGCTTTGGCTTAAAATTTCCAAAATATTTTTTCTTTTTCAGTCTTGGACTGATTCTGGTTCACTGTCGATCATAAGTAGGATTTTAGAGGCACAACTGTAGCTTATTGATATGAAACAAAGCATTACATTAATATGACAAAAAGGAACTGACCAGCAGCAAAATGAAGACATTAAGCCTTTTTGATAAAATGGAAAAGAAATCTGACTCATTCATAACACAGATGACATAATTAAATATGAATGAAATACACTGTAACCCCATATCAGTAATGTGGCTCTGGAACACGTCTGGATGAATAACATGCATATCCATAAAGAAGCATGGTAAACATCTAAAATTGCAATAATGTAATTAATGAAACACCCAATGACCCTCTATCTCATGCACTATGTATCCTGATGCTCTGTAACTGAAAATTCCAGATTCCAAGTCATGGCAGATATGTAAACTGTGACATGTAAAGGTTTTAACTTCAAGATGGAGGAGAATGAAAAACAGGAAAAAACACATGATTGATGAGTCTAATGGTGCGGGTCTTACGCATAATGTCTCCCCAAACTCATGCGTGATCTGTGCACAGTACTTTTACAG
>JAODKK010000060.1:2917739-2936149 GCA_026774405.1 Petrocephalus microphthalmus | reverse complement strand
CAGCGGGTATTTTTAATATAAGATATTTTGTTGATAAAACCACGGAAAAGTTACTTTAAAGGTTTTCCTTTTTTTCTGAAATTGCAGTTTTGCACAACAAATATTCTTAAAGTAACATTCACCACTACTTTGAAATGTGCTAACAGTTTAGACAACTTCCTGCTGCAGTGTTTGCTATGGGCGTATGTTACCCATTCAAACACAGTTATGCTTAAATTTGCATACCAAATTATACACTGCAAATAATACCGTCTACCGTCTATGGTTTAAATTATACCGCAATATGAATTTTAGGCCATATCGCACAGCCCTACAGTGGATATAGCGATAAAATGGATTAGGTGATGATTCACATGATAAAATCCAAAAACTCCTGGTCTTTAAAGTCCCACACACAAACTATGTTTATTCTGACTCAGTTTTGTTTTTTTTTTCTTCATATGGTAGGAGACTGCAGTCAAGGTAGATTCCAGTGCTATGATTCTTTATTAATATCGCTGGAACGTGCAGCAAGTTACCGCCGCGTAAATTCATTTTAGGATTAACCTCCTGAGATGTTATAAAAATGCCCTTGAACATGCTGCTTGCTGGTTTGGGGATATTTTCATCCTTCTAACAGTCTGGTGAATGTCGCATTTCGTCCCCTTGCAGGCCTGGGAGGGAAGGCGGCTGTCAGCACCAGCGCCGGGTTTCGGGTTTCAGTGAAACGTGCAAACACTTCTGAGCAAAGGGATGGAGCAGGAGACAATGGGTGCAGCGTGAAGCCATGATCATGTGGGGACCTGTGAGTAGTGGTGCGAATGACAAAGAAGCAGCCTGACACCATGGGGGGGGCACCGCCCCCCCCCCCCCCCCCCCCGACAGGCCGACCCCTCTGATGAGAAAGGTCACTCCGCTAATGCGGCTACACCACAGTGCACTTTTAAAGAGTCTGAGAGCAGGTATAAGGTATCTGCTGCCCCCAGGTTTGTGGAGCCCCTCCCAGACTCGGGGCAAACTGCCCCCCACCCCCACCCAGTATCCTGGGAAGCTTGATGACTTGTGAAGTAATCAGCATAATGATTGGGGATGTCCCACACTGTGGGGTGGGGTGCAGGCTAAAGTGGGCTAGGAGGGACCTGGGGGTTAAGCAAACAGTTGGGCCCTGACAGTAATCCCCTGACCCCCTGCGACCCCCCCCATCCTAAGGGTCCTTCACCCCCACTTGGGCTCTAAGAGGCAAAGTGCTCCCGTCAAAGAATAACAGTTTGTCTTAGGAAGCTGAGATCTCCATCTACAGTCGGGATGGTATTAACAGCCCAAATAGGGCTCGATAGCGCCCCCCTAGGGCCCCCATCACACCATGCAAGTTCCTTGAATGACTATTCAGACTTTTCCCATTATACGGGCGACCGAAATGACTTTATTATGCTTTGCTTAAGCACCGTACAGTCTGTAGTTGAAACCCTGATTGCTGAGGAATTAGGGGTTTTTGGAGGTGCTTAATCCCATGGAAGAAGACCAAAACACACACACACCCCCTCACCAAACCTCTTTGGCGAGGGACCCTGCTGGGACTGCAGCTTCTGGAAGGTCCCTCTTTGGTCCTCATTACCTGGCCTTATCAAACCACCCCAGACCACAGGAGCCAAAAAAGCAGCACGATATTAGAGACTTCACCATCACGACCCAGAACCACATCCAGAGTGCAGCCCAGGTTCGATAATGATGGAGCCTCATTCTGTTTCAGGGCCCATTTTAATAGATGGACTCCGTGCTCAGGCCAGCTGGTCTGTGTGTTAAACTGCCACTTCAGGGAATACTCTTTGAATAATGCACCCAGTGCAGGACCTCACCCCTGCAGGTCACGTGTGTAGTTTTTAAATGTCAAAAAATGCCTAATTTAAGACCGTGTTACTCAAAATCAGGGCATTTTATAAAAAACCCTCCACTCCTGAACAGGGGTATTCCATAAATCACACAGCAGACTTGTCACTTTGACAATTTCTTAATACAAAATTGTCGTTTAGTTTGAGATGGAAAACTTGAAGTTCATGAAGTTCACATCCCACAGCAACCTTTTAAACGGATAACAATAAACATTGAGAATTCCAAAATTTAAGAAGGGAACTTACTATTAAACTGTCACTGCTAATTACACAGGAGAGTGTGTATCGAGTGTTTCACATGTCAGAAAAATGTGCAGGTGAATACATTCCCTGTCCATAAGCTTGCAATGATATAATCTACACAGTGGATTATTTCGTCCAAGGAAAGATATCACACCCATTGATCAGCTGGACATTATAGTGGAGCAGTTTCTCATGAGCACCTTGCCCATCAAGTCTGTGCCCTTAGCAACGGCAGTCACTGTGTGGTCCACAGTGTGGTCCTGCTTTGCATGCGTCGTACAGTATAAGCACTGTGTATGTGTCAAGTTTTGGCTTTAAGTTTGAGGTGATGCTGAGTAACCTTCACAGCTGAGGAAACCAGGCACCTGCCATCTTCCCTCTGCTATCTGGACAGATTTTCAGGCCGCAGAATGGGGTCAGATACTCAGATGCAATTAGAACATAAAGAAATGGAATGGAAGGGGCCTTCACTGCCAGAGAGGTGTCCCTTACACTGCCTGATTTTATTTTAATTACCAATATTGCTTGTGTTTGCATTCATTCTCCTGAAAGGTTCATGGCCTCATTCAGATATGAATTGTCTTCCTGCCAACTTCCACCGCCTCTGTTCTTATCCTCAGTTCTCTAATGAAGGTAATTACATGTTTAGACACAAACAGAAGCTTAAGACGACACAAAAGCTGCCGTGCTACTTACCGCTTCTTGATGTCGCCTAACTGGAAACGCGGGATCAGTCCCCGCGGTTCATGGAAAGGACAGCGAATGGCTTCACTTCCAACTTTCGCTGGCGCAGCTGTCAGAGAAGAATGTACCCAGCCTCCCATCAAGAGCCTGCGGGCGCACAGGCTGCAAACGGGCGAGAACACACGCAGGGGGAAGAGGAAATGTATGCTGCTGTAAACACTCACCATTTGTTACACTTTCAGCACTTCACATCAATCTTCCTATTCAGCGGCAAGCTATTACAAAAATATCATCCCAACAAAATGCAAAAGCAGCGAGCCAAAGGCGTGAAGCTGATCCATGTATCAAACTCGACTTTTGTTTTGTTCATATGCTTGCAGTTTGAGTAATGCAACTTTTCTCCTGTCAGCTAGAACAAACCCCGTTACTGCAGAGCGCATTCAGAACAGCAGGCTGCAGGCAGGTGCTGACAGACGCCCCCTTCTTATGCTCTGTTGCCCCGTTTTAAGTTTTACCCCTAACTCGCCACGTAACGGCTTAATGGCCCCTTCTTTTGTGACACGCGTCACAAAGCTAATGGAAAGGCACGCGTTCGCCAATATACGGGGTTCAGAGCAGCCCAAATGCAGGCCCCATGGGCACCAGCCCTGCGGAACGGCTTCACGTCTGCATTTTCTGGGACGTCCTGATCACCACCAGCACTTAGAGAACTTAACTGACAGGAGATTCAAAATCTAAGGAGTTATTCTCATAGTATAATTGCTGCCTTTAATGCAGTACTACAGTAATGACCTTTAACCCTGATGGGAAGCTATCTTTCACCTTTATCTTTCAGTTTAAATGTTTCCTAAAAGATGTTTCAAAAAGATAAACTTTTGAAATTCTTGAAAACTGGTTTGGTCCACTGGAGATGTTCACTCAGTGATGCGGCCAGCCTGAGGCTCGTGCCCAGGTCCTCCAGCATACCAACAGCCAATCTTTAAGCAGTTGAACTCTATAACCCACTCTCAGCCATTACCCTCTCCTCTGCCTGTGATAATGCAGTGTATTTAATACACTAAATTGCAATGATTATTGTACAGTTCAGACCTCCAGCTACTATAGATTCATATGTTACATTCTTGAATGTTCCTAATAAACTGCTATTGTTTTTTAATTTTCTGTGTTCTTTGTGTGTTGCTGCTGTGGCTGTAGCACTTTTTAAATTTCACTGTATGGTGTTGCAATGACAAATAAATTATGTTCTATTGAGCTATCCAACTAATACTAAAGCTAATAATTTGACATGGAACTCATTCGTTTTTTAAGGTGATTTTAAAAGGCTGCATACAGGATATTTGAATTCGGATATAAGTACATTAGCAGATGATACAACATTAAAGATTTCTGGGTTGAAAGCCCACTCCTGACTGGGAATAAGGGCTGGGATGTTTCATGGACAGCACACCTGCAGCACGAAACATGATGCCACTGTTTAACTTACTTTGAGTTCTGGCCAAATAAATTCATGGCAAACTATCCTTTCAAGTACAAAATACCACAGACTCCACTTTTTGCTAAAGATCAAATCAGGCCCTCGATGAGCTAAGTAAAACCATCCCAAGTGCCCGTTATGACGAGCCAGGGACAGGTGGCTGCAATTTCTTGCGTGTGTTTAATCTGTTCCGGTTTCCCCCTGAAGCTGCCCTTATCATCACCAGCGTCAGACCATCAGACCGTAATAAAAGGAAGATACCTCAAAAGCACTCAAAGGGGGATTTTTTATGTCGTGACACGAGCTGCTATCGGTAAACATCCACGTCTGCCCAAAGTACGTTGTTCACCTTCCACTTCCCTTCTTGATGGTCTGTTTGCGTAAAAAAGTGCCGTTTTCTGGGATCCTTTGAATAGGCAAGACTATTTTGGAGGGGGGGGGTTCCCTGTAAGCTCGTCCCAGGCTCTGGGGGGTTCCCTGTAAGCTCGTCCCAGGCTCTGGGGGAGGAGGGGGGGGGGGGGTCCTGTAGGTTTGTTCCAGGCTCTGGTGGGATCCTGTAAGGCCAGACTGAGTGGGGGGAAGGTACCTGAAAGCTCTTTCCTGGGGGGGGAGGGGTTCCTGTAAGCCCGTCTCAGGTTCTGGAGGGGGGTTCCTGTTAGCTCTTTCCAGGCACTGGGGTGGTTCCCGCATGTTTGTCCCGGGCTCTGTAAAATCATCCCAGGATTTGGGGCCACATTTATCTGCCTTTTCCAAATTCCTGGTAATATAACCTGGGAACATTTTGGGGAAACCCACACAAATGCCCATTCATGTGTGCATGACTCAGACTCGCAGAGGAGAAACCAGGTATGGAAACTTTGAAAAGGCAGTTTGAGCTCAAGCTGTGCATGATACTATATCAGTCTCTGATGATGAGTCAAGGAGAATAACAATAAACATGTCAATCAATCTGTCAGTATCATTTTGTAATAGTAAATGAGTTTAAACAGATTCACACATCAGTACAGCAGCTGTGATTAATTGGACTATGCCCATTTCTGCACTTGCATCCAACCTTACTCTGCAGCTACCCCTGCCTGTGCCACAGTGCCCCCTTCTGGGGGGAGGAGGGAAACGAGTCCCTATCCTAGCCGCAAACACAATGGCCTTACAACCAGAAAATCTCGTGCCACATGATGACATGGTAATGTGCTCATTTGGGTGAGAGACACGATGGACCAATCGCAGTAACTTAGATACAGGTGGACACTCGAACAGTTAGACAGAACAAGCTAACCATTCATGTACATTGTGTGTTATGTTCATTATAAAGCATTTAGTAACATTTAATGGCAAATCCTTACTAGGAGATAATTTCATTAGACAAGGATACGTGAGAATATACTTAAAACTGAAAGAGTAATTAAAGACATCCATCCATCCATCTTTTGTAACCACTTATCCTATTCGGGGTCACAGGGGGTTCGGAGCCTATGGGCACATAGGGAGCGACTCAGGATGGGGCGTCAACCCATCACAGGACACACTCACACACACACCATCCACAACTATAGGCAGTTTGGGCTGTAGGGGGAACCCGGAGTACTTGGGGGAAACCCCATGACAACATAGGGAGAATACACAAACTCCAAACGCGGAGCCATGGCGGAGGCTTGAACCCGGTCCCAGAGGTGGGGGGCGAGCATGCTGACAAAACTTCTAGAATGGCAAGAATATGATCTGGTCCATTCTAAGCTTTAAGTCTTAGGTTTTATATATATAAATACATTTCAGTTAGCGAATCTCATCTTCTGTTTTTGTTTTAAAGTCCTAAAGTGTTTGCAAAACTCAGAATGAGTAAACACAGAAACTCAACATTTTAAATCTTTAAATCTATATAAAACAAGCAGCAGCCATTAAGTGCTGTTCATGCTTCTAAACCAATTGTAATCCCAGTATTTCAGAGCCTTGTTCCTTCAAACAAGCACTAATATTATTTTCCTCCATCAGCTGTAGGTACTCAGTTCATTACAGGGTTGCCCCCCCGCACATACCAACATTTGTCCTTTAGGGTCAATGTTTCACATAATCCTTTGATTTATGGCCCCCACCTCCCTACCCAAGTCATTAAGTACAATCTTAAACGTAGAGTTTCCCCTAATAATGATCCTCTCTGACCTGCAATTTGGACCAAAGGGCTCACAATCAGCTGACAGCATAAGATGAGAACATGATCCTTGACGTTTTACATTTTAGGTGAATTAAGCCATTCAGAAGAGCCCCGCATGAATTAAGACTAAAGATTTATATTTCATTTCTAACCAATGAAGCAATTTCCTTAATGATAGGACCTGACAATTCCACGACAGGGCGTTTTTGATACACACAGCCAGCAGCTGCAAGGGGGCTTCAAGGCCCCTCCTGCATGTATCTGCAGCCATGGATTAAGGGAGACCTCGGGGGACGCACAATAAAACGACGCAGCAAACCTGCTAAGTTTGCCCACACTGAATGGCTTAAGTGGCCAAACTAATGAACTTAATTCAGTCAAGGGCCACAGGCCATCTGACTGGTCTATGGATACTGCCGATCACACAGACGTCACACAGGCTGACTTTAAAGCCCTAAGTGTCTATTATAAGCTTGACTTCCTGCTCATTGCTCCTAATTCTCAGGGGTATGTACGAGTTTTTATCTGACATTTGGCAATTTTACAGGGCGGTTTCACCATTAATTGTCATATAAACTGAGAAACTAAAAAAAAAAAAGTATTAGGGGCACTGACGAGACCAAAAGCCAAACTTTTAAATGCAAATGACCGTCATAACTGGGATTTTCTTAAATGGCACCAGTCTTCTCTAAAATGTCACAGGCAACAGTTCTCATTTAAACATGGCTGTTTCCAGCAGCTAGGCTGGATTAACAGACTCCCATCTGGGTCATAAATATTTTGATCTTCATCACACCCTACAGGGACACCCCAGGTGACAGACAAAGTGTGCATGTGTTCTAATTTTGCTTAAACTAGCGACAGAAAGGCTACTAGGGACAGGTGGCCAAGAGGACAAAATAAATTTATAAAAAGGAAAACTAAACTAAGCAGCGCTTGTTGTGTGTCCCCTGCTTTTCTGTGGATTTGCAAACAACAGCTTCACCCCAGATTAATGTGTCTCAATAATCTGCACCGTCTACCCGAGATGGAATCACTGGGCGCAGCCTACACTGATAGTCCCGCCCTTCAAAGCGCCTTTAATCCGCTTTGCATGTAATTACTTAAGCATGCTATCAACAATGGCTTAGAGCAACAGAAAACAGAGAGGGCTGCCTGAATGAACAGGCCATTAATGAACGGACCTTGAGAAGTTGTCACACATTAGGTTCTTTGGTGATTGATTTTATAATGTGAACAGATTTCATCTGAGAGCCGCAAAGCCTTTTAAATGACATCACAACCCATGACAGTCAATAAATAAGTAAGCAATATGTGAGAGAATTAGGAGCAGGCTGGCCCTGGATTGACAAAGAGTGTGAATCATGTGACAGTTAGATGTCACATGCGAGGTCTCCAGAGTGAGATGCTGGAGATGATCTGTGCAAATGATATCACTGCAGATTCTTAGCTTTTTATTTCCTCCCGAACAGTAACTGCAGCAAACAGAAGAAAGGAAACCAGCTCGTATTTAATCTGAGACGCTTGTATTCCTACTCTAGCATGGATCCAATAAAGCGATCAGGTCGTGTTTAACCATGCTGCCGTCACAGATGTGCTGTTCTTAACGTCCGAACACGCTGTACACTTGTATATATAACCTGCCAACTGGCCTAATCCCTGTTATGCAATATTTACGGCTGAGAGACAACCGACATGTTTGAATCTGGCCCCTGACTCCCCAAAGGCTGCTCTGAGCTTCACACGGGGCACAAATAACCTTGAATGCACCCAGAAAAAAAGCATTATGATGCATCTCAGCAAACCATTACCAATAAAAGACAGATATGAATTGCAAGACTCCTTTCACTGAGGGTTCTCTGATGTCTCTTGTTCCTGCTTAAAAAAACAACAGAATGACAGAACTGGCTGGTGTGAGGGATTGTCACTCAAGCTGGAGGGGAGGGGCTTGTGATCAGATAATGGATCATGCTGGTGACCTGATATACACTATAGAGTGGCTTAGTAGCCAGTGTCCTGAAAGTGTCCTTAATAATGTGACAGACCGGCAAAGAACTCTGACACCATACCTTTTAAGCCAGCCGTCATGGCCACGGAATTAATAAAGTCCTTGGTCTGCGGCGAACGGCACAAAGAAGCAGTTGGCATGTGAAGGAGGGGGGTGTGATACTGACGGGGGGGTGCAGGGGCCCGGAGCCGTGCTCCCAGCAGACTGGCTGCTCCCAGGCGGCGGGTTCCGCTCCAGCGGCCTTGTGGCGCTCACCCGAGACCCCCGCGGAGGTCATTAGCGCCGACGGGCCGCTAACAGACGCGCTGCCCCGGCTTGAAGGAGGGAAGAATGTCCTCATTGTGGGGAGAGCAGGCGTGGGCTCTGCATTCTTAGCGGGACCTGAGGCTTTTAGTGCCCCACACTGTTTGGGTTGAAGTACAGCCCCACCCCCGCCCCCCACAATTGGTGATTTGCTGCAGCCAGTCTCGTCTCATTCGGTGTGGTACGAGTTAGCTCAGGTTCCCAGGGCGGGATGGGCGACAGATGGACGCCCCCCGCCCAGCCAGGGTCACACCTATGCACAACTGTCAAACACAGTAACGGCCAGAGGACGGCTTCATAATGCCCCAACCATTTGCGGGGGGGTGGGGGTCGGCAGCCATATTAGCCCGTCATCAGTTAGCCTGTCTGCTCAGATTCCTCAGCACGGTGCTGTTGGAGTTGGAGGACCTGCAGCATGAAGATATAGTAAAGGGTGGGGGGCTGCGGAATGGACAACAGGACAAATACATGGTAGAACAGTTTCCAGTGCAAATGCTACACAAACCCTGGCCTCCTGCAGCCCCCCCCCCCCCAGTATAAAAGCTTTATACTGCTGCCATATTAGCAAAGAAACAAGAACTGAGAAGGTCACCAAGAAACAAACCTGCTAAAGAAGACTAGTGGCCATGGATCCAGCTTTAAATACCAAAGATACCTCACAATTTCTTGAGCTCTACAGCAGCTGTCCTGCACATTATCTACCTGTAAAACATGCTGCATGATGGGGTCTTGCTTCTAAAGGAATGAATATGACACTTATCTCAAATCTTTTGTGTCTGTGGATAATCTTTATGATCGTATGTTCTTGAGGTGACATTTATGACTGTGTTGAGCACCACACACATCATCAAGGTGACTGGTGCCGTCTCCCTGCCCTGGGGAATGAACCCCTTTGGTGAAAAACCCTGCCAGTCTGCGAGCTGCGTGCTCCGCAGGGGCGTCTCCCAGCATGCTTTGCTGCCCCTGCTCCGCTTCATGCAATGTGACAGCTTCAGCTTCATGCCGTGACTTGAGCGGGTAGCTGAGGGCGAATGGCGGCTCCCGCGCAGGCCAAGTCGCTTTCCGAAAAGCTCGCTCGCAAGCCGGCGCGGCCGAGGGGGCAGGATGTGGGCTTTGGTCTCAAAAGCTAAAGTGTCACATTTTAAGAACGAAGTATAACTACAGTGGAGAGTAGCTGAAAGAGGGAACAGTCTATGTAAGTACTCAAAATGAGTCTTTGTGCAACAGCTAAACAGGATTTCCAAGCATTTTTTGTATGGGATGGTTTAAAATTGCCATTTTTTTTTTTTAACATAATGTTGTCTTGAGTTATTTTTTTTGTCAGCAGCCCCCAGGTAGTCGCTAACTCCATTTCATTGTGCTGTCAGGTACAATGACGATAAAGAACTGAGTCTTGAATGTTAATTCCTCCACCACACCTCACTGTGCAGTTTCAGCTGAAAAGCATTTATCTACATTTACCTATAAATGAAAAACACTTATTAACACCCTGTAGCTTTGGTCTGCAGGTAAGGCCGCTCTCAGCATAAGTGGGGAGGCTGACCAGCGGTCAGATTACTGCTCTGCCTCCCACGGCTTTGTTTCGCTGCCTTTTCATCAGCTGCCCACCGGCTCACTACGGACGAGTAAGCACAGATCACCGGAGCGCTCCCCACGCCACCCAGGAGCAGCGATCGGCTCTGAGTGTAACTTAAGAGGCTGAAGACGGGGGGCAAACAGAGAGGAGCGCCCGGCTTTGCAATGCGGCGCCGCTCAGCCGCGTTATCGCGCAATTTGAGCACTGAGGCAGACACCTCTCGCCCCCTACGCCGTCACTTCAGCTTGAGCATCGAAACGCGGCGAAAGGTTTTAATATACGGGCAGCCTGATACCCACCCCAGTGTGGGGCCTCCCCAGGACCCACAAGTATTGTTAGTTATTAGTATGCGCCACAGGGGCATGTTTGTTGTTTCTAGTGCCCCACTCAGAAAGTCACCCTGCTGCTAGCTGGGTTATCAAAATGCGCTGCTTCAGCTGCAGCTCTTAAATAAATGGAATTGATATTTAGTGTAGTGACCATTTGTGGTCAACAGGGAGCCCCCGAAATCTCAAGGGCCCCATGTCAAAGCGTAGTTTGAGTGGGGAATACCATCACTGTGCACCTAGGGCTAGAAAATGGTCCTGCTGTGGGTGGAGTGGGGTCGCAGGATGAAATATTTTTCTCTTAACGATTCTGAGAGCTTCCAACATGGACGAACCTCTCCCCGCAAAGCGACAGCAGGAAGGCGGGGCCTTCAAGCAGATCCCACGATGCACTGCGTGCCGTCAGGGCTGCTCGGATTGCATAACACGCGTTCGGACGAGACCAAAGCGTTTAACAAATCTGATACTCGATTAGAAGCCTCCCCAGCGTGAAAAGGAGTCGCGGGGAGAAAACCATTCAAACGGCCAAAAAGCTGTTTGGGCTGCTGCTGGCGGCCGCCTCGGTATCCGTTACCCGGAATGGAGACGCGTAAACGATAACATAACAGGCAGTCAGCAGCGCTCGCTCCGCTAGGGCCGCAGTCAGGCACTTAGGAGTGGCTCACGTTTCAGGCCGGCCTCGGCCCCAAAGCCGCGCCGGGACCGGATCTGACCGTAAAAACCGGGACCGGTGGCGAATTCTCGACAGGGCTGTCAGGCAGCCAATTGATTTTGTTCAGCTAATTAGGATCAACATGCAGTTTTGAGCCACGGCTCGGTGTCACGGCAAAGCCCGGTGAAGGGTTACATCCGCCGCTCCAGAGCCAGGATCGCGTTGCGAAAATTTTCATGAAAACAAGGTCAGGCAACAAGGTGACTGGACTGTGGAGAGTATAATTTGAACTATCTGAAAGCCATTAAAATTAATTTTTAATATAGGCGTATCGGTCCTTGCATCACGATCTTATGTGTCCCAGTAGCATTTCAAATTTGAGCAAGTATGATGTCAAAAGGGCAGTTTTAATGTCACAAAACACACGTTTGGAGTGACGCTGCACGGAGCGGAGGTGCAGCTCCCTTTGTACGCGATGCGCAGACACGGCAGTGTTTGGCCGCTGGGGTGGGGTTATATAACGGGGTGAGTGTACTGTGCAAGACGCATAAAAAGCATGACGAGTGGCATCCCGGCTGTCTGAGGAGTCCAGCCTGCTTGTCAGAAGTGGCGTGGAATGCAGCGTGCGAGCCTAGCGTGTACGGAAGCAGTCTGTCAATCACAGGAGCATGCGAGTCCAACACAGTGCCCGGAAAACATGTCCCCCCCCCACCTTCCCTCAGGCAACGCGATGGCAACAGCTGAACCTGGACACCTTCCCCTTGTGCACCTTACCAAACTCGGGTGTGTGTGTCATCTGACTAATTCGGAGAAGATGGCTAGATGGGCCCCAGGGCCCTTTCAAGAAAGGCACTGGAAACATGAAGCACAGCAAACCCTTTATCTCCTTCCAGAAAAAAAACAATTAGCTACTTAAATCTGCAAAACATTTTGCATTAAGTTATTGTTGTTACGGAGTATGGCTTTTCATGTTGGTCCTCCTGGCTCATCATGGGAGAAGCCCACTAAAGGCAGCAGAAGAGGCAGTGAGGAGAAACAGTGCCCCTTTAGGCCAAAAAGCTCACTGCAGGGGGCGCCGCACGCTCAGGTTTCAGATTTCTACCTGTCACTGGCTGTGCTGAATATGCTTCATTCCATAACAGACATTCAGCATGAAGGAGTGAAAGCCAGCTCGAGAGCCTGACTGAACGGCAGGCAGACGGCGGGATCGGCAGCGCGTTCAGCGGCTCTCCAGCTGCCGCGGGTTCCGGAGGGTAGCGGCACTGAGGCTTGCAAAGTCAGCCTGCTTTTAGTGGGGGGACTACAGCGCCATTTAAGAACATTGTCAATATAAGGTACAGCCCGTTTACACTTCCTACCGCCCAACACAGTGACTGCAGTGGGCAGCAACACACTTTACCTCACATTTATTTAACAGATCCATGCTTTCATCCAAAACAATGTACATTTTTTTTAAGAGCAGGGTCAGACAGTCCCTTGGGCGGTGAGGGCTGAGGGCCTGGCTCAGGGGCCCGACAGTGACATCACTCTGCCGAGCCTGGGATTCAAACTGATGACCTTCTGGTCACAAGCACCGCCCCCCCTTGGGGCATGTGCGCATTTACCATTAAAAAAAAAAAAACAGGTTGATTTCACGACCTGAGAAGACTGCCTGACACTGGCGTCCTGCTACTTTATCCATTTATACCGTAATTTCTGAACCTGATCAGGTGCCTCTCAGTGGCCTGTGGCGCTCTTCTGGATCGACGCCAGAGTGGAAGCTGGCGGGGGAGTGTGACGAGAACGCAACGCTGTGTCCTGAAAGGGAGGAGCAAACAGGGTGTATACAGGAACAACTGGAGGCTAAGCATGACACCAAACGACTGAAACAAAGTCAGTAAATCATTTTTATTCCTAAAACCTGTGCACTAAATGGAATGTAAATAAGTCCTCAGATTGACAGTTGTACTCCACAGAGGAACCTTAAGAGTATTAAAGTGATATAGGTACCTGTCTGGTACAAACCACACAGTATAATATGCCTCGGTTTGTGTCCAATTTCCCAAGGCTCAAAATGTTCACGACTGAGAGTCTTAAAGGGAGACCAGTTATGAGGTCGGGGGCGGGACAGGGTAGTGACCAGGTGTCCGTCACACTTTGGACTCCTGTGATTGGCCAAAATGTCCATCCCTCCCCAGAGCTACCTCAGCAAGATCAAAAAGACGGGCGTAAGGCTCACCTCTCAGGCAGTTACACTGCCCCACACTTCACCCTGCAGCATGTCTGGCCAGGGGTATCTGTCCAAGATGTCCTATTCTGCTCATGGGAGATTAGGCCAGAATGCACAGTAATACCCAAAAACACTAACAGTCCAGCTAATGGGGCCCCTTTACAGTATATTCTGATCCAGTACCCTTCAGAGTCGGCTGCTCCTCAGCTGCATCATTCAGTGACGCAACGCCCATTCCCCAACACCAGGGGCAGTGATGTTACCTGCCAAATTCCCTCCCGTCTACTAACAAGAAGCTTCAGAATGGAATACTGGAAAGGAATTAAACTCAAGCATGCCAGACAGACTGTTGCGAGGTGGTCATGTGACCCCTAAATAGACCCACTTTTTTGGAGCAGGTGTACGACGCAAAAAGCCATACATACGACCCCAAAAACTTGCTCGGAAATAATACCAAAAATAAAGATAGAAAACCTTTAATGCTGAAAATAAGTCCAGGTCCCAGGAAAATAAATAGCACAAAGACTGGCCCGGCCCTCCCTGATCTCGTTCTCCCGGCTCAGGGTCTGAACTGGCTGAGCTGTGTGGGGGGGGCCTGCGGCCTGTACCGGTACGGTGTGGTGCCCAAGGCAGTTCTGAAGGCCTGAGTGGGAGGCAGGCCGACGCCCGCCCCCAGGCCTGATCCCAACCCAAGGCCGGAACCCGGCCGAGCCACACCCTGTCCGACTGCACTGCCATACGGTGTCGCCCCGTAGGCGAACCCCAGGCTGTGAGGCCTGTGGAAGTGTGCCATGGGCAGCGTAGCCGGGTTGATGTTCTTCCCTGGTGTGTTGAACGAGAACTCAGGAGGAGGGCTGCCCAGCTTAGTCGGTGTGGAGGTCAGCGGGTCCAGCTCCTCAGCCAGCTTGGCCAGCAGCGCAGGGGCACCAGGCAGGATGCCGTAGTCCGAGGTGCCCAGCACGCCCGCCGGCAGGCCGCTGGCCACCAGGGGGGGCCGCATCCAGTCGTCCTTGAAGATCTGAACCGTCAGTGTGGAGACCAGAGCGTGGAGGCGGCTGGTCACGTGGGCCAGGACCATTTGCTCACTGGCGTCACGGCGGATGCGGACGTGGATCGAGCCAGCCTGTGCATGAAGAGACAGTGACAGTGGGTTAACATCCCAGGCTGGTCCAATTCAATCCCACCTCGGCAGTATCGGGGTATTATCTGATTTTCCAGGGAGGAGCAAATGCACATGCCTGCTGACATTAAAATTAGGTATTACGTACAGATATACTACACACACACACACACACACACACACACACACACATATATATAGCACCTTTACCCCAAGCTAATATGCTAACTGAATTTCTCAGGTGACAAGTGAAGAAAAGCTTAGCGAAACATTACAGCCCAGTTTAAGCATGAAAAAGCTGGTAGGCTCGACACAATAACCCTGAATCAGGTCATGGGTCGACTTATACCTTCAGTTTGTGGTAGCTGGCTTAAAAACATCAAAAGCAGGAAGAATCCTCACAGAAGCAACCCACTGCTCCATTAACGTTAAAAATAATGGAATCAGTTCTGGAAATATTAAACTTTACTTATGACATCATCCAACAGAAGTTACCACGGCGACAGCCTGGAGCTCAGCTAGGCTAAGCGCTACCTGTAGCTGCCTCTTCAAAACCTCAAGGAAAGACACCAAAGCAGACAGACTCCGCCGACGTAATGTCAAGGGCTCTTCCCAGCCCTGTTTGCTTGCTGCAGCTGGTTAAATTACACACCTGCATTATTTAAACATACTGCACCCCTGCCATTGTACATGGGGAGGACCCAGCCACTACGCCGATGCGCTAACCACCCGGTGGGGGGGAGCCCGGCACTTGTTACGTACGAGCAACAGGCGGAGAGAATGCACGTGGTGACCACAGGGCAGACCTGTCACAGTGGGAGGCGAACGCCATATGGCGCCCCCTACAGTCAGGAAACGAGCATGGCAGACAAGCACCGGAGCCCTGACCCATGGCTGTTCCGAAATAGGCATTTGGAGAGACTCACTGGTGCATGAAAAAAGCAAGGGGGGCTCCAGGAAGCGATGGAACCCAAAACGGCCCAAGAGACGAAAAAGGAAAGGCAATCTGCCTGACGTTAGAGGTATGAAGGGTAGACAAACTACACTGGCAGATACTGGAGCTGTCCCTGCTACACCCGGACGAGACCGCAAAAGGAAGAGACCCTCATAGCACACAATGCGCTCGGCACATGAGCACGGCACGCATCCAGGGTACAGGGCGGCCGGCAGAGGCACGTACCAAGGACCCAAAGCCCACGGTCCAGAAGTGCTCGTTCCGGACCTCCAGGACCCCGTCCAGCGTGGACACCTGAGCAGGGAGCAGGACAGAACACACGGTTAATCGTGTGGAGACGGTGCAGCTATACATAACACCTTGCACCATTTGGGGTCGGGCTGGCCTATGAAGCAGCTCTGAATCATGTATCAATATCAGCGCAGATCCAGCTTTGGGAGACACCCACCTCTCGGAGCAGTTTATCCAGCTGGCCAATGACGTGGGAGGGTGTGGTCTGGGGGCGGAGAGGAACAACAGTGAGTTAATATCCAGGGTCTGCTTTAGAGCAACATTACAGTCTCAGCTGTGCACACACATGCACATGACCCAGCACCCTCCTTTATGGGGGGTGGGGGCTACAGTGTCACTAATGGACAATCTGACCGTTCAAACTAAACAAACCAGTCAGGCAGTCGATGAAACAAACTGGTCAAGTCAAAACCCATCTGGGCGGGATGCAAAGCCACTGGTTTATGTAAAGAGCTGGTAGGTGCAAAAGTGAGTCTCTGATCAGGCTTGCACACGCGTACATGAGCAGAGGGATCTAGCACCGGGCTGGTGAGCGGAGTTCTGGTGCACATGCCATGGCGGTGGTGGCTCAGGTACCTGGAGCAGCACTTTCCCACTGTAGACGCTCATGGGGTACATGGTGCCGAAGGTCATCAGGGCGATGGCCACAGCCGAGGCCGTGTCCACGGCACTGTAGTTACTGCAGACGAGGGCAGAAAGGCTCACACTCGGGCAGAGGTCCCTTTAAAGGTGCCCATACAGACACAGAGATTGCTGATATCCAACCAGGATTATTGAGGCGGCAGGATGACGCGGCGGGCGGGCCGGTGGGCCGCACGGCAGACTCACTCGATCTCGATGAGCGTGTAAGTGACGCACAGCGACAGGGCACCGGCCAGGTTGAGCAGGACAAAGGGGTTCATCCGAGGCAGGAGCACGCTGCTGAGACCTGGGATGATCCCGCAGAGGCTGCAGGATGAGGCACGATTAGGGCTCTCAGAGACCAGGGGGTGTGGTTACATGAACATTGAAAGATGATTGGCCCCTGGCATGCCCCCACTCTTGTCACTCATCTTTTTGGCTAATGATAAGGTTGGCGCAACTGTATGAATTTTGGTCCCACCTTAAAAGACCTACAATCACCCCTGACAGTGATTTTACAACAGGAAAGCAGAGCCCCCCCACCCAGGACGCGGGGGGAGCCTACAGCTAATATGTTCCTGTCACATTCCAAGCAAGGGGGCTCCAGGAATTTAGAACCACTGAATTATTCTTGGGGGGACCAGATCCTCATGGCAAAAATGGTTTATTTAAAACACATCACCGGGCAGAGAAAGGCTCAGTAGGCTAAGCCTCTGTCCCGGTGATGGGACAGCTGCCGGTGGGAGCCCAGCCTCACCTGTAAGCCCCGTGAGCAAGGAGTCTAAGCCCCAGCTCCAGGGGTGCTGCACGCTGGCTGACCCTGTGCTGTGCAAAAGACAATAGCCAGCCTCCGTCTTTAAAATGGAAGTGAGAAAACAGCATATCCTCCTCACACGCACACCTCAGGGTGCGGGAGGCTAGAGGCCAGGCTTAGAACTAGCTAAAAAACAAACCAAGACTCTAGCCTAGTGTTCCATAAATAGACTGACACCTCCCGCCATCCCAAATCCCAACCAAACTCCCACGTGGGCAGATAGCGCGTCTCAGCTCGCTGCTGGAAGGCCCTCAGAGCCGGGACCCAGCATCGCTGCGACGCCGCCACTCAGCTCTAATCCCTCAGGTCCAAACAGGCAAAGCGTGGGATTAGCGGGAACCGCAAAAACGACAGCCGCTAAGCCGTCCCGGGACATGCAGAAACTCCCTGGGAAAAGCAAACATCCTACCACAAGGATAAGCGTCACATTTACCTCTAATTCCTATATTTACATTAAACTGGGTACGAGACGTCTCTAATGTGACTTCATAAGGGGGCGGGTGTGTGTGTCCTGGGATCGGCAGAGTGATATCACCACTGAGCCCCTGAGTAAGGCTCTTAACCCCCAATCGCTCCAGGGGCTCTCTGACCCTGCTTACTCAAAAAAACATGCACGTCACTTTGGATAAAAGCATCTGCTAAATAAACGTAACATGAGAAACAGAGAGAGGCGATTGACGGATCCTAACGTTGCTGCCTTAGATCCCCCCATCGCTTTTAAAAAGAACGACAGTAACTCTCTTACTTGGTCGTCCTTTTTAAGTTGGCCGTATACTTCATATGACATCAATGTTGTTCTAGCAATACAACATCATAGTGGCCGTAATTACTGTGCTGATCACCTTTTCAGTACCTGTACAGCCTGTGCCGGCCAAAATTTTTAGTTTGTTCTGATGCCACCCACTGTCCACGATTGGCTGACATAATGTGCCGCTGTGGGGCGGGGCCAGGGTCCGGGACCCGGGGGAAAGGCACCCCCCCACGGCCGGGGAGGTGAGCGAGCCCTTCAAAGCCCCGCCGCAGGCAGGGTGTCAGTGACAGGAAGCTGAGAGCCTCGGAGACTTTGTCCACTCACGCAAATCGATGCGTCTCGCTCAAAATACGGGAAGGCAGGGGT
>JAODKK010000060.1:2782879-2815362 GCA_026774405.1 Petrocephalus microphthalmus | reverse complement strand
GGGGGCAGAGCAGCGGGGGCAGAGCAGTGGGGGCAGAGCAGCGGGGGCAGAGCAGCTGGCAGAACTGAGTAGCAGAACAGCGGATGGAGCAGCGGGGAAGAGCAGCGGGGGCAGAGCAGCTGGCAGAACTGAGTAGCAGAACAGCGGATGGAGCAGCGGGGAAGAGCAGCGGGCGGAACAGAGGGGCAGAGCAGGAAACTCCTGCTGGCACCCGAATTTGTTTATCACCATTGTAGCTTTAGTGTTAACTTTTCATATCAGCTTTTAAAGGAGAGACTTAATGGGATTTAATGCTTTAATCTATGAAACACCTCATCAGAAACAGCTGCGGTGGCTAATATGCACTTAATGAGTCAGAGAAGATGACAGTTCAAGGCCGTTGGTCGCGGGAAGCCGGACTGAGCCCCAGGCGAGCATGCCCGGGCGTGTCCCCAGTGGCTGTGAGGCACTAGCGCACGCACACACACGAGCGCACACACCACGACACAAGCAGGAGGCGTGGAGACTGATGTGTGGCAACTCGAGCGATGACTACACTGCCAGCGAATAGGGACGTGGGGGCGTGGCCAGTAGAAGAAAGGTCCCTTAACTGTCGCCGCGTTCTGACAGACGGGTGCCAGCACATGCCAGCATATGAGGTGATAAGCGACCAATTTAACGGAAAACAGAGAACCATTAATATCAGTGGCAGTTAAAACAGCCTCCCTCCCAGAGCGAATGCTACACTGACTGCGCTCCTGTCAGCGGAAACTATTAATTTATAACTACTTATTGAAACCACTGACAGAGGTGACCAGGGAGGGGGTCCAGTTTGTATGAGATGTGGGGCTCTGAAGTGTGTTACTGAAGGAGTCATGTGACTTAATTATCCAATCAGGTCCATCAGCCTCACGCTTGACCCGATTCACACCCCTCCCACCTTGAGCTTCTCAGAGACTCAAGAGGTTTGGGAAGACCCAGAATCTCATAACCCCCCCATTCCAACCCCCAGAATTCAAGTCGAGTTAAGAGAAGTGGCACAAATTTCCAGTCCCCCAGGACCACAGTGTGACATACAGACAGCCAGTGACAGGGGGGGCTATGCACAGGACTTACACTGCAAAACACAGGACAGTGAGGAGTGAAACTGGGGGGCTGGACACAAGGGTTATATACAAGGTGCCGCGCAGAGCTGGGTATGTAGGTAACTAAGACAGACTGCAGATAAATTATGAGTTAATGTTAATTGTTGCCAGCTTCTTTGGACTCGTCCCTTTTTCAGGTCTATATCATGGCAGCAACTGCATTAAGTAAGCAGTTCTGTGCAATAAAGAGACGTGTGACAGCATTCATAAAGGACTATAGATGTTTCCTGAGACTAAACCACGAGACTTATGACAGATTCTCGGTTCCTGGGGGAGAACGCTGGGGCGGCGGTGAAACCGGGGGCACGCCTTTCAGGTCACGAAAGGTCAGCCCTCGCAGCCGATTCATCCAGGAGGAGGTTTTCCCCTGAGTTCGGAGGAGGGAAAGAGAGCGCATGACAAAGCGGCTCCTGCAAGTCACAGCCGATGCGGGGAAATCCGGGGAATTTCGAGGAAGACGTTAATGCCGGAGCTGGCGTTCACATCCGGTGACTCACCATCAACTCTTCATTCAGGGGTCTTGAAGACATGCCCCCTGTCTGCCCCCCCCATCCAGGTGGTCTAACCACCCAGCATACATTGGGATGAAGGGCCTATTCCTGCTTCCGCCTCAACGATTCCCGATTGCCAAAGTTTAATAAGAGAGCACAATCATCTTGGAGGCATGTTCCTGAGCAGAGTGGGCGAGCCACAGTTAGGTCAGGACCCAGTGTTTCTGATTGGAAGGCTGGTGGTTCAAATCCCAAGCTCGACAAAAGTAGTTTCCCCACTGATCCCCTGAGCAAGGGCTTCAATCCCCAATTACGCTGAGGCCAGCTGGACCCAGCTTTCTCAAAAAATATATACGTGCCACTTTTGGGTAAAGAAAAATGTAACATGCTTTCCCATGAGCCTGGAATGAAGCGACAAATGAGTTATGGCTGGAAACACTGCCAGGGGGAACAGGGGCCACTGACCAGGGGAAACCTGTAGGAGGCACTAATGCAGTGGCCAGCCCAGACATGCCCTACCTTCCCCAAAGACTGACACAACAGTTAGTATATTATGTGGACACATGACAAAGCACTTGCCTGGTCGCCTAGCAACAACTACCTGCTAAACTGTCAGATGATTTAAAATCACAGTTTTAAATTGGGGACACCCTGAACTGGGTGCGCTCTGCACAATGAGTAGGATATGTGTTTTTCATTATTAATGTATTTTATTAATCATTATTATTTTCTTTATAAAAAAATAATAGGATCATGACATAAAATCGTCATTCATTTTGAAATACTGAGTCAAAGATTTGTATCATAATAAACCAGCACAAACCTCCCTAACAATAGTTTTTTAGTCTTGGCATGACTTTCAAAAAAATTCTTCTTCAGTGACACGAGATGCGCGTCATCTGAGTCGCGTCACCATAGCACTGCGTAACCAGGCGACACGGTGCAGGAAAGCCAGCGTGAGGAAAGGAGCACACTGCAGAAAGAGGGGCGCCTATGCAGAATCAGGCCCTAAAGCCGAAATAACCCTCCCCTCACGCTAAAAAACACTTCTAATATGGGAGGGGGTGCAGGAGACACCATTGCTAAACAGTACAGTCACATTTCCTTCTTGGCTTCTGGTACACAAGCATTCTTGCTCATTTTAAGCACGCCAGGTGAGAAACACAGGGTGGTTCCACCCGAGATCACAGTTCCTTGTTTTCCTGCTGCGTGACACCGCGGTGAAGAATGCACGCAGCCATTTTACAGTGGTGCAGGGAAAACAATGGCAAACGATCTCACAAGGTGATGGTACCCTTCGTGACATTTCCATGTTTACGTCGAGATGGCACACCCCGCCTGCCCATGAGAGGCTGAAAACAAACCCTGTGACTTCTGCTCGTCCTGATCACAGAAGGCAGGCCTGTGAAATGGCACAATGCCATTGCAGTCAAGCAGAAATAATATTTTGGGGTGGATTGGACTCTTTCCAAATAGACGAACAAGTTGTTCCCTGAAGGGATCCTTGACTCAACCCACAGATAAGGCCTCTGTTGCCTGGGCTTGAGTGATAACTGGGGTGACCCATGTTTCACCGAGCCAGCCGCCACTGGCCTAACCTCGCCCCCCCTGAGCACAGTGTGGTCCTACCTGATAGAGCACACAATTCTCATTGTGGGGGGGAGGGCAAGTGAGGACCTGTGGGCATACAACACAGTCACAGTGTGAGGAATATGGCGGAAGACTGCTTTGGGGGGGAGGGGGGCTGTGGCTTGGGGAACCACCCTCCCCCAGCCACAGGTGTGCAGCCGGGGGTATATTAAGCCTTTTATGTAAGGAGCCCTCAGCAATCTGGGTTTTGCAGATGACTGCTTAAAAAAAAGCCTGAGATTTGCAGGTGATGCCAAAGGCAGCCTGCCACAGTGCTGATGCTAATGCATTAGCAACACTAGCGTCATAGACTTCATGAAAGTCTGGACTCAAATTTTAATGGTCTATACTTAAAAAAAAATAAATAAATAAATAAAAAAAATTAACCCTGCAAAAATGAAATATAATCAGTGTGTAAACACAGCCCATTTCACAATGGTCCACAGTCATTGGCATAGGAGAGAGTTTGATATTGTGGGCGATAACTGAAATACTATTTTAAAGGCTAGCAACTGGGGGAGGGGGTGAATAGAAATTAAAAATTGGGGAGCACATGCCTCCTCCATTTCCTACACTTTAGTCTGCACCATATGTCCCTATTAAATGCCAATAATAGCCATATACACTCACACAAATCCTAACCTAAGGTGTCATCAGCCATAAGTATCAGCTATCAAACATCCCTCAAGCTGACTAACCACCCCCCCAACTTCCAGAGCACAACCGCATCTGAGCTTAAATACCCAAACAATCCCCCATTAATTAGCGCTAAACACTCAAGCCTGCACACCTGCTGATGGTTAGCATTTAGTGCCTTTTAGTGCCTGCGTGTAGACCAGCAAGCGGGTCTCCAGCCTGAGTGAAAATGTGCCATTTTAATCCGAGGTTCATTGAAGTGTTTCCCGAAAATGTCAGTAGCCACAGCAAATTCCACAGTATGGCTGTTTTCCCAGCATGGTCCTGACGGAGCCCTCTCTGTACTGGTACTGGGACGTCTAAAGTTTGTCTTAAAGTCATCATTTATTGTACCTTCACCATAACTGTTAAGTAATGTTACCACCTAATCCATGTTAGAGAGGACATTTTGAGCTATTTCAGGTTTTACGAACCTCTTTAAAATCGAAAGGCTCCTGTCCTGGGTTAACAGATTTTCTTGAGCTTTGACAGGTTTGTTTCCTTGATTGAAAGACTCATCCAGCTGTTTCACATTAACATTAGTGATACATGCACGATTATAGGAGACTGACCAATCAGCATGCAGCACTTTACAAATCCTGTCCTAAGTGTCTGGGATGACATGGATTAAGTAGCAGCCCTACTGGTAAGACAATTATTAAAGCAAAATGATTAATACTAAGCTAATAATAATTGTCCCAAGTCCAAGGCAATCTTTTAGTACTTGGAAGTACTTAGTGTATGTATAGGTTATAAGAAGATGATTTCACCATTTCAATATAGGCAGCAAGTCACACTGAATCAATGAGTCGACAGCTTAGCACAGTAATTAGCATGCTCAATTAGCAGAATTAGACCTGGGTCACAAGAACTGCTTAATTTGTAATCCAGAATGTCTTAGAATGTGAAAGGGTACCGTGGCGGGCACAGGTCCTGGAAGGTTTACAAAAGTGCTGAGAACATGCCAGAGGTTCATAAAATACTAACCCAGATCAAGACTAACCCATTTCAACCGACCAGTTGGGTATAAAGTCACAGCTGGTCGGCTGAAGCAAAATCTTGATCTGGATTTGTACTTTCTGCGTATGAAATTTATGAAAGTTCTAAAACAATTTTTAAGAATAAATCTAAACCAATAAAAGGCATGAAATTGCCTTGAAAACTGGTCTGTAAATTAAAATGCATGCCTTACACCACATTCTATGTGTTCTGGTTGAAGCCTGAGAAGATTTGGAATGATGATGGAAACCATCATCCCTGCCACCGCTTGGCTCCGTTCCAGCTCAGCAGCTTGCAAGCCAGTGTCTTGCTAGCCAACGTCTTGCGAGTGGTGTGTGTCCACCACGAAGCCGCCCACTGAGTGGGATGTCCGGCTTGGGAAACAGCGAGTGTGAATTTTCGTTGTTGATGGGGTTTAGAATAAACGGTTAATTGGAGTTCAGAGATGAGTAATCAGTGCCTTTCAGCCTCCCACATGGCCAATGCGGGCTAGCGACCGGCACAGGGTGCGACATGTGAGCTACAGAGCATGGCCCACATGGTCATGTGGCACATTTCTGAACTCCTGCTGACATGGGGCTACTCTGGTGATGTTTACATGACACCTGGGACCTGCATCATGAAACAAGATCGGTTGGCTAGCTGGATAACTTGTCGGATTTAAGGTTCGCCAGCTTAATTGCACTTACATATAGCCCAAAGTACATTAAATCTTACCTTTGCCAACAAATCTCACTTTGTGGTACTGGCCCCTGCTCACCGAGAGCAGGAGAATCGCTCTCCACATGCTCTGAAATCCTCAGTTCCAGGGCTAAAGAGAGGAGCATTCAGTCTTATGGTCTCACAGTTCCTCAAAGCCACATCTGAGCACAGTTCTGGAAAGCCCGGAAGAGCAGAAATTGCCTGAGATGTACACTTTTCTGCATACAGCTTTAAAGCCTTAATCCCAGTTTTAGAGAGCCTATAAACAAAAAACAACATAGCAATGTGCAGACTTTGTGGCTCAGTTCAGCTCACTCACTGGTTCGGCCTAAAAGATCATGGTTTGTTAAGATGATAGCCTGACCCTCCATGCTCAAGCCAAGTCAACTCAAGTCAACTTAAATCAAGTGGGCTTTATTGTCATAAAATCCATATACAGGAACACAGTGGCATGAAATATAATTCCACAAGGACCACAGTGCGGCAAAAAGACAGCAAGGGACAAAATGAGGTATTCATGACCATTCAGAAACCGTAAAAACATACGACAGTACAAAACCAGGGGAACGGGACTTTAGCATCTGAGTGTGTTATCATTAGTAATAAATAATATAATGAATATCATACAGAATATGTATATAGAATATACAATAAATAATGAAGTGGACAGTGCCTGTGCGTGGGAGCTATTTTTAGGCTCAGGTAGGTGGGAAGGAGTATAGCAAGGTGCTGACTCACTACCGGAGTCACTTCTGTCTGGTGGGAAAGTTTCCTGCAGTGCTTCTGAGATCCCCACCAGTCCTCAAGAAGCAGCTGAACAATTAGCCTCTTTCATTCATGGGTGGGACGGGCGTTGGGGGTGCAGCAGTTAGAAGGTAAGAGGCTCACCCTGCAGATGAATCACTGTGCCAAACGACAGCCAATGTGCCCGCCAGCGATCTCCTCCTGCCCGCCAGCGATCTCCTCCTGCAAACGCGGAGCACCGGTGCTTCCGCGTCACACGGCTCACATCTGGCCAGCAGCTTTGATGCAAATATAGCTGTGCTAAGTTCAGTGTCACTGGCGTGTTGTGCCAATGGCAATATTATTGTATTTTGCTAAAGAAATGGTTTAAATGTTTAGTTTAAACTACCGTTAATAGGTGTATCTGCCCTAAGCTCAAAATAATGTAATTTTAGCATCATCAGTTGTGCTGTTCTCCACTATTGTAGTAATTTCTAAACCAAAATGTTCTCAACCCACTGAAGTTGAATGTAAGCCTGATATAATTCAAATTCACACTGGAATAATTCTATTGGGGATTTTTTCCCCCACAGAATCTCACTAACCTCGCACTTAAGGTGAACTGCGCTTATGGAAAACACAGCCATATGGAATGCCCCTGAATTTTTACTGCTGAGAGCAAATTAGAGTGGCTTTCCTTTCAGAGCTGACAGCCGATTCGCCAGTGATAATGGGGCCAGGCCCAGGTATTATTGCATAAGGAGGTGCTGACAGCTCTCCCTTTCCACAGTGAAGGAGGGCTTAATCCTCTGGACCGGTGATGTAAGCGATAGTCATTCCTATTGCTGAAGTCACATCCTGTTGACTGATGCTTGCAAAGTTCACCCTGTAGAATGTTCCGAGTGTTCCCTGGGTGTTATTTTGGCTCCATCCTCTCCACGGCTTCCTCGGGGGCAACCTGCGTACAAGGACACACCAATCAGTATGCGGCGCTGCCCCCCCCCCCTTCAGTTCCGGTCATGATAGTGGGCGAATCGCCTTCAGAGGGGAAGGAAGTTGCCCCATGCCTGTCCACCCCCCTGGACCTGGCAAGTAAAGCGGACTTGGCGGTACCAAGGCCAAGGTGAACTCTGACTCATATCTCCATAGCTAGGTCTCACGCTGCAGACCAACACTGATCATCAGGCATGATGAACATAGGAGGAATTATGGATCAATTTTGTTCACAGTATCTTTGTTATCCACAATTTTTTCACCTGCAAACAAGTTCTCTTGACAAAATACATAATCGTTTGACTTTGGGTTGTCAACAAAAGAAAACAGGAAGTGAAAGATTAAGTTACATGTCAATATTCTAGGTGCTGGGTTTTTCAGGCTCTTGACAAGGACCTTGTGGTTATTTCTTGCTGCTCTGAATGATATTTAATGCCCATGACAGTTCACTGGTTATCAACAGGGTCATAAAGCCACATCCCAAACAAAGATTCTGCAAACACGTCGGTGGCAAAAGACGCAGACAAATGTCAGGCTGCAAAGTTCTCATCGAGCTGCAAAAGGCAAAGGTGACAGAGCGCCTTCCTCACAGATCCAGCCTCTTTCTAAAGGCTGAGGGTGACTCTTTATCATCCTCCATCATCTTGTCCTGCTCAGGGCTACAGGGGAGCCTGCAGTCTATTCCAGGTAGCACAGAGTGCACCCTGGATAGAAAGCCTACATTCGGACAGCCCCACACATGGAGCAGATAGGTAAAGGCTCAGAACGGCAGGTGGCTACTGCTGGCACACATTTTTGTCACCCAGGGACAAAGATGTCAGGGCTGGATTTCTCTTGGAGGGTGGGTGCCAGCCAGCCCCCTGGCCCATCCCCACCCCCTGGCAACACTTGAAACTCTGGCCGAGTGTGATGGCAAGGGGGCAACTTATGTTCTGGGCACTCTCACCCGAAAGGCAGAGGGGAGACCCTGACGCAGGTTCGATGGGACACCATGCTGGCCAGAAGCCTTGGATGTGGTGCTAAGAAGTATCAGGCATGACAAAGACAGCTATGGTCTAATTAGGCCCTCAACAAACAACACTGCCACAAACTGCCACAAACTACCACAAAACTCCACGTGTGAAAAGGTATGAATGAAAAAGAATATGATAAATTCAGATTAGATCTTTAAAATAATATAAAATTGGCACCAAAATAAATACTGCACTACAAAGAGAAAATGCTACGAATCAAAGGATTATAATAACGGTAACTAAATTTGAAATATCTGAGCTAAATGCTTTTTTAAGTTGTAAACATTAGCAGGTGAACATTAACTAAACATTCATAAATTATTGTTACACACTTAAAATATCTTCAGATACAGAACACAAAAATATACATAACCTCAAGATTTCTTATATATTAAATTGAACCAAACAACAATTTCATTTCAGTCTGAAAAATGTCTAGTATATGTAATTGAACACCACAATGGTTTAATGTTCTAATTCACGTCCCCACACAGAAAAAGAAACATATAACAGCACGCACTCCCATATTTCTAACAGTATATATTTTGCCGGGTTCATCACCATGGCGAATTCTGACGGACTCTTTTAACAAAATGGAATTTTATAGCGGATTTTGCTTTCGGAAACGTAGCCTACACAAGCTTTCCTGCATCCAAAGCATTTTGCCACGGACACAGACGAGGTTTGCACGAACACGTTCGTCCGTGGACGGACAGGTTGACGATCCCTGTGTCTGAGTAATTATTGAAATATTATACTACCTAATTAAATGGTGTGTTTTACCAATAAAAATGCATTCTTTAAATGACGGTTGTACTCCTGTTAAAACCGATGCAACAAATATATAGAGAGGGCGCATTTATTGTGAACAAATCTGACTTGACAAATAAGATGAGATAAAATGTCTAACCTGTTTTACATCTGAGCTAATTTACCTAAACGGCGTCTGATCGGGTTTTTATATGAAGTTGTGTGAAGGCAAGGAGAAAGCATGATAAACCGAACAGGACGAAGCGCCGAGCGCAGGTCCCCGCGCGCCCGCTACCCTCATCGGCAGCCCGGGCCGCGCTTCACACTTTCCAGTTAAAATCTTACAGCGTCCAGGTCTACGAGCGCATTTTCCGTCCGTCTGGAGTGTGGTAATGCAAATAATACTGCAATAAAAATGCAAATAATAGTACTAATAATAATACTAATAATTATTGATTTACAGCTCTACATAATTGATTCTTTTAAAAGAAAGAAACAATTGAATAAAAGGGGTATTTAATTTTTATAAATCTGCATGAAAATCGGAGTGTAAGATGTTGTTTATCATACTAACAACTACGCGGTGATTCGCTCGTCCACTCCACGTTACTGGTGGAGTCATTTCGACTACGCCACCTTAAATACCAAAGAGGTTTGCGGGAAGATCTAAGCAGCTCATACGTGACTGGTTAATGGACAATTATATTAATGTAAAAGAAATTACTGATGATGCATCTTTGATAAGAATCAAACAAACCAAAAACTGTCTGTGTTTTCTTCAAATGAGTACAGCAGTGCTCACAAAGCGTCTTTGTGACTTAAATCACTACCGTGACCAAACTGAGCCGTAGTGATTTGTCTCAGTCTGGCAGAGAAATATGCTGCTCATTTGGGAGCTGCATTTACAGACGTTTTCCTAAAGCTTATTTTGGGAAAACTGCCGTTTTCAGTGCACCGCCAAAAGACGAGACCTAGTGACAATGGCTAAATAACCCACACGATATAAAGTCAGCAAAATCTGAAAAGGTAAACAAGCACGTGAGGGTTTAGAAATCACACCGCGCCACACAAAGATTATAATCGCTTGGAATATTTTTTTAATTACACTTTCACCGCGCTGCTGGGCAGACCAGATGAGCGAACAATGATTAACACTCGAGAAATTACTTATAGATGAAATATGTCGACCTCACCCCTGCAAACTCCGACCCCAACAAACAGTTCAAAACGCACAGGCCTATACCGCAAACAGTGTTACACACAGCCGTTAGTCACCACGCAGAAGGAAATTAAAAAGTTCAATGGCATGCCTTAACCGGCTTCATAAACACTGAAAACAAAAGGGGCATTATTTAAAAAAACACGGAAAACAATCTATTACGGACACATTTTCATCTGACAGGTAAGGCAGCATGAATTATTTATAACAAACGCACTACATCAAAGTGAGCGCTCAGCCGTCAGGATCATACTTTATGCTGTAGCCACGTCACCGAGCCCATTACTTTAATGTTCTGGGAGGATATTGCCCCCCGCCCCGACCATATCAAAGTTCTTAATTACACAACAATACTTGATCAATTTTAAACAATTTTACCCAATAGCAAGTTTAATGCCTCGTTCAGAAAGATCGACAAAAATATAACGCGGTAGTTTAATATGCGTGTTTGTAAGTGATACGAGATACATCTTAAATACGAGAGGTTTTAAGATGTAAAACAGTCTCATTCTGCTTAACAGTACGCACGGAATTTTTATGTTTTATACTAAGGATTAAACAACACCGTTAAATGATATTAAACACCCTTTTGTTGAGTTTTGAATGTTTAACACACTAAAATGCAATCGAAATAATAGCGGCCAAGCGCAGACTAAAAAAATAATCATTTGGGATGATAAACATAAAAGGAAAGGCTTGAGGCTGGATTGCTATGATTAATACTTTGAGGGCTGACCTGTAAATAAGCTATATTTAGACTCGGGATCAAACCAAAGGCAAAAGACACAAAGTCAAATATGTTTTTGTCCGTGGCGTAAGAAGCACGCGGGGCTGAAGGGGGCGGCGGCGCGCGCGACCTTCAAAAAGCAGCAGATACGCGCAAAATTCATTACAACAAACCGCGAGACATTTACCTTTACTAAAGATGGTAAGTAAAATCATAATTATTCTATGGTTTTAAAAAGACTTAAAATACTAACGATTTTCCTCTAAAATTACTCACAGCGACTTCAAGATTCAAGATTCTTTATTTTTCACATACACAGTTATACAAGCACAATAGTAGTAGTAGTAATAATAATAATGATAAAATATAAAAGTATAAATATAAAAAGTACAAAATATATAGAAAAAAGTATAAATTTTCCACATTGTGTATCATGAGGTATCATTGTGCATAATAAAGTACAGAGTGACATATTATTGAACATTAAGACAACAGCAGATGGTTAATAGTTAGAATATGGAATACACGTGCTGTCAGATTGACTAGGTTAAGGGGTTATTTAGTACTTTGATGATATAGCTTATTTATACTTTAATTTATTCCTAGGTATAGGTATTTAGTACTTTAGAACTTGACATCCCCCACATAATGCCTATGTAATTATTTTTATATTTGATAATATTTTTTATAATACTTTCGTGCTAAATTGCAAAAGAGCATAATCCCTCATTCAGAAATTCTCAGCGAAGTGTTTATTCTGGCATAACAACACAAGTTGTCTGGATCTATTTGATAAAACAATAGGCCAATATTATGTACATATGTGAACAACAGCCTGTGCCGTAATATACACGATACCCTTCAGATTGTGGTATTCGGTCAAATTCGGTATTGTCATTTAATACCTTGTCAGTGATCTTAAGATGTATGGTCTGCTGCTGACACTGGCACAATGGTACAAAGGACAGGGCGATTTGCACTTTACACAAGGTGCAGCAGGAAAGCGTATATTAATCACCTGTCTAATTAAATGGATGGAGTCCACTTTAAGAAATTGATATGTTAAGGCTAAAAAAAAAAACAAGCGACATTCACGGGTTCCGTTACGTTATTCTGGTGGTTTGCGGGGGATGATTAGTAAATGTCTGCTGTTTGTTGAAGCCATAAGCAGACAAAGAAAAAGCGCGTTTGACCTCTGGGACTGGGGCTTAATCACTGTCTGCATCCATCACACCGTGGGCGGAAGCGTCTGACCAGCGCCGCACAGCGCGGCGTCGCGCCGCCCGCGTCCGCAGGTGAGTCGTCGCGGACCCGCCGCTTACAAAGACCAGATCAGGCTTGTGAGTGCGGCTCGCCGGCGCACAGTCCGCAACCTCCAGCGCACACACCGTCGCAGATACACTGTGGTTTTGACAGGACTGCCTCAAATTTGTGACTGCAGCTGCACCCCTCAGCTCTGACCTTAAAAGTCAGAACAGTAATAGACTGGTGAGACCAGGGGGCAGCTATGACTGCCACTACCAGGGTTAAAGGTCAAACTGCAGCCATGCACACATAAGTACCTGGCACTGTTTTCTACCTGAATATGGAGGAATTACATTTAAATTCACACTATAGCTGACGATAAATTAAATCCATCCATCCATCTAACTGTTTCGATCCTGGTTGGGATCATGGGAAAATAAACTTACATTTGACTTAATACTATTGGTGGTGGACTCGTTAAACCGGTTTAAATAATAGATTTGCTAATGTCCATTTTGTACACCTCCCTCTGCTGTCATATGCATAAACAAAAAGTTTAGGAAAACCATGACAAAGCCCAATTTTAATAGCCAAAATACCACCAGACAATATCCCTGAAGAAGCAGCTCAATCGAGGTGGATCTTGGCCTGGTCTAATCATTTTACTGCCCCAATGTCACATATACAGAGGCACATGTTCCTAAAATGGGCACAGCCATGAATCAAAAGACACAGGTTGAACGAGGTCATCGACAGCGAGCAGAGCAGTGATGAATTGGCTGCAGTCAATGCAGACTAAACTTTTAGCAAAATATGCAAATAATCCATTTAAAATGACTAACATCAGCTCACTCAGAGTCAGCATCTTTTTTTAACTTATAGGCCACATTTAGATTAGTGCATTTTAGGTTCAAACTGAGAAGACAGAGGTAAGTTTCAATTTTCCTTAAATTTAGGTCAGTTAATACAGCCATTCCACCTAGCATATGTCTCAATATATGTGCCTGAGAGCGAGACAGAGGAGAGCAAAACATATCTTGACGAGCTGGCAAAATATGGTTAAAAATAGAACCTTGGTAAACAAAACAGCTTTAAACAGGAAGTGAGCAACTAATATTGAGTGTGCTGGTTTATATAAAAAAAATATATATACTAGCACAAAAAGTTCTCCGGTTCCATTCTGATGGGAAGCCTTGAGAGTCAGAGTGGTGAAAGTGCTACAGAAATGTGGACAAAGCACTCGTACATTAAATGCAATCCACAGGGCTTATACACGGCACTGGCCATTCCCAGTAACCTTTTCCATTCATGACATCATAATGCCGACTATGACCTCAGAGTTTGAGATTCACTCAAGCCCCGAATGACATCAAATAGGGTACCACAAATGCCCACCTTAAAAGGAACATAATAGGTATGTTAAGGGGAAGAAGATCCCATTTGAGCTGCAAACGTTTATCAGCTGGGACTGGACATCATGACCAGGAACTAAATGGAGAATCAGTGTCTTGTTACAGTTGAATAATTTTATATGTGCATGAAACCTCATATAATTACAAATACACAGTTACCATTACACAGTTTATGTCCAACCAGCAAATACTGTGGACATATCTGTTTTTACCAGCCAGAACAATCTTCCCTCAATTTAATTACAGGTATGCACAATGAGCTAAACTTACTTGCACACCATATTGCTCCAAAAGAAATATCTAAAAACACTTGAAGCAATTTTGCAACACACTAACATGCATGTCCTTCTATAAAAATAAAACAGAGAAACAGAATTAGAACCTGTAAAAAAGTAGAGAAAGAGACAGCGAGAGAGAGAGAGAGAAAAAAAGTAACTATACTTGTTTTTTTTACATAAGCATTTAAAGATTTTCCTACTGAAACTGAGTGGGTTGTTGTGAAAGAACATTTTCATAAGGTGAATTTCCCCTCCACTGCTATATTATTATCGCTCATGCCATCAAGTTTCAGAATGACTTCTTTGTATATATTTATATGAAAAACAGCCATTAAACAAGTATAGCAAAAATCAGATTACTTAATTAATTGCTTCATTTTATAACTGACATTCCAACATGGTGAAAATATTCAGCCTTTTGCAACACTGGTGCACTGTAAAAATTCTGATAATTGCATCACAAACCGATTTTTAGTTCTCAACCCATTTCCTGTGGTCATCGGTAATATTTACCAAGACACAAAGGGTGAAACGTTAGCAATATGACTTGGAGGAGGCTACCATTGTAGAAATGTAATTGTTTTGCTATTTACATTAAGTAAATAGTCCATGCTAAAAACAAAACATGCTTTACCAATGTAGAAAACCTAATCAGGGGAAATTATGACAGATCCAAAATAAATACAAAATATGTATATGTGCTTTATGTGCATTTTTTTGCTACATTGTCAAAATTAGTCAGATGTCATGGAGTTGGAGATATCTTCTGATATGCTCACAGCAACCAAAGGGAAGCTGCTTTGGCTCCTGGTTCCTGTTTCTGAGAAGAGCATCGTCTGTCTAGAATGAAATAATGCAAGGAGTTTGCATATTTATAGCTGCAAATTAAAACATAAGTAAAACTCATGAACATTGCACTCAGAGGGAAATAATAGTTACTGTATGAGCAGCAAGGCTGGATGTAAACAAAACCTACAACAACTGCAACAAAAACATCATGTTAAACTACCTTAAATGTAATTGTCATTTAAAGAGAGGACATTTCCTCTTGTGTTATTTAAAATGAGCCTCTCACTGCAAAAGTAATTTAACTGATAAAATGATGTTTGGCATTTGGTAATCTAGATTACACTCAGACATATACTCCTACGTGTAACTAAACCCAAATATCAATATTGAAACTCACACGCAAAAAAAACTAAGAAGGATACCACATCAGCAGCCCAGCTTCAACGTCCAAGCTCATCCTCCACAAAGCACTTTTGATGTAAACAAAAAAGCAGTCATATAGCAGCGATCTCCTCTTTGAAAAAATTGTGTCATTTTTTGCACAGGAAAACTCATTCTTGTGTGTGCATTTATTGGTAAAAGACAGAAATTTTAATATTGCAAGAAATGCATGAACAGATCTAATTAATTTGCCAAGAAACACCAACAAATTTGTCTACAATTTTTAATATACAATTGCAGTCATATATGGAGTATTTTACATACTTTAGCTGCCTGAAACAAAATGATTTAATTGGGACTTTCTTAATTTCAAAATGAGCTGTTTTGCTGTCATTTATTTTTTTTTAAATACTTTTTAAATACTATCATGAATTTCATGTATAAATTAATGTTTCCCATCTGACAATAAAAATGTTCTGTGGTACCTTTGCAGCTAGCTTACTCTGTGTGGCCCACTCACTCAGTACTCAGTGTGCATAAAACACAAATGACAAATTATGAAACTGATCCACACACATCAGTTTTTTAATTAAAAAAAAAATCTCTTCCGAGACAATCGACTAAGCTAACCTCCCCTGAACATAAAACATATGACTAAACTCAAATGCTTGCATTTTGAGAGGAAAACATTTGACACAGCCATTTTGAAATAAATATTCTTATCAATTCTAAACCTACTGGACCTGGTAATGTTTTGGTTTACTTAGTTACTCTGTATACTATAATATAATTATACACTTTAGTATAATATATAGCTTAGTGAATATAAGACTAACGAACTCCTTGTGAAAGACATCTAGTGTGTTCATTGTAGCACTTAGTAGAAGTCTCACTAGTTTAAAAAAAAGCTTTAAAAATGAAAATAAAAATATGGTAATATGTCTCTGTTTAATAAGAGTAAAACTGGCCAAAATTTAATTTAACTTCTTAGAGACTGTGTTGAATAGAGATAAGAAATTGCTAGCATTTTAAACTGAAAGATTATACATTTCTACTTTCAAATGAAGCCTGCTTACTTGTGACAGCTTGAAGTTTTAGTGAATGGAATTAGGCTTCTCTTGTTCTGACTAGCTGATGGCCTTTAATTTAAATGCCTCGACATTTTTGAATAAACATACCAAACAGGCCAATGGAAGGTATTGTTTACTTAAAACAAATATGAATTCTCAGCACAGGGCATGCTAACAAAATTCAGGAAAAACAAAAAAAGACATCAAAATAAAACATCTGAAATTGCAGAATGCAATTCTCAAATTTTAGTAAAGAAAAAGAAAACAAATCAATTGACAGGATGTTAAAGTTTTCACGTATAAATGTTGAGGTTATAAATTGACTCTATATACCTGAAAACAAAACTGAGAGGAGGCATGTGGGTTTCAGAGAGACAGCAGAATCATGAGGCAATATGCTAGAGGAACTCTCCAGTTTGCCTGGGTGACATTTACACATCCTATGCACTCCATATTTGTGCCACCTGTGCGTTAAGATTCGGCCCACGACCTCTCCTGATATACCCCGTTTTACTTCAGCACATGCGGTGTTTACTGTTTACAAAGTGGGGCCTTTCACTCCCTCTCTTGTTATCTGAGCTGCTTTCAGTCTGACCTCACAAATTCACACTCAACACTTTAGAGGCATCTCCTGACAGCAAGACACAGAAAAAAAAAGAGCTTAATATCAATTTTATTCACCGAGGTCAAAATTTACAGCGTGCTTCCTGTCAGAAAGTACAAATGATTCTAGTCATCAATTTCCAGTAATATCACAGAAGGTGATCTTTTAAACAGTATAAAAATGATGATATCATCCTTTATGTGAGACAGGCAGAATCATTCATTTCTGAAAATGTCATATAGTTCTGTCATGTTGGTTTATATAAATCTGTATGTACATGTGTGTATACGAAACTGAATGTAACTGAAATGAGGTGAGTTTCAATTTTACGGTTAAAAAGTAGTGACAAGCTGGTACACACTCACTGGAGAGACAGCGTGGTACTGGGCGGCCTACCTCTTTATCTCCAACTAGGCAGAGGTCAGAGGTCACTGAAGAAAAGCCCTCTGCTCTGCTTTCCAAACAGAAGCACCCGAATTACATGAGTTTAGAGGGAACTGCGTTACTGTCGGGCTCGTGCCACCATGTGACGAATGATGACACATTTCAGAAGGCTAGGCCTGAATTCTGAGCATGAATGAAGTCCCATGATGGTGCTATATGACTACATGTAAAATCGAGACGATTAGCCAAGCTTCGCGTGGTTTCACTGTACGCTGAGCGTTTCACAACACGCCAGCCTTCTGAGCCGCAACCTGAAAAATCTGCCCGGCGCTCGCCAGTGGCCGGCTGATGGGAAACTCTGAAAGGTTCAAAAAGAAAATTGCAAATGTTGAAGTCCACGGCAGTTTCACTCTACCTCAGCGCAATGTCACAGACATTTCGGGAGGTCTGCGGCTCAGTCACACTTGGACGCCGACAAAATCTCTCCCATTCTATCGGCATATGGCATGAAGCAGCCCCTGTGTCTCTCCTTTTTAGAAAAACAAAGCTATCTCATTTCGGATGTCCCTTAGTGCTGCGCTAGGCCTGGATGCTGATTTTCACCCCACATACCGGCAGACTCTCAGCCTAGAATGAGCATATTGGCATCACCCACCCCCAGCTGTCTCTGTCCTCACTGTACACAAGTCAAACAATAGGGCAGGATTGGTCACCATGAGAACTGGAGGACCTTGCTGTCTTAGGTTAATGGTTAACAAGGTGCACAGTTATAGACACTTTCCAAAAAAAGTATGTATATGCAGTACACTGCAACAGCAGTGAGCTATCAGAACAGTGTGTGTCTTTTAGGTGTATTAGGCAAATTAGGGGCTTAGGTTCTCTCTCAAACACAATGACAATGACGATTTGACCCCTGAGTTGAAAATAGAAGCAGTTATGCCACTGTCAACGTCATCAGCCAGAGTTTTTCCGTACTTTCCGAAAGCTACCGTGAGATACCGGCGGGTTGCCCCGGATCCCGCCGCGCACCCCGGGACAAAGGGCGGAGGCGTCGCTGCGCGCAGCGGAGCCCGGGGCGCTTAGGCACCGCTACAGACTCATAGCACACAGCGCAGACCAAAGCGCAGGCAACGACAGCATGCAGTTTGTATATAACTCACAATTTCACAACTAACCGGCATGTTTTGAAAGCCGTATTGTACCGCAAGCATCTTTTAACGTTATCTCTGGTCATCTGAATTGTTAATTTCATATTATCCATTTCAAAACGTGACTATCTTCGACTCAGGCTTTGATTTAATGACAATACAACAAAATCAGATTAAAAGCTTAATTTATATATGTAATTTCAGTGAGACAAAAAGAAACGTTTCTGATAAATATTATATCATGTAGTCCTTTAAAAGCAAATCGGTCATTATAGTTTTCGTGTTATTTCTTTTTTTAACAGCCCGACATTTCTCTGCGGCATTTACCACCAAAGACACCCTGCACTGACCAATGAAAAAATGCCAAAATAAGGAGTGAGCTTGCAGGCACCTATGTAAACAGGCACTTCCAGCAAAACGACAGAAAAGCAACCGGACGCTGACCAGAGAAGCTACTGACCGAAAGATGGCCCACGCTCGCCTGTATCAGCGCAGCCGTGCCGCGTCGGAGACGTCAGAAGCCGGCGGACCGGTCCGCGCGTTTACCGGCTCCGCTCGCCGCCTCGGCGGCGTCTCCATCCAGCCGCCGGCCGCCGCTCCCCGAAGTCTACAGCGCATCCGCGACGCCGGCGCTCTTTTTAACCCTGCCGACAAGCTCGATATTTTCCAGTGACTAAGAATGAAATAAGTGAAAAGGATAAGCATCTTTTTGGCGATAACCACAAGTCGTGGAGCTGTGGTGGAACGCTGAATCATACAAAAAGGGCAGAAGCCGGGACGGCCGGCATCTACGCTTTTTCCTCCGGGCTGATGGTGCCGGGGGGCGGTCGGGCACCTGGCCTCGCCATGGGCTGCAAAATGCCGCGGAGCTGGCCCACAGTTTCACCTCAGTTTCATCCACGTGTGGCATCTGGAGCCATTTCAATATTTAGCCCAACATTAAAATGAATTCCACATCGCCTAATTGGCACCTTTTTTCTAAAATCTCGACCACTCTAAATGGATTTTCCTGCATGTTTAACCATTTTAATACCTTTTCATAGTTAATAGTCATCGTGTGTCTTGTATGACCCTGTGCAGTCACCCCGGTGTTGTGTGCAATCCCTGTGAGCAGGAGTGTACTTCACACGCAGCTAGACTCACTCCCCAGTTATCACCAAGTCACCCCTGCGCTATTAAGCTGCCCTCCGTGGCCTAGTTTTGGAGTTAAGGTGCCCGTGGGCGGACGATTCACGACAAGGCCAGCTGACGCAGTCACACAGCCACAATGTGAGCGCTGAATGATGGGGCAGTTTCAGGCAAAACCCCATGTACACAAGTCAAAACATCATTTTCAAACCATAAGCCCTTTCAAAGCAAAACTACATAAGCTAACATGTTACACTACACTTTTCATTTAAAAAATATGCAAAACTATAACAATATATAAAGACAATCTGTAGAATGTTTATCTGTAGAAAACATTCCTTTACACCAACCCAGGCAATCACGAAAAACATCTTTCTCCAGAAAAAAAAATTCAAATTTTTCAGAAAGAAGATGTGAGTGTATTATCAGAGCGCTCTTATCACGCAGGAAGCCTCGGTATACACCGTGACATTTGGTCAGAAACCAAAACAAATAAACAGGCTCTCAGACTTTCACGCGTCTGCCCTTTGCACAGGTGTGTGTCGGCACGTTTTGGCAAGTGTTAATTTCATGGCAACCGATCTCGGGGCAAAATAAAAAAAAAGAACAGACGACAATCTGTCTCTTAACCATGGTTTTGGAAAACACACTAACTACTTTAAGGCACTGTCAATACAGTGGTACAAATCCAGTGCTTTTCTCCATTTAAATTAGTTTGAAATAAACGGCGACGGAAACCGCCCGAATTACCAGCCATGGGGAAAGTACAATTTACTCATAAAATCAGAAAGAAGCTTAGCATGTCTTACGCTTTTAAAAACCTACATATATGTGACGAATGCGGGTAACTGTAATACGCAGGACCGCTTTTCTTTTACCTTCATCTCATCTCTTTGGATATACCCCGTCTTCCATCTTACTACACCCCATATAAACCCTTCGCTTATCTAAAATCTGGGTAATAAAGAAAACAAAATAGATTACTAATAACCTGTTAACCATTTCACACACACCCTCACGATAAAAGCAATTTAACATAGGCTAGAACACTCTTACTGAAAAGTTTTCGAGTCATGCTTATGATTAAAGCTAGATAAAACAGATAAAACGGTTTTTCTAATTATATTACATCAAATATAAATGCATTAAAAAGATACAATTAAAGCGTATACGATGGTATTATGCGGTGAATGTCTTAATCAAGTAAATGAAACCGATATGGTTACCGTTTGTGCATATTTCCTTTGGTTGTTCATGGGGCGCTTACCACAAAAAGCTTAAGTCCGAAAATGACTAACAATGGTACACACTACGCCCTGAATCCCCGCGCTACAGCGCGGCGCAAAACCGAGTAATTACACATTTAACTTTGATCTAAATTTGAAATCACCTCCAGGCTTCGCAACACGTTTGGGTTGTGAGAAAGGATCTTAGACTAAAAATGCTATAATTTAGACAAGCTTGTGCGTATTTGCATTTGAAGTAAGTCTTCCGCCACTCATACCGGTTTCAGAATAAGCGCTCTGATTAATCGAAAACCAAACAAATGTAAGAAACATATGTAGCGTTTTCTATTAAAAATAACATGCCACAATTTCCTAAAATATGCAGGTTAGAAATATGTACAAATAAGGCAAGGCAGCCACCAAATACATAATTCAACAGACATTTTACTAATTATCGATAACCAGGAAATCGAAGCACGTTTTGCTTCTAGATATATAAAGTTTTAAGGATTCGATTTAAAGATTAATATAAAATAATATGATTACATTTCTGATTACAAAATTTAACACCTGTATAGAATGTACATCGATTTTATATATTTAGTAGTAGACTTACGGTGTGTGTTACATATACGTACATTCTGGTTTATATTGTTTGGAGATTTATCTCAACACATAAATACGACTTGTAACCATTATTTTAAATTATTAAGAATGGGGATTTATTGTGATGATTCGATGAAGTACTGTACTTAGAGGAAAAGGCTGTTTCCGTGAAGCACCAGTCCATAAGGTGTATTTGTAGACCAATGCCTCGTATTTCTGATGAAACAAAAACAGGGATGATAAGGTCGATATGAAAGCAGCGCCGGTTTTCTCAGGTATCACAATCCTTCAGACCGCTTCTCCGCTGAGGCGAGAAACTAGAGCAGCGAAGTAGGCGGCATTGCGAGCTGCCTTTCACCATTTGAACCTACTCGACCGACACAAATACGAAACGCAACGGAGTGGGCCTGAGATCAACCTAACCAACATTCTCGTCGCAGTTTATCATTTCACAGACACAGACTAATATTTATAAAAACACAATTGTGGGAAGTGTTTTGCTATTTTCATTGCTCGCATAAGTCCCAAACAACAAATTAACAGTGTACTTATTTCTTTGCCAACAACGCCGCCTGCTGGCCAGTAGAGTAATCACACCTCTACACCAATGCAGACTGTAGCCAATTTATTTAACTTTTCTTCGACAACAATTGCCTCTTATTACCTGTAAAGCGGGACACTGGCAGCACCGTTTGATAGATGTTTATTCTGTTGGCTTCAGTAATTAATAACGAAGGAGAGCAATAAACAGGAGACTTGCAATTTTTAATTAAATTGTAAATTTGGGATGTAATGCAAAGCAAGAAAATGTTTATCCTGCTCTATAATCCCCTCCTCCAAAATACTTAAAGTATTTTAAAGAATAGGAGGTCGTATAAAGCAATAATCATGCGATATCTGAAAATGCAGACATACACCTTCTAAACACTACTGCTTTCCGAACAGAAACCTGAGTAACACGAGTCATCTACATGCCGATTGTCAACCGTTTAATAGTATAGGAATATGATCATAAAGTGAACTAAACAGCAGAAATAACAGGCAGCTTGATTTCACAGAAACAAGTAAAGGTTTTGATGTGGCGTCGCATTAAATCGCCAATACTTCAACGCACGCATTTTGCAAGCCTCAGCTTGGATGCAGACGTGTTTCATTATCCCTATAAATGATCACCGCGCTTTGCCTTTAATTATTCGTTGCAGCACATATTAGCGGTATCCAGTGCAAGAATATGCGGCGTGACATAATAGTATCGGTCCTGTTCCCCGCAGCCCGCACCGTCCTTTGGGGATGCGCTAAAAATGCGCCTGCGTTGGTGGGGACGCGGCATGGAGCCCAGCTCCATCTCCTGGAGGTAATCCCCCACCCACAGAGAACTTTCGAGCAGAATACGTGAAAAACCCGGCTGTCTCTCTCATGCAGCGACATATAACCATGAGAGCGACAAGGGTACCAGGAATCGCTGCTTTTTAAATTATTCAGTCACTGGGCTTCACAGTCCATGGTTCAGGAAATAACAATGTAATACAGGGATCCTTCAACCCGTACGGTCATCGATAAACATGCCCGTGGCAAAAGAAAAACTACGTAGGCTACGTTTTGAAGAACCACGTCGCGGTAAAATCTGCATTTCACAGTGTCCGTCGGAATTTGATGTAGAGTTGACCCCCCCCCCCCGATAGCTTACAGAATATGCGCGGATCAACACGTTATTGCATGTCGTCTCACATTTAAATTCACATTTGACATTTGACAGAGGTTTTGAGTGCAGTTATGCTGAGTTTCCAGTGAATGCCCAGGTACGAGTGTGTGCGCTTCACCGGCAGGAGCTACACAGCGACTCATAACAGAGCGAGATCCTAATTAGGCTATTCGGCGACCAAGAGCTCTCATATCCCAAGGCATGTAATTTACAGTCTCACTTACTGCTATGTTCCAGTTTTAGATATTTCCTAATGAGCAAGGTTAAGCAGTTAGAAAATAGATGGACAGATGTATTTTCATTTTCATTGAACCTGTATTGAAAGTTGTGTACAACTTTCAACAAGGGGTTAAGTCAACAAGGGGTTAAGGCTGTTATTAAACAGAGAATTGACAATATGCTCAAAAAGTAACATCCCAAAACACTGCATAGATTAAAAACCCTGAAACGTAAGTCAACTGTCACCTCTAAAATGCAATAATGCACATCTAAAATGTGACTCATATGCTTTAAACAAAAACTTCTAACAGACACAGCAATCTGTCTAGAGTGTCATGAGAAACATTATGAGATTAACTTTTCACGGAAAAGACAGCATTTGGGTGTGTCTCTAAGGAGCCTTCGCAGGGGACTGCCAGCCTTCCTGGAACTGTTTGTGGCTATAAAGCCACAGAGATCCAGGGCTGCCAACTTTGGTCAGCTGGCTGGAGTGAGAGTTTCAATTCGAGACACGTCTGCACGCACATTTACACGTATGTACAAATTTTATTACCTTGTAAATAATCAGTAGCAATCTGCAAACTGCCCCAACACTATTGATGAAGTTAATTTTAGGTTTATAATGGAGTAATATAGATTTACCGTAGATTTCTTGCGTGAGAGCGAGAGTCTGAAAGCGTGAGGGTCACGCCAGATACGTGACAGCTGGCAGCCCAGTAGATCCCATTCCATTCCAGAGAAGCCTAGATGTATCGCGAGCTGCATCCAACAAGCCAATCAGAACAAGGGTTTCACAAAATTTAGTTTCAAATTCATATTGTGTAGGCAAGACACATTCATCACTCCCTACACTCTCAGAAAAAAGGGTACCAATTTCTACCTTTGCTTGTCACTGGGGGTCTTATACCTTTTAAGATACAGAAATGGACTATGAGGTACTGTTTTGTACCATTGGGGGGCACAGTACATTAATGTTATTTGTACCTTGGGGATTCATTTCTGTACCATATAAGGTGCAATTACCTACAGCCAAGGGTACAATTGGCAGACCATTCAGGGTACAGGCCCAGTGACAAATTGTACAAATTGGTATCCTATTTTCTGAGAGTATACCGATGAAATAACCATATTTGTAGCTTCAAGTGTTTAGATACCTAGCTGTGCCTAGATTATGGTTTTTGTATATATGTAACTGCCTTTATTTTCTAGTTTATGATAGACTGGGACCATTTTTCTGGAGGAATCAGAAGGTTTAATTTATGCAAGTCTTCAAGTGCTACTCGGAACAGGCCAGGAACACTCTGGCCTGCATTGAATTTTAACAGCTTTTTCTAAGTTTGTCTATCGCTACCTGCTAAAAGACACGCAGGTTAACCCTGGTGAAACAATGGCAAAGCAAAACCCTGTTCTCCATTCTGGGACCGTGTCCCACAAATCATTCACCAGCCAAATCTGAATGAATATGCCGGCAAACGCCATGACCTCATTCGTGAAATTAGCCCTGGACCTGATCAATAACAACCAACCAGATTTATTGGTGGGCAGGTCTGTGGCACAGTGTTGAGTGAAGGCAGACATTGTCTCCGTCCCCAATTAACAGTGGTGGTGTGAGAGGTCAAAGGGCACGCAATGATTGTTGTCCATAGTATGGGTGATAGGGGCTTGTCAAAGTAACACTGAAGAGCTCTGCTGGCAACCTATTGTTTGTTTTGGGTCATTTTCTGACATCAAGGCGCAGTTGCTAGCCACTCCAGCAGTGGACGCTAAGAGGATGTTCCACCCATGCCAGCAGACATGTGCCTGCCTGCCCCCTCTCTCAGCTGACTGTCAGGGCAACAACAGCGCCGGCTGCAGGAACCACAGAGGAGGAGGGACCCAATGTAGCAAAGATGCGCACAGGCAGCACCTCACTCCGCCCCTTTACCGGCTGCTAGTAAATTGCTGCCATGATAACTCTTGCTTTGACCAATCAGCTGTCGAACAGCTTGCAAGATGATCGCGGCTCCCTGGTCTGACATCTGGAAGAAGCAAGAAGCTACTGATGCCTACGATAACATGCGGAGACTGCTTAGAATGACTGTACAAAGGGTTAAGAAACTGTGCATCTAAGAATATAAAGTGAAACCCACGCAATGCGCTCAAATAACATACAAAAACATGTCACCAACACACATGGCCCTTTTCTAGACAGTAATCCACCAATTTGTGCCCCAGCAACTAAGAAGTGAGCTCACAATAAATAACGATTTTGAATTCATACTGCTGAGATATTATATAGGTTCAAAACAACTTTAGCGGGAAGTTATGAATTGCACTTACTGGCTATGCCGATGGTTCTGACAAATACCACAGACATTAATTAGAAATATTACTGTTAGCTACTTAATAAAAAAAGGTTAAGGAAGCAGGGGAGTATTGTTCAAAAGAGCAAAGTAGTTTGTTTAAAATCAAATAAAGTTATTCAACAATTTTGGCTTATCGTGTCAAATTTTAAGCTGACGAGCCTATGACTGGGCAGAACTGATGTGCATAAAAGTCATATCTGACACCCTTGGTAAATTTATTGTATACTAAGCAGTGTAAATAAGTTTTACACTCATTTGTTAATTAGTAAAACAGTCATAACACACAGCATGACTACAATATGTCTGCCTCGGCTAGGCATAATTAACCATCCTAATTTTACCATGGTGAACATATTGTAAGAAATATTCACCAACATTTTCAAACACTCCTGAGTGTGCATACCCTTGAGTAGTACCACGTACACAAAATCCCACCTCCAGTGTGTGTGTTCCACTTCACCAGTATTGTGAGTACATTTAGTATTAAGTTAGCCTTCTGTAATAGCTCATGGAGGGAGCAGCATGCGTGACCTGAGGCACAGAAAGATTCTACAACGGACGTTACAATGCTGCAGGCTCTTCATTCAGACACAGTCACCTGCTATTAACGCAGGACAGTGGAAAGCTTCAAACGGACTTCCGGCCTCAGCCGGGCCCGTCACATGAGGAAAAAATCCATACGCTTGGACGCTCCGTCTCCTGCCCTGGGACCTCCTTAACCTTGGGACCCTAACGCATCCCAAAACCCCGTAAATTGTGGGTGTGTGTATATATGTGTATGAATTAATCAGGCGAGTAATTGTTTATAATATAACATAATATTATATTATATCATATCATACCATATAATACATATTGCAATCGGTGTACATTCCGTCACATAAGGAAAACGTTAGGAAAAGGAAAGCGCTCCAGCTCACTTAGGTTGCATGTTTTTGTACAGTGGAAGGAAAGCGGAGGATCGGCCGAAAAAGGCCCGCACACACAGGGCGGACATGCAAGCTGCGCAAACACACCGTGCCGCCCGGACACGCCTGCGGGACGCGCGGTGACGGTACGGACACGGCATTTCACACACACATGCGCATGCGCGCATCGCGGCGTGCTGCGCTAAAACATTTTTACTCGGTCGTAGGAAACCGAACTTGGCAAGCTTTGCAAATCTAATCATTGTTCCTTTATAACATTATGATAGCCTAGTTTGCTGCCTGTCCTTTAGCATGAGCTCTCCTTCATAATCATTCAGTCATAACCATTCATTTCCTTGCTGATTGACTAACTTATAGGTTTGGTGAGAATGTTCGATTTGACTACGTGGTTAATTTTCAACTCTGTTCAGCCTCGTTCAGCCCTAACACACAATACGTTCACAAACAATCAATATCAATTCATTATATGCAACGTATTATGTTAAATTATGCAGCGGTTATTTTGACATACAGGAATCCTAGCACGTAAATGAAGAAAATAATTGAATTCAAAGTGCTGACAAAAACAGGCTGAGCTACTCGGAGAGCTTAAATGGCGCATATGTATGGATAAGCCGGCATGTATTTTAACACGTATTTGCATTGCAGTCGTACTGTGCTGGTATTTAAGTTCCGCTATTCAATACTGACAGAGGACTGCATTCTCATTCACTTTTAATGTGAAATGCTTGATCAATTAAAGCACATGCTGTGAATATTAGATTAGCTCTTTATTAATTCAAATAACTCAAAAAATAAATGGAATAAAAGAACACAAGCAGTTGTTGGGTTCTTATTACTGTAAAATAAGATGACTAAAGACTACAAATCAATCACTCTGTTTAAAAACAATCACAGCCCGCCGATGGTGCATTTAAGCCATCAGTCAGAGCACTGCCGGTGTGCCCTCGCCTCCGCTGCGCTACGCGCTCTACTCACATGCCCTCCCAGGTGGAAGCTGCCCAGGTTGACTCCTGCTGCACGGCCGCCTGCCCTGTGGCCTTCAGCACGCCAGACGGAGAGCCCGCCTTCCAGTCAATGCGCTCGCTGCGCTTGCGGCTAGCCGGGCGCCGGCAGCGCCGCATGGGGAAACCGAAAGAGTCTGCCAGCTTCAATATTGCAGATGAAGAACCAGAATGTTGCTCATTTGCAAAGTGCAAGACGCGTCAAGCTGAGCAGCCCTGCTCGATGTCGCAGCGCGGAGATGAGATGCCAGGCGTCCATCTTAGACAGAGACACTTAAAGAAGCACCGCGCTGCCACTTTAGAACCTTTAATTAGCCCAGCCTGCACGGCCCTCTCAGAAATACTCCTTACATGCCTTCTGTCTACCCATCTACCCCCACATTCTAATACCTCGTTTAGCCTATTTGCTGAGCACGTTCAACTCCTCAGGGGCACCAGACAACTATATAGGTGCTGCCATGGTGATGCTGATATTGGGCCCCCAGAAGGAAGGAAGCCCTGAAATTTGCGGGGGGAGGGGGAGGGCATGATGATTGGCAGTTATTAGAAGATGCCCACAGCCTTTCTATGCTGAAGTGTGAACATGCTATGAATATTTGTGCATTTCAAACCAAACCAAACCTCTTCTCTTCCCTAGCAACAGCATGCTGACTCATCTCAGTCGACGGTGCCCACGCAAAGCAGAGCGCTCCAGTGACACAGGGCTGGTGCTGAGGTGGGTGGGAGGCCAGGGGGATAGTTCGCTCATAAAAAGCTTGGTTACAAAAACCATCCAACTGTTAGTATTTACCGTAAGTGGGTTAGTCTGTGGGTTACCGTGTGCCACAGGGACCTGTCAGCTGGATGTCACACGCCCATTGTGACAGTTATCTACTGCAGGGTCACACAGACGTTTCCTAGAACCTCTCGCCCCCAAATACGCCTCAGATCGGCTGCATTCTGATTTAAACGCCTAGTGCCTCCGCCAATCGCACAAGCAGAAATGAAAGCACTGGGCGTGAGCGTGCATGGAGGGTGGCTTCACACCCCAAGAATATCACAGCCAGAAGTGACCCCCTTCCAGCAAGCCGCCTGCTATGTGCCAAGGGACAATGGCCGCGTGATCACACTTAACGGGGGAAGTGACCCAAACATGATGTCAAGATGAGCCCATTTATCATGAAGTGATAAATACCCCATCGATTAAAACTATAAACTGCAGAACACAACGAGGCTTCGCCATATCAGCACTGACAGGGTGCACTACTGCAGGTTACACTGCTTGCACAGGATACATTCACCATGATTCTAGCACTTGCTTGTCTATCACATATACCACCCTTCATCCACCAGCTGGCATCTGGACCCCCAGGAACAAGAACACTTGGACAACAAATATTCAACACATTGCTTTTGATTTGAAATGGATAAATATTCATTATTTCTAGATTACACATTAAAAAGAAGTCAATTCCCACCAATCAGCCTTAATGCACCAGCGACATCCAACTGAATCCATGTTGATGATGTTTAGATCCAAAGAAAGTCTATCCCAACTTATATCCAGCAGGCCAACCTTTTGTCATATATAAATCTGAATCCTGTAGCCAAATCCCTGACAGTAGAATAAGAAAACATGTAGCCAAGACCAGGGGTGCTGCTAGGTACTTTGGGCCACATGAAAGCGTATCATATGGGGTCCCCAACCCCAACCAACCCCATTATGTTCCAATATTTTAAGGCCCCTGTCACTAAGAGGCTTTTGCAACCATCCTAACCTTCCCCCATCTTTACAGCACCCCAGCCCAAGATGACAAAATTTGCTCTGAGAAAATAGCATGAAAGTGGTAAAAAAAAAGCCTGTAACAGTCCAATGACACACAGAGACATGTCTGCCCTGTGATGGACTGACACCCCACCTAGTGTGTACATCAGCCCTTAGCTGCCTGGGATAGGCTCATGGCCCTCCTATGATGCTGACCAGGATAAGTGACCTTTTCGATAAAACTTTTACATGTCCTAAACCAGGCAACTGCCGATGGAGAAACACAGGCGGGATGTTGACATTCCATCCATAAGACTGCAGATATTCTGCCTCTAAATTTCGAAATCTCTAAATTTAGACCTGCATAATACTCAATACAAAAGTTAATAGCAATTTAGGTCTGGTTCCATAGCATCATTTTAACTCCAGAATTGAGTGACTTGTAGTACTTTCCTGCTGATGTCAGGTGCGGTGTGCCTGACTGCGGTGTACTCTGAGTCAATGCTCTGTGGAAGATTGTACAGTAAAAAGTCTCCACGTGTTCAAATCTCCGCTGCATGCTGATAGTAAGTTTGTTTATTTTTTATTTAACCTCTTTATATAACTCATTATATGCACATTATCATTGTGATTTGCGAAACCCAATAGTCACTGTCAAATCTGCCAACTTCAGCTAACAGTTTGGAATCTCTTAAATGTTAGCTACGAACACAACACAGCCTAGCTGGGTCATATTGTAGATATTGTTACCAGTTTAACATAACCGGGCCAAGTCGGACTCTATCATTGAGGTTGGGTGTAGGGCAGATGCAGGGTATTTTCTGTGCTTGGAACCCAGCTGGTAACTACGATTAAGATCAGGGACCATGAAGAAGATCGTGTGCCTGCTTGTGGAAGTCAGCTCATTGGCATCTGAGAAAGTGCGCCTTATATTAGTTTAAGCAAGTTAGTGGTCTGCCAGTTTCTAGTCTAAATTCACAGACGGTCCAACAGCAACAGCTAATGCTGACAATAGCAGAGTGATTGTGCATCGGGACACTTCCTGTCTTAATGCAAATCTGTTGCTAAGAATGAAAATGCAATTTATTAATTACAGCAAATGGCAAATAAAATTCCTGGCATGAATGCAAACTATGGTTTTACTGTGCTGAGAGCACAGGTGCTGCTGGACTGTGCTGGATAAACTGTGCTGCAGAAAAACAGATGGACAGAGGGAGGGTGCGATCGGGTCTGAACACAAGGCGGCCTGTCCACTTTATATAGTGACAGCTCTTGAATTGGTGCCATGGTACGAAGAGTCAGCTGTCCAAGTGTGTTTATATTAAGATGACGTGCTCGACACGTAACCAAAGAGGGCTTTTTCATCTGGTTAAATTTCAGGCCAGTAATAATGGAGAATGAACATGCTGTCATCGCCCACCCAAGCTGACCTGTGGCATCATACTTTCGAATAACACGCTCCATTTCAGGCTAAATGTATATGTCCTGGCCCATGACACAATAGCATTAGTCTACTTTACAGAAATGTGTCACCCGCAAAAGCACAGTTATAATACAAACATAGGAAATATTAGCATCTTTCATGGGTGCTACATGCTTATTGCCTCATCTAAATATCACAGCTAAATATCTACAGTTTGGACGGATGAACTCATCTCTTCACTTACTGTAAGATGCACCTAAAAAGCCTGACCTTGGAACCAGTGGTTGCCCGATCACTTTGCGGCTCGTTTTCAAACCTCTGTCCTCTACATTATTGTGTTACAGAGCTTTAAGTTTCACCAGCACCTTTACAGTGTTTCATTCTTCAGAGATGTCTGTCGACCTAGTTGACCTGGCAAGGATGGTACGAAAAGTGCATAAAATCTGACAGCGGGAAGCATGCAAGCCCTGGCCAGAGGAAGGACGTATTGAGCCCAAGAGTAACCCTCTGCTTCCACGGCGACCAAACCAATGCCAAATCAAGACCATCGCTCGATAAGTCTTCACAGGACCAGTGCCACCAACAACAGCATCAGCAGCAAGTAAGTATGAAATAAATCTCTCCTTATATTTGCTTACCAGGTCCTGGATCCTCTCCACCACTCTGAAGCACACACTAAAAAGGCTGGAGGAGACACCAGCACAAACCGACTTGTTTTGTTGCCTTGTAACGGAAATCCAGCAACTTCCCACGCACCCCTGATGTCCCACACAGCGCTACCCTTCAAGGACTACAAATATCCAAATGACTAAGACAGTGACAGAGACAGAGAACAGGCTAAGGGCTGATGGAAAATCGCTCACGCTGTGCTGACTCACCAAGCCACCACTTCCTGTCAGGGCGTGCTTTAAGCGGCTCCACTGATGACTGGTCAAGTTTTCAGGATCCCTACTTGCACCTGGGTGGCCCTCCCTGGGGGGGCTGTGAAGGTCACGGTGTTTTGCTCCATGCCGAATCACACCCTACATCATTATTCCACTCCGTGGTTTTGTCCAGCTTCCCCAGAAGTGTCCCTGCTGAAGAAAAAGTTGAAGAGTATCTCTGGTGGGGAGGGGGGGCGGGGGGCTGGGGTCAACGTCCAGTGTAGGTGATACCCACAAGAAAACCATGCCCTCTATGAACAGGCGACCATATCAATTCCCTCACACAACTCACCAGCAGACTGAAGCCTTCGGCAAAGCGGATTCCTCCTCCACCCTGTAAATCAAATGCAGAAATCAGACGGAGTCTAATTATCTTCTTAATATATCTGCCGAAACAAACTTCTTCTCGTCCTTTCAGCCCGTGGTTTCATCGTCCGGCACACTCTCTGAGACAGTGAGAAGCCGAGGGCCGCAGGAGCAGGAAAATGCGAGTCGACAATAAGATAGAGAAGGCAGGACCCCGTGGGAAATATGCACTCTTCCAAACAAACATTTCCTGAGCTCAAGTTCCCAGGCCGTCCGATCTGAGAAAAGAGCAGAAGAGGCGGACACAGCCCCCATGCTGAGCTAACCCTTCCGCTCTCACAGCACAGTCCGGCAGCCACACTGCAGGATGTTCAGAGATGCTATCAGCAGAGGCATTGTCCTCATTAAATAGCAACCTTAGCAGATCAAGGTCCTCATTAATGAGCCACCTTAGCAGATCAAGGTCCTCATTAATGAGCCACCTTAGCAGATCATGGTCCTCATTAATGAGCCACCTTAACAGATCATGGTCCTCATTAATGAGCCACCTTAGCAGATCATGGTCCTCATTA
>JAODKK010000060.1:2739365-2758516 GCA_026774405.1 Petrocephalus microphthalmus | reverse complement strand
GGGGGGGGGGGGGGGGGGGGGGGGGGGGGCTTGAGCCTTCCCTTTCTGCTGGATCACGAGTCCCAGCACAAGGGTTGGGGAGGGCCCCGCACCCCACGGCAGCCCTGGACACCCAGAAACCAGAGCGACCCAGAGAGCCGCTCTCTCTCCGCGTGCCAGCCGACACTCTCCGGGCTCAAGCTCAGCGCTTAAATGCACAGAGACCCGCTGGGAAGTCAGGCTGGCTTCACCAACTTGGCCTTAAAGGCCACGTTCAGGGGCCCAGCACTGACGTCCTCTGCCAGCCCTGGGCTTTGAACCCACAACCTTCTGCTGACGGGTACGGGGCCTTCCCCCGCTGAGCCTGAGCCCCCCACCCTGCGAGCCCCTCCCGGCGAGGAGCCAGGCTGTGGCCAGGCCCAGAGGGCCAGTGGGCACCCACCTTCCCCCTCCCAGGAAGAGCAGCCCCAGCGCCGTGTGATGCGCCATGTGGAAGCCGTAGTTCATCTCGCCGCTGGTGCGCCGGTGCAGGAAGCGGCAGAGCTGCAGCACGCGCAGGTCCCCCGACCCGGCCATCACCATGGCGATGGCCAGCAGCACCATACTCAGGCACGTCTGCACGTTGTAGTGGCCCATCTGCCACACGTGTGTGATCAGCAAGCAGTCAATGTCGTCTATGGTCTAGCGGGGCGTAGAGACACTCAGTGCATGCAGTCGTCACAAAAGACGGTAGAGCAAGAGCAGAGTCAGCGATATTCGGCAGGCCGTCGGAACGGCCGACCAGCACACGTTCCGTACTGCACTGAGCACCCGTGATGTACGGATGTTAAGCGCTGAACGGTGTCTGCTTAAGGCCGCTGGGCGGGTGAGGGACTTACAATGGTGGTAGATGGGGCAGTCAGGCACTGCATGAAGTTCCTTGCAAACTTGTACTGGGCGGGAGGGAGGGTGGTTAGAGAACAGGTTAAATTTAACCAGATCGCAGGTATCAGATCTGCTTTTGGCTTGTTCCTAATATGGATCCTTTTTTTTTTTTTTTTTTTTTTTTTAAGAGCAAGCTGGGTCACATGACCAGGGCAGTATGCTAACTATAACAGAGGATCCCCTATGAGGGAAAACACAGCTGTACCCCGAATGCCTATTTAATGAAGTTAACAGACTGCATACTTAAACTCAGTACCCAGCATAAGGGGGTAAAAGCTGGGTGGGTGCTTAAAGTGAACATGTGAGATTTCAGTGCATCTTTGGTACTTTCAGTCTTCAGTCTCGCTGTGATTTTTATTTTTCTGTATTACCAGGCAGTCGAAGGCGTCTGAATTGGCCGAGCCGGCGAAGCGGAAGCCGACCGCCATGCAGGCTCCAGCTATGATGTAGACGTGGGCTTGGCTGTTTGAAAAGAGGAACGGGACATCAGAATGTGAGCTTAGGGACCGTGGCGAAACTCACACCGCTCTCAGTTTACGGCAGCCTCTCCAGAAATGAACAAAAACGCTCCCCAGATGAGGCAGGGGAGTACGTGCTGAAACTGTGGCCTAAATCGAGCACCAGGGGCTCAGCTACACAGCAGATTGAAATCTGCAACGTAAAAGGGAGAGAGGGGTATTCAAAAAAACCGCTGGAGGTGGGGCTACAATTTGATTCAACCAATGAAAGTTAACTAGAGCGTGACTGACAGCATACAATAATCCCACCCCCTTGGTTTCAAATGCACATTCCTCTCACAGCTTAAAACACTTCTATGAAACATAAATGAAAATAAAAAATAAAAAAATAAAATAAAATAAATATAACTGGAGTGAATAAGAATGTTCAGTGGGCAGTACTCACGCCAAAGTCTCCATATTCATATCCTCAGAGGGCGGTGCCTGGATAATCTAAGAGAGGAAATGTAATGTTATGAACTTCTGTTATCAATATCTGTTATCTTTGGTTCATTAACACTAAGACCCATGGACCCATGTGCTGAGAATACACATGGGGGGGGGGGGTTGGGCATCCATTCCAAAATGGGAACAGGCAACCGGAGGCGGCACCCAGCGAGAGACACTCCGGAACGCTGACAATGTCAAATATATTCCAGGCCACATTTACAGGAAGTGGGGCCTGTCGACGTACAGACCGAAATCACGTGTTGTCGAACAATTTTCTCCATACTTTCAGCTGAAGGTGTCCAATTACACCCCATTTCAACTTCCTCTACAGCACCTAAAAAGGCTAAAAGACCAAGAACTGACAGAAGAATGACAGGAACCAAAAACACAGTGGGCCGATGGCAGTGCGGGGTCAGGGCGACACCGCAGAGACTGCGGAGGGCGATGGCAGTGCGGGGTCAGGGCGACACCGCAGAGACTGCGGAGGGCGATGGCAGTGCGGGGTCAAGGCGACACCGCAGAGACTGCCGAGGGCAATCCCGGCCCCTCTCCAGGAGCTCACCTGGGGCACGTTGCTGTTGATCCACTCCACGTTGGGCAGGATCTCGTCCCACAGGATGAGGCAGCGAGCCAAGGTCTGCCAGGGGGGGGACAAAGACCATAAGGAGACTGGGACTCGTGACACTATTTCCGAAGAGGGAGTTCCCACGGACTCACCCGGAGGAGCAGGAACTCAGGTTTGATGAAGTCCAACAGGAACATGGTGTCAGGGGCCCGCAGCCAATCAGCAATGGACCTGTGGGGGAAGGGGGGGCGACAAGCAGGGACGCGGCGTGTAGCTAAGCAACGGCTGAACAGGCTGACAGGTGAAGGACAATCCAGGACACAGCAGCCCGACCCAAACCAGTCCGCCCGGATTACCTGTTATTTGTTTTCAGGTATATCATTGCCAAAGCAAGCGTCGCTCCCGGACAGGTGACATCGACATTGATGGTGTCACCTTCCTGTAAAAAGAATAAATAAATAAAAATGTTTAAACTGGCAAAGCAAACAGGTCCCAGCATTTGGACCTGGCCATTCAAAAATTACAGAAATGAGACGAGACGAGAGAGCTATGCCTAGTACAGACATGAATGGAGAAGGAGGAAGTCTTGCTGGCCACGCTCCAGCAAGAGATCGAGATCTCAGAGGCATTCAGGTACGCCAGCAGGGGGCGCACTGGTTAAGGGTCAAAATTTGTAGTAAGAAGGCTTCCAGATAAAGGCTAGGACAGGATCAGTTCATCAGCATTTTAAAACGTAGACATGCCTGATGTTACAGAAAAGGATTGTGGGAAGTGAGCAGAGCTAAACGGGTTCCACGGGGATCCAGGGGGCCGTCACACCTTGATCTGATAGCTGGGAGACTTGTGCTTCTCCCGGTTGGCCCCTGCATGGGCCCGTCGATGGCCCCCCACCATGTATTGGTACAGCTGCTCGGGGACGTTGAGGTCGGTCATACCTATCAGGTTGCTGCCATGCTGGGGTGGGGGGCAGCAAGGGTAACACTGGTCAGACCATGCATGCAGCTCGCTGACACGCATCCTAGAGCTCTTTTATTAAAGCATTTTATGAATATCTGTGTTCGGCTGCAGGTGGCGCTAGAAAGAAGTGCTGCCCTCAGCATCAAAAGGTCAATGACACTTTAGGAGCATCAAGGTTTCACAAGCGGGAGACCCTGGCAGAGCTGCTGACCAGCGCAGGGTTTCCCAGCCCAGTCCTCAGGGACCCCCGGATGGTCCACATTTTTGCGCCAGCACCCAGTACAACTGTGCCAGGTATTCAGTGCTCCAGACTGGCTAGGAACTAGGAAGGTTAAAAAATAGTCAGGGGGTCACCGAGGACTGGGCAGGGAAACACCGACCTAGAGGAGCCTCTCAATCCATGACCATCTCTCAAATTAACAAGGCTTTGAAGTGTCGGAAGAAACGGAGGACAGCAGTATAGAGAAGGACCAGCAGGGCACCGGGAGCCTGTAACCTCTCCCCTTGTCCCACACTCACCCCCAAGCAGACCATGCCCAGGGCCAGCCCAGCAGCCAAGGAGTAGGATTCCCTGTCGGTGCAGTACTCCATCTCTGGCCCTGGGGGGCGCCCTGTGACAGAGAGGCAGTCAGCCAAGGGCAGCATGAACGTCAGTGAGGCCGCAGGACGGGACTTGCACGCACCAATCTCGGCAAGGAGGACCTCGGCATTATGTCGGTGCCCGGTGCCCTGGTAGACGAGGCCAATGCCGACGACGGCGGCCACTTGCACGTTGTGGGGCACATCCAGCTCGGTGGAGGTGGGTGGCAGTAGGGCGGGGATGTGGATACTGAGCAGGCGAGTGATGGACATATCCATGGTGCCCAGCTTGGCAGCCGACACTCCCAGTAGGAGCCCGATGCTCGTCATCTCGTGACCCTGGGGGGGCATAATGGGTGGGTTCACCTACCAGCCAAGGGGATATGGGCTGCGATGCCAGGGGGCATCTATTCCTCAGAGGTCCCCTCTCATTTCCCCATGTCCTACCCACTTTCGCACCCAAGTCAATAGCCCCCCCACCCCCTCCCCCCCGAAGATATGATGTGCTCATCTCAGGTGTCCCTGCACTTCCTCTACATGCAGCTGAAGCTTCTGAGGTAGTGCCCCCTGGAGGACAGGAGGCCACATTGCTCCCTGCGACAAATTCCCCGAGTAGAAGGTGGGCCCACCATTTCACCTCATCAGTTTGCCATGACAAAGCTCCCCTACTGGAGGATGCCACCATGGCGCTGACAATTAACCTGCCCAACGAACGAGTGGGTGTTCCATCTCCACTGGGAGGCTGGACAAACAACCTGTGAGATCAAACGATTCCAGCTACCCCATTTGGTCGGCAGCAGGTCTGCTAAACATGGGCGGAAGGCGGCGTTCACTCAAGATCTTTCAGAACAACAACAACAATGCCTGCAGTGTACTTAAAAAGAGCCAAAAAGCCGGAGAATAGATGGGGGGGCGGAGGTGAGCGCTTTGAAGATGTAATGCGGCACTAGACTCGCAGACGTGATGGTTATCGCCAGTGACCACAGCCGAGTGTCAAAGGCAGGTCTAACTGGAAATGAAAGGGTTAACCTGCGTCACGCTCATGGAAAACGTCAAAGCGAAACGGCGTTTCCTCCTCCGCTTTTATGTGAGAAACATAACAGGATGAGAGGGCCTCCGCGCCAACAGTGGCGCCCTCAGAGCACGGCATGCTTGCCCTTCCCCCCCTGGCCCGCGCAGAGCGCTGATCCAGAAGCCTTCAGCCGGGCTAACAGGAAACTCCACGTCCTATGTGGACAACCCACCACCCTGCTGTCTCACCCAGAAAGGCCAACAAAAAAGAAACCTCACAACTCACCACAATAAACAGCTTGGCAGACAGACGTTGTCAAACAAAAGGGCCAAACAGAGAGTTTTCAATTACCAAGCACATGGGGGGGAGCCTAAATATTTAGTCGTGTTTTTAACAAATGTCTGTAACTCAGTTTTACTCTACCCTTGGACCCTTTATTCTCCACACAGTATGTGGTAAAAAACCACCTTCCCAACTTGAATTACATCAGTCTCTCTTAACAGGCGGGTTTGGATAATCTCAGTTAATCACAGAATAGAGTAATAGTGACTGCACTTTGAAGACGATCCCCAAGCGGTTTCGGGGGCGGAGCCGTCACCTTGGTGAGGTAGTCATGGATGTTGAGCGTGGCCAGCTTGGTGAGGTGCCCGTTAAGCCCCAGTGCCATCAAGAAACCGGCGTACTCGTTGGCCAACTCGGCGCTCTTGGGCTTGTTGTATGCAATCCAGGCGGAGTCGATGCGGGAGGCCGGCGCGATCTTCAGGCCGGCCGCCACGCCATTATGGAAGCTCGGCCAGCTGGTCATGTTGGGCGGGACGTCGATGTTGCCGCTATTCAGGTCCACCATGGTGTTGCGGGGTGGGGCCCGGCCTGAGGTTTGGGAAGGCAATGTTGTTTACATTTACAGTATTTAGCAGATGCCCTTAGCCAGAGTGACTTTAAAAGTTTAAAGTTTACTTTAAAAGTACTTTAAGACTCCATGATGAATTTTTCTGATACTGGCTCAATAAAACCCAGGCCAAGAATAACATCTATCTAATACTCTTTTGGGAAAATACAGGTTTTTTTTTTTTTAAGAAAAGAGTTCAGAGTATAATACTAGAAGTGCTAATCCAGATATTTCTGAAAGAGGTAGGTTTTAAGTCGTCGTTAGACGACATTCAATAACTCAGCTGATCGGACATCTAGGGGGAGTTTGTTCCACCAACTAGGTGCCAGAACAGAAGAGCCGAGATGCATGTCTTTCTTGTGCCTTGTACTCGACCAGGCGAGCACTGCTGGAGGATCTGAGAGATCGTGGTGCAGTGCGGGGTGTGACATCTTTTAGGTAGGAAGATGCTGGACCATTTTTGGCTCTGTATGCGAGCATCAGTGTTTTGACTCTGATGCGGGCAGCCACAGGAAGCCAGTGGAAGGAGCGTAACAAAGGAGTGGTGTGGGAGAACTTGGGAAGGCTGAAAACAAGTCAGGCTTCTGTATTCTGAGTTGGAGAGGACGAATGGCACTCAGGGGCAAACCCGCTAGGAGCGAGTTGCAGTAGTCAAGGTGGGAGATGACAAGGGACTGAACAAGTCTTAGGGTAGCCTATGTGGAAAGATATGGACGGATCCCTCTGATATTGAACAGGAGAAACCGACAAGTGAGAAAGATTAGCAATATGTTTGGGGGGGGGGTTAGCCAGTGGGAGCAGGGGAGCATGGCACACTGAGGCCGAGGGGAGGGACAACAGAACAGATGAAACCAAATAAGCTAAACCAACCAGCCCAGCGGGAGCTACCAGCTACTAGGATACCAGGTGGATACCGGAACAATGTGGAAGTGAGACAATGAGAAACCCACATGGATAAATATAGTGTGAATTGAGTTTTTTATATTTTCATTTGCACGAAGGTAAGAAACTGTGCAAGTGAAACAATTAATTGCTCAGATGTTCACAGTCTGGCCCCCACTGGGGGAGGGGGAAGGTTTGTTAGTGCTGAGCCACGCGGGAGACCCGTCTCTAAGCCACACCCCCCTTAAAACTAAGGCTGCAATGTCGGGGGCTCCAGCACATGAGGAGAGGCACAGGCACCCCGGGCCTCCGGATGGATGCCGGCCCACCATCAGGCCAGGGTGTCGGGAGCATTCTCCCTTTAGACTGGAACAGGAGGAAATAAGAGAGCAAAGCAAAAAATAAGCCCTGATTGTAGCCGAGGCCTTTAAGCGAGGAGCCGGCGGCGAGAGAAAGGGGCCGAGCGGCTTTCGTGTGGCGTCCTTCCGAACACGCAGCTCAAGCAAGCCGGGCTCAGTCAGCCGGCCGCGTCTCACGCTCATTAAGCGGGCCCAGAGATGGAGCCTCAGACAACAGCCTCACACCAGCCCCTTGCTAATAATAATAATGACCCTGTATGGATCGCGGCGGGGAGATTCTCTTCCCACCTAGCCCACCTTGCTCTCCATGACACACAGACATATATAGGTGAGAGCGAGCTTGTCACAAGGACGGCAGATCACATGCTAAAGGTCAAAGGTCACCCTGAGTGGCCCGATTGAGATGTAGGGGCAGCGGGGGTTTCACATGGCAAACACAGGCGGGAGTCTGGCGGGGAGGCGGGGCCACATACCGGTCAGGTTCAGCTTGGGCACGGGCAGCGGCTCAGTGGGCACCGGGTGGTAGGAGAAGAGCGTGAAGAGGCCGCGGCCCACCGGCAGGGCCATGGTGCGCTGGCAGAGCTGCAGCAGCCTGTACGGGACGGGGAGCGGCACAGTGAGGAGGAGCCGTGCGCCGCGGCGCTCCGCCAAGCCACTAAGCCGTGAGCCACCCGTCAGGGGGGGGAAGACGGCAGCAGGGCCCGGGGCTCCGCTAGGCGTTCACACTCACAGGCCACGCAAAAAACGTGGGATGTTTATTACGTGAAAGGCACCCCCCGCTGCCCGGAAGGCGACAACCCTCCCTCCCCGTGCTGCGAGTGTGAGGGGATCAGAGCCTCTTACTACTATGCAGGTGAGTCACCCCGCTACAGTGAGTGAGTGATTTAATAAGTACAATCAGCTTTAGACGGGCACAAATGACTGTGCCGACTGCAGGGTGACTCAGTGGTAGGGTGGCGAGCGGCAGACATTCTCAGCAGGCGCGGCTCCCAAAGGTCACGCCCCACGCCAGCCCCGGCTTCAGTTAAACACCGACGTTAAAGGCAGAAACCCGAGTCATCTCCAAGTCCCATCCAGAGGACATCCCCGGGCGCTCACCTAGCTACCCCCTGCTGTGCCACGATGTCACATGGGTTAAATGCAGAGGACACGTTTCATTATTGCGTGCTGTGGTGCGTCAACAATGACGATTAATCACCTTCACCTTCCTTCACTTCATGCAGAAGTAGCGTCTCACTGGGCCTAACGAGGTAATTAGGGGTTTGCAGTTAAAATCGGTCCATGTGCCATCCTCCCGATCAGGGCGAAGGGGGCCCCGGAGCCTGTCCCAGGTTAGTCGTTTCTGGGTCACTTCCGGCCCACACCTGCCCTCCCCCGATGGTTCAAAAGCGCTAGAGAGTCAGAAGATAGTAACTAACTAGCTGGTTAGCGGAACAAGCTAATCTGTCAAAGTCGGCCATCTCCTGATTAAGGGACGCGTTTATTTAATTTAGTGTAGGGACTGTAGCGTAGCGCAGTGTAGAGTAGGGTGGTCTGAGTGCTGCTAAAGGCTGCCACGCAGCCAGCAGAGGGCACCGGGCCGGGGTGGGCGTCTAACTGAACTCACTTGTTCTCCTTCTCCTCGATGTACTCATGGTCGCTGACCTCAGGCAGGTGCGGCACGTTAACGCGCACGGGCCGCGAGCTCTGTAGCAGCCTCCGCACCTCCTGCACGCGCAGGTCCTGGCTCCAGATCAGCGCCGTCACGTCGCCCTCAATGTCACCCATGCCGTCCTCCTCCTCGTCTGCCTCGGCCGCTGCCGGGGCCTCCAGCGACAGCCCCGAGCCCATCGTCTAGCCAGCCAATCACACAGCCAGAGAGGGAGGAGTGGGCGGGGCATCAGGAGAACTCCACACATACCCAACAACCAAATCGCCTGCTTCAAAAATGTTAAGGGACAAACACTAGAAGAGACAGTACTGACGCTCCTCGCTATACAATGCTTCGACATAATATTTTGACATTACAATGCACATTCAGTGGTCAAACTTTGAATTTTCATCCGTTCCCAGGCTAGTAATACGTACAGTTTAGTGTTTTCTTCTGTGTTTAGCCAATATACTCATATTCGACTTACGATATTTTCATCTAGGGGGGGTCAGACAGCATCCCTGGAGCAGCTGGGGCTATGGGCCTTCCTCAAAGTCCCGAGAGTACTATGATTACTGTGGGATTCAAACCCGAGACAAGGGCACAGAGGGGCTTCGAGAAAGAGAGTTTCCATGACGCCCATTGCCCAGAAATAATGATGACCACCAGGAAGGAGGACATCAAGGCGACCGACGGCGACTCACAGATTTGCCCCTGGCCAGCGAGAGACTGTGCGCCTGCTTCGTCAGGTCCTGCCGGCCAATCAGCAAGCAGACGTCCTCTGGCCAATCGGAGCAGGGCTGCTCGCGGCATTGGTAGATGGCATCACGTATTGGGAGGGCCACACCAAAGGGGACCGACTCCAGGTCCTTCAGCGTGAAGCCTAGACAAGCAGCGACCATAGAGGACGGCCGTCATTTAAGTCCAGCACTCGACAATTAGACTTCACAGAAACTGTAGCACTGCTGTGGTGCACCAAAATTCCCGGAATGTCACTTCTGGAGAAAATAAATATACATTATATCCACTGAAATAACAGAAGAATCAAAATACTTCTGCATTTGTTTATAGTTCAAAATTGTGACCATCAGTAAAACCCAAAATTTATTTCTGAGATTTTTCTAAATCTGAAAAAGACTCCCAAACTGACCTCATTACAAGGCAGACAGCGATCTAAGACTTATTTCAGGAAACAGCCCTGTTTAAACAACACAAACCCTCAACAGAGGGCCGCACTCTGTCGGAATGTTCTAGAAGGCAGATGCGAGTTACACAACATGGCCAAGTGAAGTTATTACCTGAGGATGTTAACCAGAGAGCCAGCTTCTCTGCCAAACTGCAGTAATGTGCGCTGGCTTTTATGCCACTTTGTCTGGAACAAGAAATATCTTTATTCAATGCTTTCATCTCATGAGGTTATTAATCCTCAAAGGTCATGTCACATAATAAAAAGACACCACGAGCTTTGTTTTTTCAATCCAACGTGACTAAGCAACATGGAAAAGTGAGCACGGCATCCAGCCAGAAACGGCTAAATAGTGCGGATGGTACGAGCTACAAACAGGGCATCTGTATAAATACCACACAGACGCGTGAGCAAAGGCAAATGCAGGAATCACGCGTCTTTCTGTCACACGCCCGGGGCAGGGCCACACAAAGCATATACCTTTTCCCCGCGTGCTCATTCGGGTTTTTCTTCTGGCCTGTCAAAAGGACGAATAACAGGGGTAATTACGGCATAAACGACACATCACAAACCAGCACGGAGAGTTAATGAAATGTCCAGACCACCCAGGGGAAGGACAGACAGACACTAAGATCTCCTTGATAAACACAAAAATGCTTATTTAAAACATGCTGGCTAAGAATTACAATGAAAGCCAGCAGCCCTGATGAAAATGCTACTCAGGCCCTAAGCCGATGTCCCCAGGCGGCTGCTTTGACAGGAAGTTAATTCAGGGCCGTCAGATGAGCCGAGGGAGGCGGCCAGCGGAATCCCACCCCTACCTGCGGAGACCTTCGTCAGGTATCGGGAGACGTCTGTGGTCACAGAGTTTTCATCACCGACGACATAGAGGGCGAAGCTCTGGGGCAGAGGGGAGGGAGACACTCAAACTCCGGGTCACAACGGCAGCCATTGGCTGAGCTGACAGGCTGCGTTATTGTTATCAGCAGGTGGGAGTCGTTTCCTCAGGGGGAGGGGGGGGGATAATGATGCCCGCCATAAATGTAGAAACCTTTCCGAATCACACGCAGGTTTCCGACTTCAATCCAGTGCCAATTAACCTCAGCGGACAAGGAAAATGTCAACAGCGGCAAGTACTCTGTGCTGGCAGTGCGCTGACTCAATGGACAGGCGGGCTCCAGGGAAGAGGGGGGTCGGCGTTTGTCAGGCCGAGGCACAAACACGATTCCATGCTTCCAAGGGTTTCATTAATTACACGATGCCAACTTTTCTGCAAGCACAGAGATTAAAACTCATTTCCCGAGGCACTCCCGGCTCCGGCCCAGGCAGCCATGACAGGCTCTGCAGCCGTCCAGTCGACGACTATGGCTAACGCCTCCGTCGCTGCTGGAGACAAGGGCCGTGGCGGCCCAGTCCTCAATCACAAGGACCCTGATTAATGCAAAACCCCGAGCGTCTGGACGCAGCGTGGCAGACAGCCTCCGATGGCAGATGACCTTTACCGTGGTGATCATTCAGCTTGGACCTACTCTGGCCATCAAAAGAAGTATTTGGCAAATTTAGCAAATCTAAACCCAGAAAGCAGAACTCCTCTTTCTGAAAACAGAACTGCCAAAAACAACCAATCATCAGCCACTCGGTGACCCTGCTGGATTAAAAATAACAGCCCCCTGAGGCTAAATGAAACACCGACTGGGCAGTAGTCATTTGTTGAGGCTTATTTCGGCTCATACCAGCACCAGTAGTTTGGTTCTCTCGCAGATGCCGGGCAGGTATGGGAAGGGCAACACCTCGTCTCCTCGCAGGCATCTGCTGAGCCACCCGAAGATGCTGGGTGGGTCCTCCAAGAGGAAGGACGGCTTGTTCATCTGCTCTTTCTGAGCTGAAGGGGGAGGGGCGGACAGCTGTCACTCACTGCGTCGCCATGACCACCAACAACCATTCAGATACAGTCTATCAGAACCTAGTGACATATTGTTTAATAAGGTAATACAGCCACGCTGGGCAGGCTTTAAACCCCATCTCACTTACAGGCGGGTGATTCTTGTTACACAGATTACACTCCCCAGATTTTACATCCCCAAAATCCCAAGTCCCCCCACCTCGAGGAGTCCTCAAGAAGAATACAGGATTGCGAAGGCGGCTCTGGAGGCCCTGAGCCCAGGCATGCCCTTCAGAACCTCAAATCCCCCCCCCTCCCAGCAAAAGGCGTCACGGTGCCACGTGGAATTCCGCCGGTGTGGTCAGGAAAGCCCCGCTCTGGCCCCGGGGTCACTATCGACGGAAGCCTCACCGGGGTCGATGGAGCAGGTCTCCTTGAAGGTCTTGATGAATGAGGGATAATCACGCCAGTAGTGATCGATGTATTCCTCTAACTGCAGGTCCCTGTTAAAGACAGTTAAACAATTAAAATCGCCAGATTAACAGCCCACTCTCCAGCAATTAGCAACAGATTAACGGCCCACTCTCCAGGAATCTCCGCTGCCGGCCGTGATCGATACGCCCGCATAGATGCGTATGGGCGCTGGCTAACCTAGAGGGCCGCTTGCGGAGCGCGGTGCGCCCCTGACAGGGGCCCGGGAGTGAGAGTGAGTGGCTTCACCGGCATGGCTGATAATGTATCCAGAGCATGACCCTGGTTCCTGTTAGCATTGCTGCTAGGCCCGCCGATGCGTTTGGGCTTTGCCATTTCAAAGGGCCACTCTGCTCATTCTGAGTGGCATCAATCCGCACTATTTTTCACTCGGCTTTCCACAGTCATGTGCATCTGAAATCAGATCTCTTTTGGTCGCTTTCATTTCCCCACAAGAGCCTTTTGGGGGAACCCATATGTTTGAAAGTTTGAGACTAGAGAGCAAATTTCGAATTTACAGTGTGGTTCCTCTCATGCACTGACCGCAAGGATTTTCCCAGCATGCAGTGCTGTGGCAGAAGAGCCCCCCCCAGTGCCCGCCTTACCGGGCGAGCTGCTGCAGCAGCACCACCAGCTGGCGGGCCCCCTTCCTCATCAGCTCGTCCAGCTTCAGGTCCTCGTAGACCAGGTGCAGCACGAAGAAAACCGCGGGGGCGTGGCTAAAGAGTGGGGCAGCGGCATCCAGGCAGGGCGGGGCCGAGGGCTCGCCCGCAGGGCGCGGCGCCACCAGCAGAGGCTCCAAGTGCAGCACGCCACCCAACCTCCGCGACTCCACCTGCCGGTGGTAGTCGGAGCCCAGCTGATACTCCCAGTCCTGGGGGAGGAGAGGCCTGTTAAGGGGGGCATTTCGGAGACTGGGAATCACACAGACACTGAGAGCTGAATGAAGGACCTCAGACACAGCCCAGTGCCAGACACTCTGGGGTTGCATTCACTGCGGGGTTAGCGTTAGGGTTTCTGGGGGGTTTAAGACTCTCAGGCACCACAGCAATTGTGGGTGGAGGTTGAGCCCCCCACCCCCACCCCCCCGCCAGCAATGGCGGTGAGCTGTGCTCGCCTACACTACACAGCGAAACCCAGGCCATATAACCGGTTTGAAGAGGAAAGAAAAAAAAGACGGTAAGCACATTGGAAAAGGGTAAAGAAATGGAAAAAAAAGCCAGTCGTGAAACACCCACTCGGCACGTCTGCACCAAGCCGGCAAGAGTGTTCTCACAGCCCAGGAGGTCAGCTGGCATAATTAAAATGGAGACACGCCCACACCCGTCTGCAGAGATGCAGGAAGGAGGAGCTTACCTCATCAGAGCCCATCTCTGAGGTCCTGGCCTTCTTGGGTGCGATGACCGGTGAGAGAGGAACCTCGAAATCCAGCTGCAAAAAGCATCCATCCAGGTCAGGAACATCTCACCTGGCATATAATGCCAGTGTTTATCAAACACACATGTAGGAGAACCCAGTGAGCAGAGAGGCTTGATGTGGAGGTGAACCCGGAGTGTAGAGGAACAGGGCGTGGAGGAGAACCCCGTGTTTGGAAAACCCTGGCTGGAGGAACGGAGGTCTGGTTGGGACAGACACTGTGACTGCACCTACTGCCTGCAATTTCTCCATCAAACTAATTCTAAAAATAGTCTTTGGTTTTTAATTCTATCTAGAGAAATCAAAATAACTCACTGCCACTACCACTCAGTGGCAAACCTGCCTGTTAAAACGTGTTACACTAAAATAGCGACATTCATTTTTGTCGCCAACTCAGGGGGAACTCGGGGATTCCCCCTGAGAGGAGGAAAGCCCAGACTCCGCCACACGGGGGCAGCATGGTGCAGTACACTGAAAGCCCCAGTCCCGGGAGGCACTAACGTTGCGGGTCCAAGACAGGCGCTCGGTGCTGTAGCCCATGAGCGTCATGATGCAGGTGACAAACAGGTTCCACTCGGTGTGCGAGCTGGGCCTGCCTGGGGCATTGTAGATGTTGTACCACTTGGTGAGGACCTTCATGGCTGTCTCCTTGGGCAGGATGAACCTGATGGCCTGCAGGCACTTCTTCACTGTAGGAAAGGGGGGGGGCACAATGTCAGAGCCAGGAGGACACAATTACGGGCATCCGGCCATGATCAGGCAGTCGCCATGGCAATTAAGGGACGTCGGCTGGCGAGTGAAACCACAAAAGGTCAAGCTTGAGCCGTTTAAATACCGCCTCATTAAACTTACGATTCCACGCCTCGCTGATTTCAGGCCGGCTAACCCGGAGAAACCTGACCGCAAATGGGTACGGACCCGGGTTCCAGAGGACACACTGTGAATGCGAGAACAGCAAAGCTCTTTGGGAATGGAATAAGCCAGTGTTTTACCCTAACACAACTTTACATTGCATTCACATTTTATTTATTTAACTTATCCAAAGCAACATAAAACTGAGTTGCCTGGACAGGCCAATCCCTGGAGCTATTGGGGGCTAAGAGCCTTGCTCAAAGATCCAAACCATGAAATCACTCCGCTGACCGTGCGATCTGAACCAGCAACCTTCTGCTGGGCGAAGGGACCGGACCCGCTGAGCCACACACCACTCCCATAGAGGTCAGTCTCACCGACACCATTAAAGCTCTTGCTTAAGGTGCTTCCTGATTAACCAGATGAACTGGCTTGCTGCTGGCTGAATATCGGTTATGGCGAGCTCCCCCCACCCTGAAACTGCACGTCGACTGCGGACAGCAGCTCCATAACCCTCCTGTGAAAGTGAGAACTCCCGGGAAGACTTCTCCTATCTCAGACACCTCATTTGAGCGCCCCCTAGCGCTCATACGACGTCAAACTCCAGTCCAGACTGCCAGCTCTGGCTACGTAACTATCTAAGTTAATTAAAGATTGATTAACTAAGGATCTGCTTCTAGGAAATAAAGATGACGTTTGCGGTCTCACATTGTTCAAATTATTGTTTCGAAATTGCTAACCAACCCCCTGGGTCAACCCCATTCATAATTATCCATTAGCTTAGCAGCAGCTTTTAGGTACCTTGCTAAAAGGAAGAGCAAGACCCCTCCTGGGATTTGGGACAGACATCAAATATCAAATTCATCACTCACTGTAAAATATTTATTTTTTATTTAATGAAAAATATCAGAAGGCCGAAATAAAAATTGCCGGGGGAAACGAATCGAGGACGAGCAGTTTAATACATCACTGATTTCTGAAAAATGCTGCAAAGGTGTAGCAGCAGCAATGCACCCCAACGGCACAAATCAACAGTGTTAGTGCAGTAAAAACATTATGTGCCCAGTAAGAACGAGATCTGGACCGAAACCTAGAATATAACGTCCCTGATTAGATGATGGTGCAAACCGTAGGATCCCAAGATTCAAAACAGAAGCTCTGGGCTGGCGTGTGGCCAACGTGTGGCCTGCAGAGCGAGATGGCGAGCCATTACGCCTCACGTGGGGGCGGGGTGCCCTGAGGCTCTAATATCATCATGCCCCGCAGGCCCCCTGTGGCAGAACCCAACTAACGGACCTGTCTCTCACACCCCCCCACTCCCAAACAGGAGATATGATGTAGTGGGAATTAAATGCAATAAACAAATGCAGAGCAAACAAAGCACCCACAGGCTAACTGCACACTGTAACTGCAATCTGCGTTTGCTGGGCTGGCTTGATCATTTCCCACATCTGCCCCCCTTCCTCACTCCCCAACAGTGGGGGTGGGACCACACAGCTAATACGGTAACTGAGGCACCAGCCCGGGGGGTGGTTAAGGGGTCAGTCTGCCAGTGTCCCCCGGGGCTCCATGCGCCTACAGATGCACTACAGACAGCCTTGGATGTGGGGGATCCAATGGGAAAAGCAGAAAGGCTGGACGGGCTTTCTGAACGAGAGTGGAACAGAAGAGGCCCTCCCCTCTGCTGTCACATGACTAAATGTCACATGGCAGTATTGGGACATAAGAGTGGACCTCACCCAGCTCTGATGTGGCAATCTCCGGGACAGCGATGCGCTGCATTGTACCATTACTCAGCTCCTAAGGGGACAGAGACATTGTCAAAATCCAGGGCAGGAACGGCGCCGAGCCCAACTGCGCATCCTGAAATCACTCGAAGAAACCAGTAAGACCAGTCAGAAAAAAACAAGAGTGAGTGTCAGTGGTGCCCCCTCTCCAGGCCGCCTGAAGTCACTCACCAGGGTGACCCTGTTGTGGACAGGATCCCGAAGGGTGTGGACGTATGGCGCCACCTGCTGGAAGGTACAGTCATCGAGCCAGGACCAGGAGGACTCGGGATGCTTGGTGGAGCCTCGCAGCTCAGACACGGGAGACGGCATGACCACCTACGAATGATTATTCTGTCATTTTCTGCACAGGCACCCAAATCGACGTCAGCGCTGTCTAAAAATAATCACAGTTCTGTGAGTGACGCAAACCAAATCACCACAGGAATCCATGTTTCCCAGTAGGATCGGACAGAATGCTAATGAAGAGGACAGGAGCAGACTTCCGGATCTTTGCCCCTCCGACGGGGCACTAACGGGCACCCTCACCTCGTCAAGGCAGCTCATGTGGCGCCCGGTGGCCTTGGCAGGGGTGCTGATGCCCTCCACGGAGGTACCAGGGTGGGCCATGGTAGCCGTCATACCCAGAGAGGGAGCCAGGAGCCCCGATACGAACACCTTGCTCACCTGAAGGACGGGACAGCGGGACAATATTAAGACAGCCTCCCTTCGTCGCTGAGAGCTCTCGCCAGGACGGCTGGGCAGGATAAAGCCAGCAGACGCAGGTTCCAGGCCTGAGACACGTACCCTGGAGACACCAGTGTATAAGACCAGACATCCGCTGGGCTCCAAAATCAGCATGGCATCTATGCTCTAGGGGAGAGAAAACAGCCATTAACATTCATTTCCACAGACAACACAAGCTGAAAAAATATCCATCCATTCATGGGCGGCATGAGACATTACACATTCTTACCTCTAGGGGGGCCGCGTCTCTGGCCGGGATGGTGGCGGCAGCGACGAATATCAGCTGGGAGAGGTCGTTGCTCTCGATGAACTTCACACACCTGCCAGAAAAGCCACGGACACCGTGAGCACCTCCAGTCTGACGGGATCAAGCAGACGCCAGGCGGCTGAGAGCATGGAGGGAGGCGGGGGGGGGGAGGGGATGGTAAGGCACGAAGGAACGGGATGGGAGCGAGGGGGAGAGAAAGGAAAGCAGCAGGAGAGCAGAGGTGCTGGGAGAGCAGTGCAGGAAGCGTGGGGAGAGGATAAGAGCTGGGAGAAGCGGCCGGCAGCTGGTGCACCTGAGTTGCTGGCTGGACTCCACCAGGAAGCAGAGGAACTTATTCTCGCACAGGTCTGATGTGATGAAGACCTTAGCGGCCTGGCAGCTCTTCTCCCTAGGGGGCAACGATCAGAGCAGCTCACCCTATAGCCGCGTCCGGCGATTTGCGAAAAGCCGTAGACATTTAAATCATCTGAAGCTGAAGCAGGGGCGCTTTGGCCCGGTACCTGGGGGACGAGTCGCTCCTACCCCCCGGGGGCGCCTCCGCCCACAGCTGCTCGATGCACAGCTCGGGGACCAGAGGCTCCGCTTCGGGCGCCACGCCCGACTCGTTCAGCGTGCTGTTGGGCGACGCCAGCAGGCTGTGCGCTCGCGCGGACGGAGAGTGGCACGTCATGAAGCGCTGGGTGCCGAAGAACGAGGGTGCTGCCGCGCTGGGGGAGTGGGCCCGGCTGTTGTACCATTAAACCAAAGAGGTTAAAAGTCTGTCAGCTGGACAGAGTATCTGGGTGCTCAGAACCAAGGAGCATACTTGGTACCTCAAACTGTTACGCAAATGCTAACACTTACACCAGCAGTAAGGCTAGTGCTAACAGTAAAGCTAAGAGTAAGGGTAGGGAAAGGGGTACTTGCAAAAAGTACCTTGGAACGGCTGTCAAAGTCGGATCTCCGACTGGGATACCCAGGCTAATTTCATGTACCCCAACTTCACCACGACGCAAACGCTATGAGGTCAGACAACAAGGCAGCTTCCACAGTAGAAAACGCCGTGAATGATAAGTTATCAAGTGACTTAAAAGTGAATTGCCTAATGGTACGAAATGTGCTATACAGATAAACTTGCTTTGCTTTACATCTGCCTTCTGCTGGTCTGGTGGAATATCACTGCTGTATGGATGCACCGACCGTGACCATTGGCATCTACCGACAGATGTAGCATCGATACAAGTTTCCACAGCCCAAAAGTGCATGTGGAAAAGTGAAGTATGAACTACTCATAAGGGTAACTATTAGGCTAAGGGTGGCAGAACGGCTAATGCTAATGGTAACAGTAAGGCTAAGGCTAGCAGAAAGGCTAATGCTAATGGTAACAGTAAGGCTAATGCTAATGGTAACAGTAAGGCTAACACTACAGGTAACGGTAAGGCTAAGGGTGGCAGTAAGGCTAATGCTAACAGAAACAGTAAGGCTAACACTAAGGGTGACAGTAAGGCTAAGGGTGCCAGTAAGGCTAATGGTAATGCTAAGGCTAAGGGTGACAGTAAGGCTAATGGTAATGCTAAGGCTAAGGGTGACAGTAAAGCTAATGCTAACAGAAACAGTAAGGCTAATGATAATGCTAAGGCTCAGGGTGGCAGTAAGGCTAATGCTAACAGAAACAGTAAGGCTAATGGTAATGCTAAGACAAAGGGTGGCAGTAAGGCTAATGCTAACGGAAACAGTAAGGCTAACACTAAGGGTGACGGTAAGGCTAAGGGTGGCAGTAAGGCTAATGCTAACAGAAACAGTAAGACTAATGGTAATGCTAAGGCTAAAGGTGGCAGTAAGGCTAATGCTAACGGAAACA
>JAODKK010000060.1:2656485-2666945 GCA_026774405.1 Petrocephalus microphthalmus | reverse complement strand
TAGGAGATATTGTTGTCTATGCAAAGTACAGTAAAAGGTAATAACGATGCCTTGTTTTTATTGGTCAAACTGTGGACCCTATGTGCCAATTGGCTCAGTGGTGCTGAATATGCACTTTCATAGACCAAGCTTACAGGGTATGGAACAGTTAGGGGCGTTTCCTGATTGCAATGATTAATGTCTGCGTTGACCAATACCTGATAACTTGCACAAAGATGGAACAGTTCGTTATGGTGATTAACTGAATCGTAATGCAGCATTTCCAAAATGTTCTGGATATTTTCCAAGCCAGATATGAGCCCCCGCAATCCTAACTTCAGAAGGGGAGCTATTGCACCTGTGGAATTCTGTACGATGACATACGTCCTGCTCTGTGAAAGGTGGGGACTGGCCCCCGCTTCACTTTCAGAGCACCATGTGGAAGAAACTGCTTACAAAAACTGCAGCTGTCTGCTGCATGCATATCAGCTTCAGAAATCTGTGCCTGAGGCAGCTGATAATTACCTACCTAAGCAAATATAAAGTCCAGCAAACACGAGCCTCCAGAAAGAGTCTGGTCTGTTTTTTTAAATTGGCTTTACATTTTGAGCAAGAGCGTCTAGACCTATGGTTTCATAGTTAGATGTGATGCAATGGTAGCTTGGGTGAGCTTGGCTGCATATCATAGAGCAGGGGTGTCAAACTCCAGTCCTGGAGGGCTGGTGCCCTGTGTAGTTTAGTTCTTTCCCTGTTCCACCACAAAGCTGAAGAGCTGGGTGGTAATTAGCACAAGGGGCTGGAAGGAGTTGAATGAGGTGTGTTAAATGATTGTTAACCCAAAAATATGCAGGGCTCAGGCCGTCCAGGACTGGAGTTTGACACACCTGTCATAGAGGATTGAATTAAAAATGCAATTTATTTCCAAGTGGACTGTGTGCTGTGGTATGCTGGTAACATCAGTGATGTGAGTCAGCACAATTGGTGTATGCAGACCAATTGCACCATTGTGGCAACACTTGTATTGTTGGCTAACTCTTTGGTAGAGGCGGTCTTCGGCCATGCTAGCCTTCCATACACCCATGGCTGTACCTACCACCCAGGACCTGAAGTCCTCAGCATTTCGTCTGCAGTAACCACGATCCATTGCGCGGCACGCCTACGAAGGGCTAACACCTATTCCCTCTGTGTATTATCTCGGCTACGGCCCTGCGTACACCTTAAAAGGGAGGCACTTTTTTGCAAAAGCTTTTCTTTTTTTCATGGCCTCCAGTCTGGTTGTTATGTGCTCAGTTGAACAGAAGGTGGGAGTACCTCTGCAGATGGGGGGCACATGCAGAAAGGCAGTGGCCGCCTGCCGTGACAAGAAAGCAGAACACAAAAAAACCTCTTCCTTATTGACTCTGAGATGTTATGGGTGTGGGGGGGGGTGAACTAAATGAGCCTAAAGTAGTAATAATGCCACTAATATTAGTTAGCTTAGTTCTCTGGTCCATTATTTTAAACTGCTCTAGAAAAAAGGACCAATTTGCTGTGAATTTTGCAGGAACTGCTGTTACAAAACCGCAGGATGTGTGTCCAGCCTGAATGGCTGACCGGTGCCTCTGATCAGTACCAGCACGTCATATCTCAGTACTGCATGTGATGTATACACCCATTACCAACCACCTCCGCCATATTTGCCTACTCAGACGACTCTGCCCTTTTCAGACACACAGCCTGAATAACGAGGACAATGACAGCCATCAACGGTCCTCGAGACAAGTGAGTTAATTTCACTTTTTATATTTCTGAAGAAAGATTTTTTTTGTTGATTCCTAGAAATTCTTTAAAGGTGCTATTCAGTGTTATGGTACTTTATATTTTGTAGGTACTATGCTGTTTGGATTATATTTTTCATCCTCGGCTTGGGAACTCTCCTACCATGGAACTTCTTCATGACAGCAACTATGGTAATTTTTGGCTGTTCATACACTTTCCCATCTGGGTGAGACAGCTGCTGTAAAAATGGCAAATATGCCCATGTTATAGTCATGTGTACCAATGTCCAATCAATAGCGATGCCGTTGATGTACTGTACTTACCATGGCATGGGAAAGGAGAACCTTAGCCGATGAAAGGCGTTGACAGCCTGGCATGGGGTCGGGATGAGCAGTAATAAATTGGAGATGCACCCTTTAGTCTGGACCCTGGAGACAAAATGCATCCTCTTTGTCCCCTCAGTACTTTACTTCTCGGTTGGAATTTACCGATTACATGAAAGTCAATGGGAATAACATGACAGTCAATGGGACTGACACCCGCAATATCCTGGAGTCTACGTTCAACAACATGATGACGCTGTGCGCCATGGTGCCCCTGCTCATCTTCACCTGCCTCAACTCCTTCATTCACCAGAAGTGAGTCTCTGAAATGTCCCATGACTTAATAAGAAACTAGCACTGTCACACACAGGTATACAAGACTGGATAAAATTGTGTTAAAGGCATGAGGTTTTTAATTGGACTTCTTACTGAATACAGTCGATGTAGAGAAGTATTAAGTCATACTGCACTCAGAATAAAACTGGGAGCCCTGACTAAGCTACATACCAAACAAAGCTCTCTTTAGCTTGTGAGTTATTCACAGGGCAGTATCCAGGGAGAGCATATTCATAATCATTCTTAAGCACATTTAATTTGGATAGCCCTAGAAGTGTTAACCAGCGATTCTCTGTTCCCAGGATTCCCCAGAAGGTGAGGATTCTGGGAGGTTTGACTGCCATTCTCGTCGTGTTCCTGTTGACGGCCATAATGGTGAAGGTCGAGATATCCCCACTGCCCTTCTACGTGGTCACAATGATTAAAATCATCTGCATCAACTGTGAGTGTCGATCTTCGCCACCCCAGCTTTGCGTGCTACAAGCCACCCGCCATAGCCTTAAATTAGCTTCATATTTTGAGAAAGTCAGAGCTTCCCATGGTTTTTTAGCTTTCCTGCTACAGTGGAGGTCATTTTGGCTTCAAAGAAGAACAGCTTTGATGTATATATTGAGCTTCTTCTTGGTCAGAAGCTTTGATGGGGGAGGGGGTTTGTTGCGATGTCTCCATGACCCTGTCGCCTTTCGGGCCATTTCTGGAATGTGAGAATGTTTCTGCAACTCTGACCCATGACACCTCCACCCCACGACCTAGCATCCGGGGCCATGCTGCAGGGGAGCCTGTTTGGCCTTGCAGGGATGCTGCCTGCCTCCTACACCACGCCCATCATGAGCGGACAGGGCCTGGCTGGAACCTTTGCTGCCTTCTCCATGATCTGCACCCTCCTTAGTACGTTTGCAGTCACGTCATCTCATTTAGATGTTTGTTTGGATGATGAAGTACCAGCCTAAAGAACAATGAAACAAGGGCACCCACCCACAAGTCCCCCCATAGAGCAGGACTGTAAACAGCACTTCATATGTCTTCCAGCTGGCTCGGAACTTCAGGACAGTGCCTTCTGGTACTTCATCACAGCATGTGTGGTCATTCTCCTGGCCATCGCCTCATACTCTGCACTGCCAAAAATGGTAAGAATGTGTCCCCCTGCGTGGCAGTCGCTTATGTAAAATGGAGCCAGGAGAGGATTCTGAGAGGATTGTATTGGTACTGTGAACCAAATATGGTGTTGTGCAATGAGTATTCCCGACAGCTCATGAACTATGAGAGATACTCCACAGAGTGTTCCATTTGGCATGGAGGGAAAAAGTCCAGCGTAATCCTTTTGTGTTTCAAAACACAAGTGGCGGGTCTTTCTGTATCCTCAACTTTTGTATTGAACACTGCAGAATCGTAATGTATCCCCTCACCTTCTTGAAGGAGTTTTTCCAGTATCATGTGGAGAGTAACAGGAAGGAGTCTGACAGCGACGGGGAGAACAAGATGGATCTGCTGACAAAAGGTAACCCCTACAGGGAACAAGAAAAGCCATTTCCTGTCTATTGATTAACCTTTCCTGAATTCTTATTCTTCCTTACGTATTTCTTTCTTACGTATTTAATAAGAAATAAGTTGTTCCACGTATTTGTTTTTTCCCATTATTCAGATCTACATATTAATTGCTCATCGAGCCTTTGGTGAGTTAGAATGTAAATATATGGACTGCCCAATGCAGCTTTAAGAGCCACTTACATGAAGGCATTGTGTTGGCCGTGTGTGTTTTCACAGAGGACCCAGTTTTGAGTCTCGCGGATGGGGAGGCCAACCCAAAGTCCTCTGTCTACACCATCTTCCGAAAGGTAGAGTGGCACTCTTCTGGAAGTTACCAAGGCCTGTGATTCACCTGTAAGCTCTGTGATAGGGCGCGATTGTGACTGGTGACCAATTCCTCGGCCTGCAGATCTGGGTGATGGCTCTCTCTGTGTGTTTCATCTTCACCATCACCATCGGTATCTTCCCTGCCATCACAGTGGACGCCAAGACCAGCGCGGCCCACAACGACACATGGAGTGAGTCCTGCTGCCACGTCACACCTGACTTTCAGCATAAGCAATTCCAGAAAGGGGAATATAACATCGGAATGTAAAGTTCCCGACTTTAGCCTTACCGCATTGTCTTGCACATCTCCATAGACAAATACTTCATCCCAGTGTCGTGCTTCCTCATCTTCAATCTGATGGACTGGGCAGGGAGAAGTCTCACCGCGGTGTGCATGTGGGTAAGGCCTGCTCCACCCCATCAAAGACCGTCATGCCAGCTAACAGTGTAGTATTAAAGTAACAACTGCATTCAGAGCAGCTTTGCTACATGGCAGCTGCAGGAACACTGGTGGTTTCCGGTCTGCACTGCATTCATTGTCGATTGCGCAAAGGTTCCAGAACATGAAATCCGTTCTACAAAAACAAAGTTTGGACAGAATCTACCAAAATTTCCCAGTGCATTGCCAAATCGGGGAGACTGTACATTTGAGCCACACAGGCCGGGCAACATAGTGGGGGGTGCTGGGACACATATGAAAATCAGAATGGGCTAAAGTTTGTCTGTCTTTGCTCTTGGATACATGTGCACATGTGTGTGTGATTCATAAACCAGAAGAACTATGATTCATCGGAGGCTTCTTTCCAGTGTGCCTCTCCCTCTGGCTCCCCATCCTTCTAAAGACTCCCATGTGTGTAGTAATCAGTAACACAACTCACATGAAACACTCTACCCTGCACCCACCCCCGTTGTCATGGCAACAATTCCACACACATTATTCATGTGGAAAAATGCTACTGCTGTGATCCTGTTTGGTTTAAAAAGGCTCACTTTATGCATGCGATAAATTAATTTTAAAGCTAACACCAGCACGTTATATATTGTTAATTGAATTTGGCGGGGGGTGGGGGGGGCAGCTCTCAGCTGCGGGCCTTACTTGCTTTCCTCATGACCCGTTCCACAGCCTGGGAAAGGCAGCATCTGGCTGCCCATCTTCGTGCTGGCCAGGCTGGTCTTCGTGCCTCTCTTTATGCTCTGCAACATCCAACCCAGAAGCTACCTGCCCGTCTGGTTCGAGCACGACGCCTGGTACATCATCTTCATGATCATCTTTGCTTTCACCAATGGCTACCTGGCCAGCCTCTGCATGTGCTTTGGGCCCAAGTAAGTAAGACCACACTCAATCGACCCTCTAAGCTGCTCCATCTTCATAGACTTATTACTTTTTTTGACTCCCAAAGAACTAGGAAACAGCCAGTAATTGTAAATTACTCTAGAAAAATGTGACTTCCAAAAGCATAAATGATCATTTCACTGGACAAGCCACTATGTCTGTTAATATCCCAGCAAAGGCTAACAGCTTATGGATAGTTTCACAATGTCATGTAATTTTGGTTTCCCCTCAGGAAAGTGTCATCGCATGAAGCAGAGACGGCTGGAGCCATAATGGTGTTCTTCCTGTCCCTGGGCTTGGCTCTGGGAGCGGCTTTCTCCTTTGCCTTCAGAAACATAATCTAAACCAGCAAATGCAGCCCGGAAGCTCTCGATTTTTGCAGAATCGGATTCATATCAATTGGATCGTCCTCTGACTGAGGAGAGATGTTATTGAGTTTGGATTTTAGACTCAGACGGTCAAGAAATATGGGACTGATGTGAACACAGCCATCGCCATGACGACTCATGTTCCAGTGCCTTAGATTTGACAGATTTCTTTTTTGTTGTCAGCAAAAACATATTAACACATTACAATGGAAGGTATATGATATGGAACTCATAATATGTGATTATCTCCCTGGCAAAAGGGAGATGCCAGTCAACCATTTCCTCCTCTTGGAAAATTGTAAACTCAGCGGGGCTGCTTTAACTGACTCTCCCCGGTGTTTATTGTTGTTGGGAAAGCGTGATGGTAATACGGTGGACGTCAGCAAAGACTTCTTACGGGTGATACCTTGTGCTCAGGAAAGCTGTCTTTACTCTGTAGGTGGGCTGACTGGATTTCATGTTTTCTTGCATGAAACTTTGTATGAGTTTTCTGAGCTAATAGGAAATTCTGTTTATGCGAGTCAAGTAGATGTTCGTTAAATTTGTGTATCTCATTTTGTTTTAAGATCAGCTAATCTGCACAGCCTTAGATATCATCATTAGTAATATAATGCAATGCAATGTTTTAGAGAGTTCCTGGCCTTCCAGTGTCTCATGTTTGTGATGTCAAATACTGTTGCATTAAACATTTGTATGTATTTAGTCACTTGTAGACAGTCACATAACAAAATTAAAATTTTTTAAACTATTCATTATGAGGAGTGAGTCACTGCACTTTTTTTTAGTATACCGCCCCTTTTATTTTTTTGCTTAGGTATACAGTATATGGTTATTTTGTCTATAAATTTCAGTTTCTGAGTTAATACTTATTTGCAAATTGTTCTGCCACATGGGACTATGTGAGGCTAATATCTTTGGTATGAGATGGTTTCAGATAATTAGGTAATCTGTTGGCATTCACTAGTCAACCAAGCGAAACTATATTCATATGTTTAGATGTTATCACAGTTTAATTCTAGGGAATATTTTAGAAAAGCTCTATAAATCAGTTTCAAAATCAAAATATTGAAAGTTAATGTCTGGAATTGGCATGATCCAGTGATTTAAAACTCTTTACTGAACACTTTTCACAATCAGACAACTAATATCACACACAGCTAAAAGCGGCATCTCTAATGATCCTGCTGCGTGCCTCTGTGGGTGTCCTGTGTTGGAATGGCAAGCAGGGTGTCTTTGGTCTTGGGCCCCGTACTTCCTGGCATATACTCCACGATCTCTGTGACCCTCCACTGGAGAAGCGGTTAGGAGGTGGATGGATGGACCAAGCAGACCCTTAATACCAAGGGAGTATGTCAAAATAAATTATTTGCTTACATCACTGAGAGGGAAGTAAAAACATGAGCTGTGAAAGTTTATCAGTCTGATATTAAAATCACTTTTAGAAGATGCAACATGGCTCCTCTTTAGCATTAAAATAAATGCAATAAATGTTACTATAGATATGCTGGTCATTTGGTCATTGCTTGTTTCACCTTTGATTACAGGTGGGAAGTAATGAAATGAACATGGATTAAGTTATGTTCAAATTAATTAAATGGAGCAATAGAAAGAAAGTCTTAAATATCAACATTAATTTACGGGTGCTGTTTGTGATGGAATATTTTTTATTTACAATGAACTTGTAAACAATGGTGGGAGAACATTCACTGTATTGTTATGCTTTCACGCTTGTTATATTACATTGATATAATTGTCTTTCTGTTTTACTGTTAAAGTTCAAATGCACTTTCTACACTGGTATAAGCTTGATTTTGCAATTAAAAGCTATAAAGGTAACACTTTACTTGAAGGGGAATAAATAATTAGTAATAACTGAGTTTCTACTGAAGTATAAATCATGAACAAGTATAGTCGCTACTTGAGATAAAAGATTCAATAATGAGTCACGATTCATTAATGATGAATTAACATGAGATCAGTATGTAACTATTACTAATAATTAATCAATCAATTAATTGGTTGGTTGATTGATTGATTAATTAACATACAAGTAACAGCACAATACTATATTATTTGTGCAACATCAAGTAAAGTGTTACTACAACTATTTTATTTTACTACTTTACCAGTCTGATTACACAAAAATCTATTTTTTAATAAATCAAACAGGATCCATTGTTAATTGGCCTGAATTTTACACTCCTATGTGTCACGTCCCGCATTTAGGCCTATATGCAGTTACTGTGTCATTTCTCATTGTTATTACAAAAATCTGGCACGATGGCAGATAAGCCAATATGTTTTAAAGGTAAATTGCTAATGGTTTTGTTTTGTCCCTGGATGCGCAGCTTTCACTTCGCTGAAGTTACTGTCTGGATTGTTGGCTTTTGCTTCCTCTCCTGATGACTGTGACACTGACAAGCTCGTCACACTGCGGTGTGCCAGTTTCATTACTGGATATAAATATATTTTCTTTACAAACGCCAAACAATTTTATGCCATCAGCTTACCGCTCATAATTTATGTGGCAAAAAAGCCATAAAATTACTTGTATTCATATAAGGATACATCAGTCATTAAAACCATAAACATAATGGGGATCACAAGATGCAGTGGCGTTAGCATGCTAACAAAAACTAAGTCGATATCTATGGAAACAGACAAACAGAAACACTAGTAATTTTAGTGTTAGTCTTCAGTTTTATAACATAACCTCCACACACTTTGGCACTGTTGAGGGTCTTCGCAGTGACATTTGTGGGATCCAGATCCAGTGGGATCTAGAAAGACCTTTGTCCAGAGGTGGTGAACCGGGTGGCATTGATGTTTAAGTTTCCATTTGAGTCGATCAAGGCTGATGAGGTTTTCGCATTGGAGTCAAAACAGGCGATGGCAGGTGATGCGAGTTGCCTGTGGGTTATGTGGAGAGTAGCGTGGGAGCGGTCCCATGGCCATAGACCATGAGAGGGACACTGGAAGACGATGCCCAGGCTGCCCACGATGGCGGCAGAGCCGGTTTGTGACTTGTCACTGTTGCTCTTCTTGGGTAGGTGGAGTGCTGCCCAGCTGCATGGGTGTGAGTCTGTCAGAAACGGCTGGAGTGGAGATGGGAGCCAGAGAAGGAGATGCTGGAGACCAAGGGAGGCTGAGGCACAGGGCAGGTCTGAGACAGCGGTGTTATCTGAGCAGGTTTTCCAGATGAATTGAGAGCCGGGTGATTCCAAAGAGAGAGCGCGACCTCAGCTGGCAGGGTTTCGTTGTGTCGATATAGAGATTGCGCTGCATGAGGAAACCACGACAGTGATTGGGCAAACCGTCGTACGGATGCAGAGGTAGGAAGTGGCAGGACAAACCAGGAACTGGGGCGGCTGCGGCGGGGGGAGGGCGCTGGCCCGAGGAGTTGTTGCTGGGGCTGCACGGGCTGTATGGGGCGCTGTCGGATCCTCCAGGAAAGCCGGGGTGTCACGAAGCTCTGCTGGATCCACGAGAAGTGAAGAAATTTGTAATGTGAGCACCTCAGGACCCGGGGATCCAAATGACGAGCAGACAGGTACTCAAGGTGAAAGGTAGTAGTCAGAGGTACCTGCAGGGATCAGAAAGGCAGGAAGCCTCTGCTGGGGGCACAGGGTAGGACAGGGGCACAGGCAGGCACACAGGCTGGCATGGGAGAGCAAAGTCATACAGAGACCAGGTAAACAATTCTGTATTTTAACATTAGAATCAGAAACATTCAAATCGAAAGCATTAATATTTCCATACAGATCGGTACATGCTCATTAAAAAGCGGTGCTTGTGACCTGTTCCGCCTGCACTTTACTTCCTTTAGTATTACGCTATTCATTCCTCATTTACCCTGAAGTGTGAAACATTTCTTGCAATAGCGACGACTAAGAGGATATCTACTGCTGCCAATTTACTGTTTCAAGCCTTGTTTGACCAATAAAAGAAAATTAGTTTTTTTATTTTTGCTTGTATGAAAAGTTGTATATGAAACTCATGCTTCATTTAGATTATAAACTCATTTTTCTGAAATTTTATGTCACCTGGTTCTGTTCAACCAAGCAAAACTGTACCCATATGTACAGTACAGTGATGTTTCATTTTAAACTTTTTCACAGTCTGATTCCAGGGAATCTTTTAAAAAAGTGCGATCAAGGAATTTCAAAAGGGTAATATTGATGGTTAGAGTCTAAAATCAGTATGATCCAATCACAAATGTGTGAATTCAAAAACTGTAAGGTAATATTAGACATGTGATATGTCAGAAAGAATCCATCCATCAACCAGTCATCCTGACTAAGGTTGCGAGCATTTGTTTGTATATAAATAATAATAAATAGAAATAAGAAATAATGTCTTCAATAAGGAATTTTTTTAAAATAAGGCTCATAACTCATAGATCATTCTATTTTTCTGTGTGTGTATATATATATATATACACTCACCGGCCACTTTATTAGGCAAACCTGTCCAACTGCTCGTTGACGCAAATTACTGATCAGCCAATCA
>JAODKK010000060.1:2612388-2634888 GCA_026774405.1 Petrocephalus microphthalmus | reverse complement strand
AACACTTGTTAGTAAATTAAGTACATTTAGTAAAAGCTAAACATTAAACTGCAAGTTTGAAATGAAATGGCCAAACAAGACTTACTGTCCTCTACTGAGGCCCAAATGCTGATGGTAGCAAAGTGGGGTCTGCTGTACTCCTAGCTGTCTGACCCAGCAGGCAGCATGCCGATTGGAGAGGACCAGTAGTTACTGAGCATGCTCAGTGGGGGGACTCAGACCAATCAGATGGCAGGAGTGACAGGAACAGTTTCCTACATTATAAATCGAGAGGTGGAGGGGTCACTGTGCAGAAGGTCCCACTAAACATGCTCCTTCTGATTATTTGAATTAAGGAAATTGTTACTATTTGATATGGGTTCCTTCTTCTGTGTGAGCGTTGCCTCACTGATCATGTCACGGTTTCTCTGCTGGGAATGAGGTGCAGGCACGCCGCTGCTTTGAGTGCTGCAAATCACTAATGCAGGAGCAAAAGGTCTGGTTTGAAAACTTCTCACAGGGCTGTACAATCCTAGCATAAATGTTCCTGCTGTTGGTGAAATGCCTAATTGTTTTTGTAAGGATTTAACGACTAAGTGATTAAAGTGCTTTGAAATGTAAATTAGTTTTTGGAATAAAATAATCTCATTAATCAATTTAAAGGCATAATTTGTAAATGTTGCTAAAGTATACAAATTATTATTTTGGTGTGTAAACATGGCTGATATCTATCCAGTATGCCCAGTCCCTTAGGGGATGATCACATCCCATTACTTTTTTGATTAGTTGTGTGACTTTAAAAAAAAAATGGATTAGAGGAATAAGGAAACACTTTTTAAAGTGTTTATTGCCCTGAGTGATAACCAATTGTGCTATATCCGAAACATTCCTTATGTGTGGTAAGAAAAACAAGGTTTTTACAACCCAGATGAGCAGTGCTTGCTCACTGCCAGTGGAAATCTATCTTGGAGGACTAATTTGAGCAGCTGTTTAATATTACATTCTTAGTTCTGGTAACACGCGATGTGAGTTATATGTCCATAGTGTGTAACCGACCCACGTTTCCATTATAGTGCTGTCCCATTTAAACCACCTGCTTTTGATTTGACCTACTGCAAGGTCAGCAAGATCTCATGCTTGAAAGGACACAAGTATCCTTTAAATATCAGATTTCAGTCTTTTTCTGATTAAAAGTTCTTCATTACAAATGTTCCTTAATGTTATGTATGAATGTAGTATAGTTAAAAGCTTTATTAGGTCACACATTTCTTTAGGACTTTTAAAAATGGAAAATTACAGAAATCTTTAACCCAGTATCTATGTATCCATCCATTTTCAGTCTAATAGTGTTTGCTGGCAGTCCTGCACCTCTCCTAGGAAGCATGCGGCTTAAGGCAGAGAATGCCTAGGATCCCCCTGCTGTAAAGTATAGGCACAAAGTACAAGTTACACTGGTACACTGCTGCTGCAGTAGCTGAAGAAAGTGTGTGTGGCGGGATAAAAAGGCGGCAGCACCACCTGCCGACAGACAGACAGGTTAGCCAAGTACACATAAACGTTTGCTGCTTTATTCTATAACACATTCAACATAAATTTGCAACTGGGAAACATCATACTATACAGCTTATTTAATATGTCCATTTTTGTTCATTACATATCTTGAGATAAATTACATCTCTGAGAGAACAGTGTCCTTTGTTTTAGTCAAGAGGGAACATTAAGAACAACACAGTCCTAAGAATTTACCAGAGGCAGAGTCTTTTTTTTTAAATCACTCCATACAGTACTGGCTTCAGTACCACTTCAGGCCTCATCAGGACTCTAAACACAGCTGTTACTCACATATCCCATCCGAGAGGATACTTATGGGTATGAGTTCACTGTACATGCTTTGGTGACATTAAAACAAGGCGAAAATCAGGACATTATCACAATAGCCTCCTTTCTGTATTATACAATAGTCAAAAACCTGTATTTAAGCTTAAACGTGACCAGAATGACTTTGAAGATTTAGTTTCCAAGGGCCTGGATTTTACCACTTCTGGTTTCAGTCTGCATTATTAAAGCGCTTCCTGGCATATCTGTGAATACTGTGCATTCCTACCAAAAATATATATTTATTTATTATTTTCCTTAAATGAAAGCAGTCCTTCAGAAAGAGTCTTATAAATCACAGGCAAGTTATCTGATTTATTCTTTTTATGTTTTCTTCATGCAATATGCAATCTGTGATTTACAAAGCAGGTATACTAGTTTACATTGGTGAGGTCTGTAATGGCCTTTGTACAGTAAAGCTAAAGGAGCAGATGGCAGAGACGTGGTGAATATTAGTCTTACTGTAAGTAGCTAGTGCCAAGCAATCTTTGGGGCACTGGTGTCATTTTCTGCCGTTTTCTCACCTTATGCACGAATTGCTCATTTAGAACAAGGCTGGCAGGTGATGTGGTGGTTAACATTTCGCTATTTTTCCAAACCCATAACCGTTTTACTGTACTCGCTGCCAAAACTATCGACTCAAACCACGTACGGCTTGTTTTCAAGATAAATTAAAAATTTTAAATTAAAAAGATTCTCTGGTGGAAAACGGCTACTAGCACTGTTAATGCGGTTTTTGTGATGAGTGTTTGTTTTTTCTGATTGGACAAGAGTACAGTATATCCCAATTATATAATAAAAATGAAGCCATGGAGCCACTGCAACAGTTCTGTCTGGATATATTGAGTCCTGTGCTACATTCAAGTTACATTTTATATGCTTCTTGTTGAGAGAAAATATTCAGAAATAAGGGGTTACTGTATGAAATAAAGGTTCTTTTCCTCTAAAATTGAATAAAATTATTCAGCGCAGCCGCCAAAAAGTAAATCAGTGCCCCTGGATCGCATAAAATCGCAGTGCAACTCCTAAATGAATATCGGGTTCACAGTGATCATGTACCATCGTCACTGAATGACAGGGCAAGGCTGTAACAGCACAACAGCGCTGGTCTGTCAAAATGTCAGCATGTGCTCATTTTCAAAAACACATATACAGAGTTATATACATAAACAGTATTGTCATATATAAATAATATGGTCTTTATACTTTTTTTACTAGACAAGAAAAAAAAAAACACATGAAAACACATGAAAGTTACAGGACAGCAACAACAGCAATAATCATGAACCTGCCACTTTAATCAAGTATTTTCTGTAGAACTTTACATTCGTCTTCTATGCAAAAAGGGTTTTTTCCCCGGATTGGTTTGGCATCAGGTTTCATACGTATAGACTAATAGCTCTGGCTCGTCAGTCGCGATGACGATAAACTCATTTGTGATCCTACAGTTTGTAAGGAAGATACACTATGTGGAAATTACATTTATTCTTTGTCATTTTAGTTGGTTTTCACAACAGTAAATTTGTAACATTTCTTCACGTCCATGAATGGACAACTTCACAGAATTCTGAATCGTCTGTCCTTTTGGACAAAAGTCGACGGCTAAATAAACCAATGAGAATTCCCGATTGAGCACTCACCATCTTTGTATCATTCTCATCAAAAGAGAAAATAGGGACAGTGTGCATCCTCAAATAACGGCAGATTTCTAACCATTTAAATTGTTTTTTAAAGCTCTCATATACTTAAGACTTCCAATACGTATTATCCAGCTGAGCAAAATTAATGGGATGGATTCGACACCACAGAGTGCAGGCAGCATATAAAAGTAAAAGAAAAACATTTAGAAATGGGGTTTGCCATTTCCTATACTAGTTTTAAGCTTGATCTCTCCAGCTTTTCAAATATCCTCCAAAAATGCATCAAAAAAAAAGTAATTCCGTAAATGGTGTCCCTAGTCTAGTCTAATTTGAATAAAGTTTAATGCTGCCCTCAATTTTTTGGGGTGTTTTCACCTATTCCGTTTCTCTGCTCCAACGGATCTCTCTTTTTGGGACAGTGGGAGGTCACAGGAAACGTCGACTGATAGATTTTTTTTATGGCACCGGCATAAGGGGGGATTTCAAAGTCGCTGAAATGGCCGAGGAGTGGCATGATCCATCAAGCACAGGCTATGCAGGACATGCAGCCCTGAAACTGCAAAAAAAAAAATGGCTTGATACCCTGCCCAGCCCAAACTGGGATTTTTCTCTCATAAGCTTCAGGTGCAACAGATCAGACAGTAAAGGTGTGCTGACAATCTTCCTCTTTTGTTAATGGATTAATTAGCATTAAGGCAAAAAAAATAAATCTAAGCTGTTATAAGGCTCTCGTTTGACCTCAAAAGCTTCAGGCCTGTCTCTCACCGTAATGATGTACAGTCACATGCCCAGTGGACCAGCATTCTGGTAGAAGAGGCTTTTTCTAAGCCCCCATATAACTTTGTGGTTAGGTTGAGTTTTAAGTCATGCTGTATGCCAATTACGTGACATGGTATATTGATTTCACACTGACATCGTTTCCCTTCCCAGCAGTCTATTGCTGTTGCTTTTTTTAGTTTGTGTGTCTGCTGAGCGCATGGTTTTCTCATTGGCAGAAAATATTACATTTCACAAGGAGCATAAATTCAAAAATATATTACATACAGTATGTTGAATAGGTTGAATTAACGTAGATGCATAAATCTTAAATAGATAACATTCAGGATTAGACAGAACTATAAATACATCAGATTTAAATCCATGGATGTTCCATATAAGTAGTAAAATAATAACTTGATCTTCCAGGAAATGTCTGGAAAGTTCTTAAACTATATAGCAATGGTAAAGCAGACGTCTAATACAGATGAAGGCAGTCACGCCAACCTTGGGTCCAATCTAGCCCCGCCCCTCACCTGTTAGGACACACCCCCTTAAATAATGACATCATACACTCTGCCAACACGTCCCAGCCACTCCCTCACTGCCTGCCGCACACGGACGTCCGTCACGTGACAAGTCAGCTGACTGATGCAGGGAAACACCGCTGGTTGCAGGGCCACAAAGGTGGGATCTGGGAGAAGCTGGATCTGGTTCAGGATAATCAGAACCATGTTGGTCCATGCCTGAATGACAGCAGGGAGACGGAGAAAGGGTACAAGCATGTGAATGCGTTTGACAATTTCACTTAATGCAGAAACTGACGTCTGTTTCAGAAATGGTTTTATTACTCCCATGGTAGTGTCTGAAATAGAATGTCTTATTCCAGTTTAAGATCCCCAGCCAGTTTATTCATTAATCTGAATTGTGGCTCAGGAGAATGATGTGGCTTTTTTAAACAAGTGAGACGTACCTGTATCTGTGCCTCGGAGTCCCTAAGTGAGATGTTTTGTGAGCTGGTAGTAGAGCCAGACCGGGACCTCTTCTCCTGTCGTAGGACCTCTGGGCCAGCGCTGAAGGAATGCCGCATCGGCCCCTGGTCCAGCAGCTGCTGGGGCCTCCGGGGGATGGGGGAGTCGGGGCCCCTGAGCGTCACGCTCTCAGGCCTCTTCTCGCCGGGCTTGGCCTCCTTCACCAGGGCGCTGAGGTTGTGCTGCTGCTTCCTCCTCTTATACTCCATCATCAGCTTGGTGATGGTCTTATCGGTGGCGATGGTGTACAGCTTGTTTCCTGCGCTCTCCCACCACTCTTTTTTCCGGGGCATGTCCCGTCTCTCGGCCCTCGGTGGGGCACCGGTGACCAACCCGGGGCTCTGGGCATCTTCTGACGGCGTCTCGGCTGGGTGGCAGCGAAAACCGTCCTCCGACGGTGTGCCCCGTCCTGACAGCCCTCCCGGAGAAGGAGTGGAGGTTTCGGAGGGGAAAAGCGGGAGGAAAAAGAGGGGATCCCCCCGCAGGGCAGGGGGCTCATCCGTACTGCTCTCCAGGTCCAGGTGCATCTGAATATAGTTGTTACATAGGTCCATGCAGAGCTTGTGTAGGCGCTTGACCAGCCAAACCCAATCCGCACTGCTGGCCGGTTGGATGCTGAGGGAGGGGATCTTGGCCCTCCACTGGCGCTTCTCCTTGCCCCGGGGGGGGCTCACCTGTGCAGTCTCCTCAAAGATGTCCTCGTCTTCAGATGAACACTGCTGGGAGGAGTCTGAGCTTCCCTCCTCATCCTCATACAGGATCTTTTTGACCTGCTCAGCTGTGATATTCTCTTGGGTGGTCAACGTGGCACACAAGAGGGCCTGGAAGTAGATGTTGAAGCTCATGGCTGACTGGCGGTACAGGTTGGCAGCGCCACCCACTCCGGACACCTTCATCAGGAGGTACTTTAAGCCGGGCCGAGTGTCAAAATCACGGGCGGTGCGGTAGGAATCCAGAAGCAGGTCGAAAATGATGGCCAGATTCTGCATGGAAATGTAGCGCAGGAAGCCCGCCAGTTTTGGCTCCGATGCAGGCGTGGCCTTCTCTGGCACGTCCGTCTGGCCAGAGTTCTTCACGAACTCCTCCAGGAGGATGTCATAGAGATTCTGGAGCAGCACCTGGTGTGACAGCAGGCTCACCACGATGGTCCTGAAAGGGATTCTGCCATCGGGAGAGAGAGTGGGCCAGCTTTTCATATTTAAAAACATACGTTTAATTGCGCATTACAGTGCATCCTTGCTGAAAATACTAGGAGTGTAACAGTACACGGTATATTACTGAAGCGCTCATTACGCCTCTGATGGCTCAGTACGTACATGTGAACCCCGGTATTACGACATGCCTGTGATATTCCAATACTCACTGGTGCAAATATAAGAATGTGTTTTCACAAAAACACATCTAAAAGACTGGAGTCGTCTTATTTTCGAGGGGTAGGATGTAAATAGCATCATAGCATAAATTGTCTGCCTCCCGGCTACTTCACATGCGTACAAACCTAACCGTCAGTGTCCTGTAAACTGTTGGCTTCCTTGTCTGTAAGCTAATATTAAACCGATAGTGGCTGCTAATAAAGAGAGGTGCTCTTGTCAAATAATTTTGAAGAAAATTAGGCCAATATGGTGATGTACATTAGAAATTCAGCTGTGAAGAACATCACAGGAGCCTATCAGAATTTCCCTGGAGCCTATGAGCGCTTTGTATGCAAATATGAACTAGAGAAGAGTGAGTAAACTAAAACAGCTATTCTCTTTGCTCCAACATAACAATGGTGAGTGCCATTTTTAATTTTAACATTGAACTAGGGTTAGTCAGTAATGCTGCTATTTTTCTGAATGGAGAGTTCATTGTCTAATTAAAGGGTGGCGTGCCTTCATTTTCTTAATTATAAAAATACTAAAACCGTGACGTTAACGTTTTCCAAAAACTGTAACATATCGAACTGGGGGAAAACTGTACTGACCACAGAAAATACCGATATTAATTTGGTACAGTCGCCCTTCTGCATCGCGACTTCGATATCAAGGGATCGGCATGAGAAAATAAATAGAATTCTTTTGGAGGTGTTTTGTGAATTTTCACAAAGCTGCAAACAACACAGAAAAAGTTGAATAACTCATAAATAATAATATATAAATAAAAAAGGGCAAATATAAATAACATACACATGCAGTGCTGGTTGGAGGATGCCAGGAGTGTGTAGGCAGCTTCTCACCTAAAGTCTTTCAGTGGTCTTTGTATCTTGCACTTCTTTTATTTTTGCGTGCCGTTTTTGAGCCCTAAACTGTCCCAATACCAGACACGCTTTGCTTGCCACGCCCACTAACTGTGTTTGTCTGCAGCTGACCCCCGATGATGACATTTATGTCCCCTTGTCCGAAACCAAAAACGCACGCGGAAAAGAATGAATCGGCCTTAAACCCCACAGCGACGCGTCTCTTGTTTTGATTCCTGCTTTTGCCCTGTTCTTTCCGAGACCAAAGCTTTGTTTTTAGGTTTAGTTGTGTTGTTTTGCTCATAACTTCATATTTGCAGGTACATTATTTCTATATTTTATCACATATATAGTAATATTAATGTATACAGTACTGTGCAAAAGTCTTAGGCAGTCAAAGGAAATGTTTAAAGCAATTTTTCTGGGTAGTAACTGTATATTCGCTCAGAACAAAATCAGAGTTTAACATTATAACATGCGCAAATGAAGAATAACACAATACAAACTACCAGGAATTTCTTCTGTACTCCAGTCTTCTTACTGATCCCTTGTTGGATGGCTAGATCACTTTGGTCCCCAAACCTCTCCTCAGGGGCACCTCAGCCATTCCATGTATTTAAAATTTCACCACCAGATCACTTGATTGATTGATTAAATTACTTTGAAAAGTCAATGAAATAGTGATTGCCTACACAAGGTGTGCTAGTGGTTGAGTCAAAAAATACATTGGTGTTCTAGATGGCTATTGAAAATACTGGGGTGAATAAAGCAAAAGCTTTGAAATGACTAAGGTAACACACATTGACAGGCATAACATCATAGTTTTACATCATTTAAACGTCATTTCCTTTAACTGCCTAAGACTTTTGCACAGTACTGTATATGATCCCTTGAAAATGTTACCATTTAATATAATTTAAACAAATGCTATACTGTCCATAACCACTATTTCCTTTGAAATGACAAATGTTCCTGTCCCATACTGCAAATTAAATCCCAGGCAGTATACTTCAGTATTACAGCATAGTCAGCAGTATTACAATGATGAATTGACAAAGTCGTTTATTGTGAAGATTAGTCATTATTGTTTTAAGGCTGTGTTGCTGAAATGAAAATGCAGTGCAGAGACTATTCTGCACCACAAACGAGAAGTAAATTGCTTCATTCTCACCACAGAACTTTAGCACTAACATGCAACTGACATAGAGATGCTCAGGTGTCTTACCCGACTTTCCTGTTGCAAGTCAAGCATGTTAGAAAAGAAAAATGACAAGACAGAAAGGGTAACAGTCAGCTGCAAGTAACAGAGCTTTAGCAAGGTTTCACCCTGTACTTACTACCTTCAGTCATTCTAAAATCAGAGTTTGGAATGCACTGAATTCCACTGAACCTTTAAAGCAGACAGAATCCTGCTGGTCAGCTAAGATGAACATAGTTACAATATAATAAGCAATCCTTTTATCATAACAGTGGACATAACAGGGCTATGGCTGTAAGACTGCTTTAAGAGAGATACTGTCTCACACACGCACGCGCACACACACACACACACACACACCCCATGCAGGATGTTCTTACCTCTTGGCAGCATGTCCATTAGACTGCTGGTCAGGGGGCAGCTCCATGATCAGCACACAGGACTGAGCATGCTCAAAGCCCTCCTTGTTGTTAGGGGTCTTGGGAGAGCACTGGGTGTCCAGCATGAACACCTGACAAAAGGAAGCAATCTTTTTGTAACGCAGCAGTAGCACACACATATGTACATACAGCATAGCTTTATATACTCAATGTTTTGTTCCAACAATATTTTTTATGCAATACTGAAAACGTTTGTCATCAGACAAATTGTTAGATGCCATCTACATAGTCTGTTCTACACAATTCTTGTTGACTACTTGATCACACTGTTTGTGTGACTAAAAACTCAGGACAGTCCCAACGGTGGTTCTGGTTTCCAGATCGGATAAGAGATACTGAGGGCCAGGCGATTAACTGTCCAGTGCAATGACTGACATTTACCTGTGCGTGTGACAGTCAGTGGGCTGTTTTAGTTGTTTTGTAATGGCTGATATAGATTTTTTACACTCAATATGCTCAATATAAGATTGAAAAAGTGTACGGAGAAAATACTGATGCTGTGTGGCAGCATGAATTGTCACCGGTATGAGACAGACAGAGGGGTACGGCATGCATCACAGACCATCAGAACTGACCATCAGAACTGACCATCAAAACCCACACATCTCTAGCTCCAGTCTATTTCTGAGGAGTTCTCAATGCGATAATGATGAATTACGACATCTCCTATCCAACAAAAGGAGCGAATGTGAATTTTCTTTTAACACAGGAAGAGGATTTAAAGCCTGTACTGGGGACTCAGATTCTACAAAAGGTTGGAAGGCTCCTGTCCCGGCGTCAGAGCACCTGCTGGGCCATGGCCCGGATCCTCCAGTACTCTGCCTCCGCTGATGCCGAGTGGGAGGGGGCGGCCACCTTAACCTCACAGGCGTCACCCGTGAAGCTGTCCGAGCCGCTGTGAAAACAGGCCAGCAGATTCTAGCAGCAAGGGGAAAGCAAGAGGCCTGGTGTGAGCGGTCATGGACTGCCTCGGCAAACATGGCTTATTCTGCACGAATAATCGTCAACCATGCTTTTATTTTACGACCTCAATACCGAAACAGATGGATCCGTGCAATAAAATAATGATCCCTGTGAGTTGCCTCCCATAAATGTATCGGAACTGCTATAGATGAATAACTGTATTTGTGTAATCGTAAGCAGAGATGACCTAATATGCGTTGATGCCCTTGAGTGTTGCTAGGGATGGCACAGAGATGAATGATGAAACCGGCTTGAAATTTTCGGGACTCTTCCAGCACTAGACCTGATCACATGACCTAAATAATGACGCACAGCCAATGGGGATAAATGCGCACAAAAGCTTTTCATATTTATGTAATACCATAAAAAAAAATGCATCTGTTGTAGGATATTGTTTATTTAAAACATGGATCTAAAGTTGCAGGGTTAAGAGCGCATCTTATGCTAGTTATAGTTATCAGTGTCTTGACGCTGTGCCTTTATTCATATTTCCAGAGATGGTTTTGGGCCAACCCTAAAAAAAAAGGCCAGAACCCTAATCCTTTAAGAAGATTAATTTTGGTTCATATAACGCTGAGTAGGTTTACTGCTCTATTTCTCCTAAAAAGGCAAAAGGCTGCTGTGCTTAATCTGAATATCATTTATGTTGTGTTTGTGACACCTGCACTAATCCACAAATACACATCTTGTCGCAGGTCCTGAAATAGTCAGTAATGGAAAAGAATCTGGATCTGTCATATTCTGAATGATCTGATGTTCGTCGGCTTAGGATGACTTTTGGTGACATAAGCCCCCCTGGGATCCAAGTCCTCAGCTGTTCCTGTTTTTGGGCTGTTCATAGAGGCGACAAACTGTGTCTCTCAGTGGCACATACCAGAGGCCCTGCTGTTACAGCCTTGCGCAAGGCACCCGATTCATCATTTCGCTATCAGGCCACAGTGCCCGGCTCTCCGTTACCTTGACGGGTTCCAGGGTGGCGGAAAAAGCATCCTGCAGAGCACAGCACGCGAGCCTCCACATCTCCTCCGTGAAGACTGGGCCAGCCGTCACCAAAACATACCTGTCAAGGGGGAACACGCCAAGGAACTGAGGGAGTGTTCTTAGTTCATGTCCAAACCAAAAATGATTGGTTCACAGAGATAACCAATAAAATCCTGTATCAGATGTCAGATCAACCAATCAGATGTTCTTTTGATCTTGTTCTTTTAAGAGAGATGGCAACAGAGAGATCAGCAGGGGACCCAGCCACACGCCTGACCTGATGCAAGAGCAGCCCACTCTGGAGATGGTCTCTGCTGGCTCTGCCACACAGGCCACCAGCAGACTGAACAGGTCCTTCAGCATCAAGTTGATCAGGCTCTCATAGCCAATATCTGAAACACATCCAACAGCCTGATCAGTTCTTCACATAAACATTCACAAAGAGTTACAGAAAACCTAGTTTTAGAGCTAGATCAGTGTTTCCTAATCCGGTTCTTGGGGACCCGCAGACAGTCTGCATTTTTGCTCCTAGTGGGAGCTGAGAGGAAGCAAACATGTGGACTGCCTGGCTAGGAGGGAGCAAAAATGTGGAGTGGTCTGTGGGTCCCCCAGGACCTGGTTGGGAAATACTGGACTGTTTTCTGCCAGTACCTGAGTGGATGAAGCTGTGCACGTGCTCTACGACGAGCTCGCATGACAGGCCAATGGCATGCTTGAAATGGCCCGCCGCAATGTCCCAGTAGGAGTGGTCGCCAAGGCTGCGCTGCAGCCACACCGACATCACGGGGAGGAGCAGCTGGATCACGGAGAATATGGCGAAGCCCGGCCCTAGACGAGCAGCGAGAGTATCGTCAACGTCTCCCACCGTAGAGCGGAATCGCCACAACGCACCATCTTTTGTCCATTGCTTTCTCTTTCATCCCATTGACTGGATTCCACTTAAACAATGTCTGATTGTGTGCGTATGTGTGCCATGTGATGGACTGGCATCCCAACCAGGGAGTACCTCAGCCTTGTGCCCTACTCTGCCTCTGCCTAAACTCCAGGCTTTCTCTATCACCTGAAAACTGGTAACCTAGCTGAGAAGAAAAGAAAATCATACTATAGTAGTTATTTATTCGCTTGTGTGGAAATCCCCCATGCCGTGTGCTTGTTCCCGGGGTCCTGCAGGCTAGGGGCCTACCTGGCACCTTGGTGATCTCCCTGAGGAGCTCAAACAGCAACTCCAGGGTGGGTGGCTGGTGCTGCCGAGGACAGTTGGACACGGCTGCCGTCAGCTGCTCCAGGAGGAGAATCCACACCTGGATCAGGCCTGGGAGGGATCACAGATGGCCTCAGTCTATAGCACCATTCATCATATTTCTGGAAAAAAAAAAAACGATTCTCTTTTGCAAGCATCGACCTTCCATCGAACACAGTCTCAGAAGCACAGGTGCGGCTCACCCGTGTCGTCGTCACACTCTGCCAGCACGGAGTCCATGCCGTCCTCGCTGCTGACAGACCTCTCCTGCGCCCGCATGGGCAGACTGGCCAAGCGAGCGCCCAGGAACACGGGCTTGGATGGCATCTTGTAGATTTTGGCGAGCAGCTGCAGGCAGAGCAGCTTTAAATTCACTGACAGCCATTGAAACACAGTTTTGTCAGCCTTGTTAATACAGGGACAAGACAAAGTGCCTAACCTGTGAACACCTCCGCAGATAGTCCAGAGCAGGAAGGCACAGGTCCGTGGAGCTGTACTCAGTGCTGTGGACACAGTCCCCAATCTCTCTGTAGTCCACTTCTCCTGGGGACAAGTACAGCCGGGCTTTACCCAAGTACACCAGATGACTGGCTACCCTGAACCTTTCTGGAATTACTGAGACAGTAATCTTTGTGCGGTTTTCTCCAGCCATCCTAGACAATGAACCCTAACGAAACATGGATGGCAGAGATGCAGTGTATTAGGACGGAGGGACGGACATACCTAAACCCTTTACGAACTTCATAAGGCACATGATGTAGTCGGTGGCCGCATTAGCGAACACCTGAATGTTGTCTGTGTTGATGAACGCCTCAAAGACGTCAAACACAGGTGCTTGGGATTTCCCTGCAAGAACAATGGAAGGCAAGGTGTACAGTTTATCGGAATGGAGCACAGCTATCAAAGTACAAATCAACCTGATAACAAGTGGGTAAGTTCAGGCAAAGCAGCTCTCTGAGCCGAAGGAGCACTTACCCATGGAGTACTCCCCGATCAAGTAGTCCTTCATGTCGGTCTTGCTTCCATGCACAGTCCTGAGGGCGCTGAAGAGGGGTCTCCAGCCTGACTGGATCTGGGGAGAGCACATCTCGACCAGCTCGCCTATGGACGTGATGACCTGTTGGATGGACAGGGCGAGGACAGCGGAGATGGCCAATCACGTTCCTGCCTTTGGTCTGGACCCGCCCAGAGCACGTGGATTGGCTGCCGATAGGCGGGGGCCGCACCTGGTCCTGCACGTCCTCGTCACACAGCTCCAGCTGCATGATGTGCTCAAAGGGCCGGAAGAGCGCCTCGTTGAAGTGGAAGTGAGGCAGCTCCGCCCAGCTGGTCAACACCTCTGTCAGCACGTCGTGGATGAAGGACACGGCTTTCTGGGACACGTGACGCTCCTTGTGGCAGGCAGCCTTGGGGGGGGATGTGAACCCGAATTCAAAAGTGAAGTAATCCGGAGTCAAAAAAGTGAACAAGTTCAAGGATGCTAACTGTGGGGAGCTGGCCAGTCGCTCTACTCCATACCTCCACTAGGTGGGGTGCTACCACGCTCCAGGCCCGCATCATGTGCAGCAGGGGGCGTGTCCTGTTCCTCACAATGCGCAGCATAGCCTCGCCCAGCCGGAAGAGATGCAGGGCGCTGCACTTATCCTGGGTCGACTTGGCTTCACCTTTAAATGTTTATTTGATCATAACTCAATTAGAACGTATGCTTACATGCTATACGTTATATGCATTATACGCTATAACAACAATATGTCACAAATATACTCCTTGGATTGTCTGTGCAGAATCAAAAATTGATTCATAAAAATGAAACTGTGGAATTCCAAACTTTTGAATGGTAGTCTATATATAGTACACAAAACTCTATTACATATAGATGTACAGTTTTGGCCTACACTTCCTTAAGACAGACAAGCAGGCAATTTCTGTGAGGAAAGGTCACTGCACTGTTTACCCTGGGGGCCTGGCAGAAAACCCGGCCTGGAGTACCTGGCATGGCCAAGGAATAGTCCCCCGTTTACCCTGGGGGCCCGGCAGAAAACCCGGCCTGGAGTACCTGGCATGGCCAAGGAATAATCCCCCGTCTCGGTGACAGAATCGAAGAGCTGCGACTGGGAGGCCCTGCGCAGCTGATGCAGGAAGCCCACAAGGCCGACCAGGTTCAGCTTGCTGGCGGCGTCCTCGAAGAGCCTGGGGGGGGGGCGGGGTTACGTGAGACACGCTGACATCCACCCATCAATCCGCCATGTCCATTACACACCGCAGATACTGGTAGGCGAGCCGTCCGCCTCCAACGTTTACGCTTTAGGCATACGGTTCCTGTTAATCTGCGGGGATTAAACTCAGAAAGCTTGAGTGTTTGATGGGAACTTTTTGTAATTAAGAAATATTGCCCCTTCTTTTGCTCCGAATGACCCCTTTGCTGGCATGTTAACTTGGCTGTCATAGCGAATAAAAACGAGCATGCGGATAAGACGGGTCCCGGAGAAGTGTTAGCGTGCAGGTTTTAATGCTTATGCTGAAGCGGTTTGTGGCCATACAGGCCAATGCCTCCAATCCCCACAATGTCCTCTAGCTACAGAATGCAGTGAAAGATATCTGATAATTAACATGCTTTTAAAAGCACACTCATAAGAAACAGTATTTGTGATATTTCAGTTAATATCATATTTGGAGATACTGGTAAATCAGATATATTCGTTATAATTTCCAGAATCTATAATATTTGTACTACCAGCCTCAACATACTGTGGTTGATGGGTGTTCACAAAAGCCAGAGTCAGTACTGCAGTAACCGCTTCAGTTTTCTTATTTAACTACACAGTTCCACTTCTCAACTACTGGCCTGTGACTATTAACAATGTGCATTAAACCAGCTGTTCTTCTTCAGTTACTCTACATTGATTTCCAGTAGTTACTCCCACAAACAATGGGTGCATTTTAAGTGTCACCCACTCTGTCACAGATATCAGTGATTACATTTTATATATCAAATACATTTTGACTAGCTGTAATTCTACTGCAAGTAGTGTTATTTAAGTAAATGTGTTATTTATGAGTCGGTGCGTTGCAATGTTATTTTAATGTCGGCTCCCCAATGTGGCAAGCAGCTGGAGCGCCCCCTACCTGTCAGCCTGTGTGGAGAGTGTGCACACAGCCTTGGTGGCCCCTGTCCCGCTGAGCAGGCTCCCCCCCCGGAGATCGAGGCCCTTGCCTCGCCCTCCCTCCTTCAGCAGCTCCTGGATGGACAGGGGCTGGATGACAGGGTGGCCCAGCGGCAGCTCCCGCTCGGGGCTGTGCTCTGCGCCGGGCTCCAGGCCGGGCTCGGCGGCCTGCTGGGCCTGCGTGATGGTCACCGGGGGCTGGCTGCTTCCGTCGCTGAAGTGGCTGTGCTCCAGGGAGCTGACGTACTCGCTCACCCTGGGCAGGCAGAAGCGGAGGGCTCACGGAGGGGCACGCGAGAGTCACGGCACTGCTGTCATTTCCTTAAATAAGCAAGAGCTCTTTTCCGGGCCCGATTGTCTCACACAGCATGCAGCTTTTTCACCTATATATATTTTATTATTTCATCTCAGTTCCCCCCAGGGATGAGGCGATGCTTTGTTCATCCCATCTCTCTGCAAAATAACGAGGTGCTCAGCTGAGTGAACGTTGCTCCAGCGGGTGCCGACTCAGCGGCGCTGCCGGGCCGGGCAGGTGGCCGGCAGGCCAGCCGCGTACCTGAAGACGTGCGGCCAGCAGTCCTGGTTGTGGCTGCCCATCTCCAGCCCCACGTTGAGAATGGCGTCCATGCAGAGCACGTGTGCCGTGTGCAGCCGTACCCCTTGGGGGCGCCCCATCTGCTCCAGCCGCAGCTCCACCCGCTGCTTTACTGCAGGAGGGATGCGGCAGAAGAAGGTAAGCCGGGAAAAGACCCTAACCCTACAGCCACACGTGGGGTGTTTCTCAATACCGCAAACGCAAAGACCCTTCTTGTGGTCTTGACAAGAGCAGTCTTGCTAACTTGCCTACCAACAATGAACTTGGGATGCAGTGAATCGTGGGATTGGTCTCGTTTGGCGAGGATGCATCTTTGATGTATGGGCCGGGCCAAGAACAGCATCTGGGGATTTCTACCATCCTCTGTACTTCTGCTCTTGAGTATTGGGACCGGTATTCGGCATTGGCAGATGATGTAAAGTGGGTACACAAGAACACGACCGCGGTCATCCATGGCTTATCTACTGTACCCTGTAGGGCCCAGACATGTGACATCATCTACATCTATCACAGTCCATTGGTGATGTCCTAGACAGCTCCACAGCGCCCCCCTGTGGCAGTGCATCAGTGTACCTTGTGCAATGGTGTCCACAGACTCTCCCGCCTCCCTCTCTTCCTTCTCCTCCTGCACACAGGAGGCAGCGGCCATCTGGGCCAGAGCGGACGCACAGTTGGCTGCCACACCTGAAGAGGGGACATGGGAGCAGAGGCCGAGTGACCGGCGGGGAAACGCAATGCCGCGCATCCAGGGATCTCAGCCAGGCCGGTCGCCAAGGAAACAAGCAGCGCTTTGAGCACGTCAGACCGCTGAAATCTTTCAGCACTACAGCCCACGTCGGTAGTGCAGGATGAATAGAGTCTTTGAACGGCGGAGTGGGCGGAATCACCATATGCTGTCAGTCACGTGGCTGGTACTGTGTAACAAAGGTGGGTGCCATTTTCAGTGCCGTTAGAGAGCGGTAACGATGTCACTCAAACCTCTTTATAGACTCTACATTGTTTGTGCATAAAGGCAATGTGTTGGCAATGCAATTTAAATTCAACAATCTGCCCTGTGACAGATTCCTTTCAAAAATAACTATTTTAAGGATTCCATCTCCCCTGTATTCACTGTACCAGAAGCAAAGCAGTATATATAAAACACCAATATATTGCTATCAATATATTTTCCACATTTAAAGATATTCTGTGTGAGGTATGAAGTCTGAGAGAGATTCCGAGAGAAAGCAATTTAGCTACAACTCCTCACATGTCCTACAGGGGGCTCCTCACTCATGCGACTAGTTGCACAATGCAACAAACACAACATCAGGGATCTTCCATGGCCCCAGGTAACATGTTCACCAAGACGCTAAAGGACATCCACTATAAAGCTGAGCAAGGCACCCGAATAATGAAATCGCCCATTAACAATCCATCAAACAGCTGCGTGTAGCGTAAAAGGAGACCTGCAGCAGACTGCTGGGAGACTGTCATTGTGCAGCTGGACTGGGGCAGCTGAATGTCAACGAACAGGAAGGAGATGCCTGCAAGAAGCTGGCTACCAGTAGGGGGCGTACTGATCTGCCAAATCGCACGTAGCGTCAAGGGTAGCAAATGCGACATCGGCAGTGCGAGCTGTGAATCTGACACAGGCATAGATAACACACAAAGATAACAAGCATAGATAACACGCATAGATAACAGAAAACCCAGTTTCGCCATCTGTTGGTAATCAGCAGTACTGCCAGGCGTTCAGAACAGTCGCAAAATGTGCATGTGTGTACTTTGCAATTACGGTGCATTACCGAGCGCGCAGCTGAGAGCGGCTGCCTTGCGGAGCCCGTCCAGGCTGAGGCAGATGGCGTCTCGCTCCCTCAGGTTCTGCTCCTTCACCCCATCAGCTCCCAGTATGAACACAAGGCCCTTGGAGCTGCCCGCCATGCGGCCGGTTAGCGGCGTGGACAGCGTGTCGATCAGGTTCTTCCAGCAGCCGGTCAGGATGTAGCGCGCAAACACCGTGCCTGTGGCGACACGTCAGAGGGGCAGCACAGGCGGCAGAATGCCACCTTACTCGATATTTTATCGGTATATCGCCCAGCACTGAATGTTACAAGTCAAGACTTTTTTGCCTGGAATACTGCCAGCATCGTGGTGCATGGCCTCCTCGTGATGGAACAGCTACACCTTCCTACCACGGGCCCTGAAGGTAGCGACTGAGAGCATACCTGCCATGACAGTGTCACTGGTGCTTGTGTCACAGCAGAAGGGGGACTTCATGGAGGCCTTGCGCACCAGCTGGCCCCCAATGGCGCTGCTGCCCAATCCGTCAATGTCTGCGGAGACAGGGTGAGTGACTGCTGACGGCCAGCAGAGGGCATACCAAATAGCATGAAGGGTAGCAAAGCTATATCTAGGGCAGTTTCATTGCTGCAAAGAGACCTTAGCTGGATGGTATTACTGACGCATTTCTGTGAGCACAAATTCATAGCAAACAGGGTTAAATCACGCTGTTATAAATACAAGCAGTACACAATGAATTGTGTGGCAATGTAATAGCTGATGTTTGCTGGTGGAGGGACAGGGAGACACGGGGCTGGGGTGCGTACCTGTCAACATGGTGATCAGAGGCAAGGAGTGGTCCTCGGGGGAGCCCCAGTACCCTGCCTCCCCCAGGAGGTTCCTCTCCAGCACCTGGTGGTACAGCTCCTCGATCCAGGCCTGGGAGAGGACCACCAGAACGCCGCTGCTCTGGATCTGACGCACAAACTCTTTCTGTTGGTGGGATGAGAGAGAGACGGAGAGAGGCCCAAGAGGACAAGGTCAGACAAGTGGAGGATCCCATTGGGTTTGCTCCATTAACAAACTAGGGGTAAGATTATGGTTGGACATGCTTGCTCATATCAAACACATTAGTACTGAAAGTGATTATAATTATGAATTGGAAAACCAAAACTGTAATGTGGAGACAAGCACCCATCCTTTGACTTATTTAATGTTTTTTTTCCTCCAGGAAAAGCCCGGGGGCTTTAGGAGTGACACAGCAATGACACCATCCAGTCATTACAGTCAAAGTAAATGGCCCCGATAAGCTGATTTCTGTCTACCGACAACTGGCAGACAGTCAGGCCATTTCCCTGGAAGATGTCTGGTCTTTGTAAGCCCGAGCAGGCCGTACCAGGCTGACCAGCACCGGCGCCGGCTTCCTGCGGTAATAGTCGCAGCAGCAGAGCTTTAGGTTGAGCAGCAGGGCATAGTAGGAGATCAGGTAGAGGCCGTCGGCGTTCATCAGGGCCTGGCAGCTCAGGTTCCCGCTGCCCTCACACCCCGGCGAGTGGATGCCACCTGCGAGGACAGACGGCACGCCCTGTCACCCTTGAAAAAGTCATCGAATGAGTGAGCAAGCGAGGAGCATTACTCTGTCTGCAGAACCAGAAATCCCATTAGAACAGGATCATCTTTCACCGCCTGACTCAATGTGCCGCAACGCTCTGCCTTAGGCACACCTTCAAGCGCGACGCTAACTCTCTGCACTTACGGTGATTAACAGGAGGACTATACTCTCAGGAGAGACAGCCGTAAAGCAGCATCACTTCAACAATCTGTAGCTGCACATTTAAAAAAAGTCCTCTGACTCAACACCCAAGGTGACAGAAAGAGGCTTAAACTAACTAAGATTTATTTTGCAGAGAATCTTATATGTCCATAGGCACCTGTATAAATCCAGTAAAGTTATGACCAAGGCTGATTCTTCAAAGTGCCTCCACTGAAAACTTTGTCTGATCTTTGTGGATGCTGGTGCAACTTTGTCTTACCCGCCTGCAGGCTGGAGCAGAAGGTGGAGGAGAAATTCTGGAGGGAGACATCGACGTCCGTGGCGTCGGGGAGGCCGAGCAGCCGCGGCAGCAAGCCGGCCAGGGCCTGAACGAAGAGCCGCGCGCCCTGCTGGTCGGCCTCCTGGTTGCGGAGCAGCTTCAGGGAGAGTGCGGCCGTGCGCAGGGAGCGGTGCCCCGGGCAGTCCCGCGGAGTCTGCTCCTCGTCGGCCAGCGAGCAGTTATCCGAGCCGATGTCGGAGGCGTCCGAGCGCCCCGAGTCCTTCTCGGCCGCCATGGAGTACTGGTCACAAGAGTCAAACTCGGTGCGCGAGAGGTCCTGCTCGTCGACGCTGAAGTTGCTCTCACTGTAGCGCGAGCCGTGTGACCGCGCCCGAGACTCCACCGATAGGAAGTTGGTGATGTCCGGGTAGACCAGGGCGTGGCTCCGCTGAACCACGTCCGGCTGGCTGCCGGCATCCCCCAAAGCTGCCGGCTCCCTGCTGCCAGGAGGTGCGCTCGTGTTGCTCTCCAGAACGCAAGAAGGAGACGGCAGCCGGGGCTCCTCCCCACACTCCTCCGGGGTGGTCCGGCCAAGTTCCCCCTCCAGGGTGGTCTGCCCCGTCTCCGTGGTGACGCTGATGCTGATGTCAGGGCTGCGCTCAGTGGCGCTGGGCTCCCACGGTGCATTCTCAGAGGACAGGACGCGCCGCTGCCAGCGGAAGTCTGCCTCGTTGACCTCCATGGACTCGCGCGAGGACTCGGTCCCGTCCCGCAGCTCATCGAGGCGCCGCAGCAGCAGTCGGACCTGCTCCGGCCTCAGGCCGCGCCCCTGGCTCAGGTCATCCAGCGCCCCTAGCAGGGCTCCCACGCACGACACTGAGGCGAAGCAGGCCTCAATGCCGCCCTTCATGCAGGCCTCAGTCATCCCATCCATCACCCTGCAGCCCAGAGAGACAATCAGTTACCAAACTATGACCAACCTACAACATACACGCAAAAAAAAAAAAAAAAAAAAAAACTTACTTACAGTTTGAGCAAATCCAGGTGAGACTTTCTTTTGGAAAAAGACCTCTTTCTGGACTCGGGCTCGGTGACGCAAGGCCCCGCCAGATCAAACAGACGCTGAGGACTGCCAAGGATCTGCAGCGGAATGGAGATACGAAGATGGGAGGACCCCCGAACATCTTCATAGGAAGATCGGAAGTGGGCAAAAGGCATTTCCCTGAGTTTTATTCTGGGCACTAAGGATCTCCCAGGGCCACACTGTCGTACCTCTTTCATGATCTTGACAGCTTCCACGCGGTGCTGAGGCGGCGGGTACAGGAGGATGCGGTGGTAGAGAGACTGCAGAACGGGCTTCATGGACTCCACACAGCCGACCAGACGCACCAGCTCGGCAGCCACGTAGCAGACAGTCCTGGCCACGGGGGCGATGAGCGCAGGAGCACTGGAGGAGCAGCCTGACCCCCGACCTTGGTCCGACACACCTGCAGAGGGGGGGTCCGTCTCTTGGAACACTCCGCCGTGAGCTGACGTGATCGTCTTGTCGTTCATGGGGTTCCCCATGATTACCACCAATGAGGGGCACAGCTGTTTCCTAAATGGAAGCCACAGCGAACGACAGCCAGTGAATGACAAAGAGATCAATGAGAATACAGCAGGCTGCCCGGTCGATCGATCGACATGTCCTGGACAAGATGACCCAGTAATGCGTGTCTGGCAGAAACGGGGACTCACCATATAAGGTCGGTGAAACCGCGGTGCAGGTGCATGGTGGCAGGACAGCTGTTGAGCATGGACAGAATGCACTCCAGGTACAGCAGCTGAAGCAACTGGTTGTCACTATAGGGGAGGGGGGGGGAGACACATCAGGGGCTCTACAGCAGCCAGAACAAGACGTACATACTCACATGGTTACAAGGCAGCCCTTTGAAAGAACAATCACCTAACATCATATCCATTAACTGTGGGACGTATTGAGCCGTGGAGATCTGGCTTCCTCTTGGACATTGAAACCAAAGGCTTGAACAGGGACCCCCCCCTAGAGGTCAGCTCTGTTAACAGGGAGTTTGCACGGCTTGAATAAACAGGTCTGCTGTCCCCAGCCATATCATTTTACGCCACATATTCTTGTGTGCTCACCTCGTGACCCGCTCCAGCTTTTTGCAGAAGACAGCCAGCACAGTGACGACATCCTCACACAGGGCCTCGGTCGTCGGGGAGACATCTTCAGACAACGAGCGGGAAATCATAAGGAGCTTCGTTACTGAAATCCGACCGCTCACAAGGCCTGAGAACCCTCCGTTTCCCACCAGGAATCTCTCCTGTGCCTCGAAACAGTACCAGTGAGGTCATGCATCACCCTCCTGCCAGGAACACAGGAGCACGCTGGCCATAAAAAAGCCATTACTGTCACTCCTCTCCCCCACTCGGGCCCATGAGGGACCCTGTTGCCGCCTTTCCGGTAAGCAGACAATACAAAGTACCTTTGCGCTGCATTGTGGGCAGCATCCCCTCGTCTCCATCCGCTGTCTGCAGGGAAACAGCGAGGACGCAATCACACGCCTAGGCTGGGATACCGAGCCATCACCCATCCAACCGTCCAACAGCTTATTCTGATCAGGGCTAC